>JARHVA010000219.1:4110000-4187500 GCA_037957365.1 Torreya grandis | reverse complement strand
AAGATTAGATAGTGAGTTAGAAGTGAAAATTGTCCCACTATCTTATCAACCAAACTGGGCTAGTGTTATATTCCTATCAACTAAACTAGGCCCATATAGATTCTATAAAAGATCAGGTGATCAATCAATTGAGTGTAGTAGGCACCCCATATATAAATTTAGAGAGTATCCCATATCTCTATATATTATATATATAGAGGCCATCCCCTCTCTCTCTCTATATATATATATTATCTATCCACTTCATATATAGAGTGGGGGGACAACTATCTATCACTCTAATCTAATCCCATCCCATCCCATCATATCCCATCTATATAGAGAGGGGAGAGGGTAGGGGGGGGCCACTATCTATCATTAATCTATATAGAGGGGGTAAACCTCTCTCCCCTATCTCTATATAGGAGATTATATATGGCCTCTATATATGTGGGAGTTACCTCTCTATATAGATGACCTCTATTATGCTGATTAGATCATATAGAATCTCCCCTATATAAATATAGATATGGTGACCCCCTATCTAGAATATATATATGGGGGTGAGTGATAGAAAATCCTCAATGTTAGGGGTGTTTGACTAATAAGGAGAGGAGATCAAGGTAATTTATGTATTCACCCCTATCTTATATCTATATAGGTGCCTGCCACCATATAGAATATATATAGATAGGGTTGCTTATATATTATTTGGGTGCCTTATCTCCAAAAAATAGATATTAGTCACCTTTTGACTATATATAGTTTTTCACTATATATAGTTCTTTGGTAACCCTATATCTATAGTGGATAAAAGAGATAGATGTCCCCTCATCTATATATCTCTACCCATATATAAATATTAATTCTAGATGTAGGCGGCCCTATCTATCTATCTATCTAGATGGATAGATATTAATTAGATATATATATATATATATATATATATATATATATAGGGGGTATGGATTAGAAATATATAGACTTGGACCTAACAAAAATAATGAGGGAGGAGGGAAATCCTTATCTATCTAGTGAGGGGTGATCCCTATATATATGTGCATCCATCTAAGATCCCTATCCTCATCCTCTAATATATAGGGATAAGCTAAAAATCCTATATATATCTACCCCTCCCCCAAGTGCTATCTATCCCATATATATATTTTATTATATTATATATAGAGGGGGAGGGGGCCCTATCTATCTATAGGGTGGCCCTCTATATATAAATTAAATTGTATCTAACTCTTTAGTTAGTCATCTGATCTATATAGATATCCCCCCTATTTAGATCTATTGTATCTATTAGGACTCTATATATATCTAGGAGAGGGAGAGGGGGATAGGGATAAGGAGATCGGGAGATTTCCCTATATATAAGCAATGAATAACTAGATGTTATTCATATCTATCTAGAAAAGTGGATGGGATGATGTATCTATGTGTATGGGTGTGGTGATGTATTATAGATTATAGAATAGGTTCAACTTTTGAAGGTTGTTCCAATCTTATTTTTGGTGGGCCATCAATCTTGGATCATCGACATATCAGAGAAGGGTCTATCCCCATAGTCATTACATGTTTGTCTACTTATTTCTTGGAATATAAAAATTTCATTCATCTATATCTCCCTATTGAAATGTATATAGGTGATCAAGTAAGTTCCATCCCCATCTACATAGTTACTAGTTACTAGCATCCTAATCCATCAACTAATCCATCACCTAGAGTTGGTCACCTATAATCACCATCTATCTAGAATATATAAGGGGCCATCCCCTATATATAGATAGGGTAAAGTGGGTCCCATCACCTTAATAACCTATAGTAGATGGACAACCCACCTTAAATCAATTCCCCTAGATCTAATTTGGAGTTTCTCAAGTGCCCTATATATCTAGGGTGTATTCATTGACATATATAGAGAAAGGGAATTTACTACCTATAACACATAATAGATTCAAGCCCCAAAGAGTCAATACATTGAGATCCACCCACACATTGGTGATCAATTCTTATATCTCTATTATATAGAGGGAGTTTTCATAGATAGGGGCCCTCAACCCCATATAGATAGATAGGTTCAGGAGAGTGAGGCCCTGGTCCTCTTTCATTGGGGTCCTTGATTTACCTTATATAAATAGATATGTGTAACCCATATCTCTATTTTGGAGTGGTTCTCTATGCTCACTCCTCCCTCATATATGTCTGATTAGTGTTAGGGGAGTTTTGTATAGAGATAGAGATAGAGTTTCACTGGCATTAACACCCATAAACATATATTCTAGTCACTATGATAGATAGAGATAAATGGGGTGACACTATATAGAGATAGAGTATATATTATCTATGGGGTATTGGATTGAGATTTTAGAGTTAGTTATAGTTTAGTTTATATAGAGGCCCCCTCCCCCAATATAGATATGATCTAACCCAGATAGATAGGGCTTGGGGAGAGGGCGCCTCCCCCCAATATAGAGTGTCTTTGGCCCTCCCCCATACAAATTATATATAAACTAAACTAAACTAAACTAAAATAAACTCTATCTAACTCAACCATATGGGATTTTAAGGATATCTCTATCTTGACCACTAGAGGACCCTATCTATAGATAAGATATAGGGCTCTTGGGTTAGGGCTTGACCACCAGAGGGCCCTACCTATAAATTGACCTAACCCTTATCCTAATCCTATATATTCAATGATTATATTAGTATCATCCCTTCTCTAGATTAGATCAAGTTGAGGGTTCCTTGAATCAGATTAGATCAGATCAAGTTGATGAGATGGTTGTATGAACCTTGATGAGATTTGAACAAGATCTCATTCCTATAGTTGGAGGAACTCAACCCCACCTATATATAGGGTGGATTCCTCACTCATGATCAATAGCTATCTAGTATAGCTATTTATATAGGGTAATCGAAGAGTTAAGATTCAATGGTTAGATTAGAGAGAAGAGATCATCTCAAGTGGTGATGGCACAAGAGTCTAGATAGGGGTGAGCATAAAACAACTATCTAGAAAGGGGGCCAAGACTTCCATAGTGATATAGAGGGTGAATATTGAGAGATATATCTAGTTAGAACCCTATTTTTAGACACCTAAATCTAACCACCAATAACCTCCAACCAGGTTTTTGACTAATTTCCACCTAAAATGCACAATTTTGCCTAAAAACACTAAAGCACATTAAAATCTTTGAATATAATATAGTCAAGTGCCAATTTTGACTAGGGTATCCTTAAATGGGGTAGTGAAATTTATGGGCTAGCTAACTTTGATTAGATCATTCTGAGTCAAAATGTCAATTTTGCACCTAGGTGCTCTAGATTTCTCTTTTCTATCAAATATATTACACAAGATGTATGCCTTTGTTATTTGGTGTTGGTAACATCCTAAATGGGATAACATATCTAATGCATCCAACATTGACTTCCAATTCTAATCCAGTCAAATTTTGGACCAATAACAAGGCATTCTGATCAATTTGAGTAATTTGTACAAAAGTGTTTAACCATGCTTAAGATCTAATTAAAAAAATTATAGCCTAATTAATAATTCCATGGAAACTTGTTAAATACTTGTTTTTAGAAATTAATATTGAATATCTACATCATCAGGTGACATCATTTCTTAGGAAGACATCCCTAGGCCATAAATGCCATAAATATCAAGATTCATGCCTCCCATGCCTCATCAATGCCCTCCATGTCTCTTAATTTATGCTCTATCCCAAATATTGATGAGCCTATTTATTAATTTTAATTGTATAATTGGATTAATCCTTAGCCACACATCTCAATCCTAAGATGGATTATTCATATTGATTCTACCCATTTATAAACATATATAAATAAGAGGCCTTGCCACATGAAAAAGAGCTTAATTTGTGAAAAGTTACCATGCCAAATTGATTCTAAGATCCATTTATATTAGTGTTATAGTGCCCAATTATTGAGCCAAGCTAATCTAAATCAAAAGGTGCCAAGAGGAGATGAAGGTAGCCACACTCCATTGAAGGTCTCTTGAAGCACAATCCAAGCAAGCCAAAGAAGGAACCTTTTGGAGAAATCAAGGATTTGGTAATAGATTGGTGTTTTGTGTTCATATTTATCATTTTTTTCCATTTTTAGTTGTGTTTTCAAATTGTTTTCCCTCACTAAGATCTCCCTAGTAACTAGGCCTAGAGATGTATGTTAGTTAGTGTGTTGGTTTTTCAAGTTGATTTCATTTTATCACTAACAAGATCCTAACACCTCTCTTGAGTCAAATTCTTAGTTCACATAATGTCATGCCCAATGGGACCTAAATAGCTTCACAAAATTGATCACAATACTCCTTCAAGCAACTCACTAACCTTTGTTATGCATAATCTTGGAGTAGGAGGCTCAAAAAAGTTAAAAAAATAAGTAAAACCCCTTTTTATGTAAGTGGAAGTTTTGTCTAGACACAGTCATAAGATTATCATAAAACTCATGGTATTATGCTTAACTATTTTTATTTCAAAATAAATTTGTATTTTTGTGTAGGTTTAACAATACCACTACTCACTCAATAATGGGATTATTATGTAACTCATGGGGTTGCCTAACTGAGTCACGATATTGTTTAAACCACTGGTGATTAAGAGACAATACCACTAATTGCGAAGTCATGGGATTGCTATGAAAATCATGGGATTATTGATCGAAGTAACTTGTGGTATAGCTATATGGAGTAGCAGGATTACACTATGCAAAAACTTGAGACTTCATTTTTCAAATTTCATTATTTCAAACTTAAATTAGCTTCAAGGTTGAAGGACATACTAACTTTTTTGTTGCAGGACAAACTTGAAATTTGTTAAAACATGCCTTTTACACCTCTTTTTTAGGATTAAAATGAATTAGGAACCTTATTTTGGTTCTTAACAAAACATTTATATGCTTATGGTGAATGTTTTCAAAGTTACAACTTAAGACCATGGGGTCAAAACAACACCACTGCATCTTTCATTTGGGCTTAAAATTTAATACACTTGTCAATTTTTGTTTTGATTGTTTAGTTAGAACTTTTTTGACAAAGAGAAGGTTTATGTGTGTATGATCTTCCACTTGTCCCCTTTAGAGAACCTTTGGAATCAAAAACACCATCCTTATTTCAAAAATCCTAGTCTAAGGCTTAGAAAGAATGTCATCTAAAGCACTCCCTAAAAACTCATCATAGTTTTGGTGACCTTGAAAATGACCTTAAAGTCTTTCTATGGGTCACTTATTTTTTTTATACATATTGGATGGCGAGGGGGACTTCATCACCTCCCACAATTTCTTTAGGGAAGCTTTAATTTGGGGTTTCATCTCTTAGCATTGAAATCATCAACTCATTCTGAGTTACACATGAGATGTATTTGCATTTGGACATCACATTATATTGAGTGAATAGTAGGATATAGTGGTTGCAAAAAGGACTAGAACTTTTTTCAACAATCTAAGTGCCATAGACACCCAATTTATGTGCTTTTATTTTTACTTATTTGACATAAAATTCATTGTGCAATTGATTCCACTAGAGATGTTTGAAAACTTATAGATCTTAGACAAATCCCCACTTGCTACAGAAGTATTGTTGGTGTAAGGTGCACCTCAAGGTCCATGTCATAGTACTAACATTTGAGAGAAGTGTGGGTGTAAAAACCCTACTATATAATGCACATTTAATTTTGGATGAACACTTAAAATCCTCTCCAAATATGTATATTGATGGATTACAACAATAACAAGCAACCTTTTTAGTTTAGGATCTAAAAGCGATTAATTAGTTGGTTTTGTCCTAGATTAAAGTTTTGCTTGGAGTCAAAACTTGGTGTGAATAAATGATACAAACCAAAACACATAGTCCTCATTTTCATTTGAATAAATAGGTATTATTATACCCATGTAAATCATCAATTTTCCTTGTTTAAAGTTTATCAAAACTTGGAGTCATATCTTCTACTTTAGCATAGTTACGCTTCCCAATTGAGTCTAGAACTTTTCCAAAGTTTGTTTAAGTACTTAATTTATAATCTAAATTAGAAATTTCACCTTCATAAGTTCATAGGGTTGATGTTTTAAGTGGATTTTCAATTTGAACTAAACTTGAGGGAACTTAGGTTCAATTTCCAATTTGGGTTAAAGGTCATTTAAGACTCATGATAATTATCACCACTTGATAGACTTAAGTCATTTTGTGATAAACACTTAAACTTTGAGTCTATGCACTACAAAATTTTGAGTTGAGAAAGGTAGTGTTATGCTATCAAATTTGTGTGAAAATATCTTTGACTTAGAGATTTTTTGAAATAAGAATTTTGTCACATCTTTTGAGCAGTCTAATATTGTTACACTGCTCAAAACATTTCAGATATTGTTTCATAAGACCTCTTACATAGAGTTCAGGTTTATTCTAAAATTTTCAAACTAATTTGAGTGTGCCTTTGTGAACCTTCATCTAGCATAGTTATGCCTTTCACTTTTGTTTAAAAATTTGTCAAAAGAACCAAGTTTTATACCATTATTTGTGAGAAAACAAACTATCTCTAAAGTGTATTTTATTTCATACCTTATACCTATTTGATCAAGTCCATGTCCCAGAATCAAATGCCTAGTTTTTTTTATAAGTGTTTCAAATATGTTAGATTAAAAATTTCATATATTTCAAAGTCTAGATTTTGATGCCATATGGCCAAGATTCCTAACACATGCCTTGTTTGTGCCTAGATTTTGACACCGTATTTGTCCAAAAGACCTAGAAACTATTTATTTCTTAGATTAGAGTGATTTTAAACAATTTAATCTTAGAGTCTGGAATTTTTATTTTCAATCTATTTACTTTATCTTTTTTATATAAGATGTGTAACATTAGACACTTAACATTAACTTTTTTTATCACAAAACATTACATAAACCTTTAAATTATTTTGATGAATCTAGACCAAGTTTGGACATCAAATTTTAGACATTGTATTTTTAGAGTTTGTATAACTCTCTTCCCTTACTATTACAAAACATTTACTATGGATCCTAACATGTATTCCTACACTCGTAGTGGACTCATGTACAATCTAGGGATTAGTAGTGTAGTTACATAAGAAGAATTGGTGTAAGACCCCTATGCAGATAATATTGCTTATGAAATGGATCCTTATCCATCTTATACTACTAAAATAGGGTCAATAAGCTAAGATCCATTGGATAAATATTTGGTTAATATGCCACTTTATTCAGAACAAGACCAAGAACAAATCACACAATACCTAGCTACAATACCCACAGTTGAAGAACTAGTTTCTCAAAAATATTATTTTGCTAATATGCCTTTCACATATGATTTATTTTTATTTGAACATCATTTATTGAAGACAAAATATTATATTTTGGTTTGAACCATAGAGGCAGGGGAAAAGTTTCCAACATACTTCCCCTATGAGAATTTACCAAGCCTAGTAAGAATGCCCCATAACATAATTTATGATCAATAGGATTCTTCTAGCAATCCTTTGGATCTATTCCAAACAACATATCAGGACACTAATATGCCTAATAGATGGAAAAATTCATGGAAGACCTCCTTAACCAAATGTAGATGGCATATCAAACCTACTTGAATCTATCATGCAATTTAAATCAGATGACTATGGTGAGCAAACCTCTTATTGACTTAGTTCCTTCAATAGGAGTTTTTATAGAGTTAACTAATCAAGACAATCAAATTTTAGACCCATTCATGAAAAACACTTTGGTAGACAACTTGATACATATGCCAATTATTGAAGAAGTGTTTTCTGCTTCTATGCAAAATAATGGGCAAAATATAGTGGATAATGTGCAAGCAACATCCAATCAAAATCAAAGTGGTACTAATTCATCAAAAAATAGTCAAAAACATGTGCTTTGAGTTAATACCATGAGTGGACCATCATAATAGGGTGTATGAGTTTTTACATCCCAACCTTAACTAGTTCATCAAAAATGCAACCAATAGGATTAGGTAGTCAAACAAAACCCAATGTCATGCCTCAATAATAGAATGTGATAAATCCTAATCCTCCTCAATAAGTGATGAGTATTATTCCACAAAAAAAGGCACAATCTAGTGTACCAACAAAATAGAGGTTGAATATATTTCCACCTCAATAGGGGAAACTAATGTTCCACCTTATCAGGTAGTGACAAACATACCTCTTTAGTTATAGACTAGTGTACCAATTCAAAACCAAATGATGACTAGCCAACAATGTATAAATATTGGTTAGTGATAGATGCCAAATATTCAACATGTATTCACTTCCCAACAAGGATGTTTCCACGTTTCTCAAGTACCTATTAGGCAACAGTTGGTTCAAAATGTTCCACAAGTTTAGAGACAGGGTCTTGGTTCACAAGTTCCCACTCAACAACAAGGTTCGATTAGTTAGAAACATGTCCCTTTTCAACCACAATAGGCACAATATAGTTATATCCCTCCATCCCAACCACAAAATCCTCCAAGTCAAACCTTCATAGCCAACCCAAACTATAATATCGCACAAACAAATGTGTAATTTCAAGTACATCCTAATTCATGTATGCATATTCTTGGTACATTTCTTAACCAAACCAACATACCCCAACAAATATCTCTATCACACCCTGATCAAAGTGTCCCACTTATGAATTCCCTACCATCTACCCAAACCAATGTTCTCCCTCAAACTAATGTTCCTTCTAGTTTCTTAGCCTAAGAATTACAATAAATGAAAGATGCAATTACTACCATTCAAGTTTGGAAATAGACTAAAATTTTAAGTTGGATGACGTTTGTTCTTATCCATTCAATATGGATTACTTGTAGATACCCTTTCCTCTAGGATATGAACCATTGAAATTCAACAAATACAAAGGGAAAGGTGACCTTGAGGCCCATTTAACTAAGTTCTTTGTCACATGTTAGCCAGTGGCATATAGTGATATACACATTTTGTTGTTGTTCCTTAAGAGCTTGGATAGAAAATACTTGGAGTGGTTCTTAAAGCTACCTAAGAATTTAGTAACAAATTTTGATGATCTTTCTGATAATTTTGTATAGGACTTTTCCTATAATCTTAAACATGATATTTCATTGGTTGAATTGACATAAGCCAAAAAAAAATTTGTGAGAGTTTTGCAAGTTATCTATAGTGATGGAGAGCTGTTGCAATCTGATTCACCCATAATTTACTAGATAAAAAAATAAGCGTTGTGTTTACTAAATTTTTTTATGAGATAGCTTATAATCTGGAACTACAATATGCACATACTTTCAAGGAGATTATCGACAAAGGCTTGTTGATTTAGTGATACCTTATTAATAAAGGTATGAGCAAGCTTACTTCAACTAATTAGAATCAAGGTACCAATCATGTAAGTAGCCAAAACTAACATACAATCCAAGCATAAGCCAAATTCAAGGTAGACTAAAGCAATTCAACTACAATAGGAATGTTGTGGGAAGTAGAGTAACTAAGTCATGTCATGTCCAAATGGTGAAAATATCATCTACACCACCTTTTCAGCTCACTCCTACCCAAAAACCTCTTAAAATAATGCCCCAAGCATAATAACCAAGACCTGCACAATAAATATCACAATCTTTACCATTAAAAAACCCCCCTCCAAGGAGAATTATGCCTACGTGACATGTCTTTAGTAACATGGGAGAGCCCATTGAGTATGTATTTTTCAAACTTGTGGCTACTAATTTGATTAATTAGCCTATAACAAAGCATTATAGGTAAGGCATTCCTTATCCTGATTGGTACCATGAAAATAAATTATGTGAATATCATCGGGTCAATGGGCATAATCTATGAAAATGTGTAAATCAAACATTTAATTGAGAATATGTTGGATAATGGGGAGATAACATTAGATTATTGTGCTTCTACCTCTAATCAAACTCTTTGGATTTGTCAAAACGCTTTTCCTCAATATAACACTTAGCAGTAACATAGTAATCAACAACCACAACAACAACAACACTAGCTAATGTAATAAAAAATCAACAGTATCAAAATCAAAGGCCAAAATAGTAGAATCAATAGTAGAAACCATAATGTCAGAATAATGGACAAAACCAAGGTTAGAATGATAACAACTAAAAACTTATCATGCAATTACACATGACTACAATAGGGTTGTAGGTCATATTATAGGGGGTAGTGTTAATACCATCTCCATTAATTCTAGACCAAGCACTAATCAATTTAGACCATTGCTAAATAATAAAACTAAACCAAATTACATAGATAATCCTTCTTTTACTTGAGACCACACATAGGTAAACCAAAAAACTGGGACTTCCACTTTTGGACTTTATACTGATAACTTGCCCTTGCCACATGACCACATACAAGTGTACTAGTGATCGGGACTTATCCTATCTGGTCCCACACCATTCCCAACATTTTTTAGCAATCATGGTCTAACATCTAATCCCAATTACGTAATAACAACTTAGAGGTCAAATATTACTATCCCAATCCCATAACCATCTACCTCTTTACCTGTTATCCAACTAACCATTCAACCTCATAATAAACCATTCACCATTGACCAAGATGAGAAGTTTGATATTGTGGAATAATTGTAGAAGACACTAGCATATATCTCTATTTTAGATTTTTTATGAATGTCAACAACCTACAAGAACATTTTGAATGAGTTTTTAACCCAATCCACTATTTTTAGGTTCATATCCCCTGATAAATTTCAAGATTTGGTTGGACACCTAGCTCTAGCCCAATAAGTCACATTCAAAAAAAGTGATATGTCTTCCCTTGGCCCACTCTATAATAAACCATTATACATAAAATTTTATAAAAAGTGGCATAAAGTTAAATATGTCCTTATATACAATGGATTAGGCCTCAACATAGTGTCTCTAAAGCTTATCAAGCTTCTTGGGTACACAATGGTACATCTCTAGCTAGAAATGATAACTATCAAAGCCTATGATAATTAGGAGAGAGAATCAAAAGAAACCATTAGATTACCAGTTATCATTGAGCCTTTAACCCATGATAAAATTTTACTTATGATTGATCTTGAGTTATCATATAATATGATTTTGGGAAGGCCTTGGTTACATGAGATTCATGCAGTCCTGTCAATACTGCACCAATGTATCAAGTTCTCTCACTCAGGGATGGAAGTAAATATTTCAAGAGATTTTCACCCATATGAGCACTATCATCACCTTGAGGTTGAGTTTTAAAGCTAAAATTATCAATATGAAATGAATCCAAGTTCCAAGTAGGATAAAGGAAAGGCCATACTTATTGATCCTCCACAAGATAATTACATAGATCATAATACCTTCGATTTCTTTTCCCACATACTACCTACTAAAGCTTCTAATCATTTCACCATTTTAGATAATGGCCCAGGGGAATATGTGACCCATGACACCTTCCATATTTCTAATCTTCCTTATAATACAAAGACCTTTGGGTTACCTAAAGTTACCCCACACATGCATTGGAAATAAAAGAAAAAAGATAAAGGACCTATAAGGTTTGTACCAACATCTGGCCTAGAACTAGACCCTCTTAAAGGGGATGAATCATGGTTGTACAATGACAACCAAGCTAATTCTTATGAAAAATCAAAATATCCTATTACCATTAGGATCATGGAGAGACAAGACTATGAAGAATGAGGCCTTAGACTAAATCAACAAGGAATTTTAGATCTAGTTTCTATGACCAAGTATAAAAGATCCTATAGACTTGGATTTAAACCACCTAGGGGTGACCCCACATATCTTATTCAAGTTCTATCACTAGCAACTAGTGATGATGATGCTAAAAGTAAAGGAGAGTCCCATCTTAGCCTCATCTTTAATGACATAACTGAAACCAATGTGTTTACCACTCATTCCATTTATACCATTACACCAATCATTTGTAATAATCCATTGCCATTATACTATCCCCAACTAATAGATTGGGACCAACAAGAATATAGTTTACCAGTTGATGAGTTTTAGAATGATGAGGCATTCTATGATTTTTTAGGCCTTAGAGACAATGTTACATTGGGAGATCATAAATCAAGATTATCAATCACATTAGATTCTTAAGCCTATTTTGGAGAGCAGGAGAACACCCTTAACCAAAGGCAAATAAATAAAACATTAAGGTCCCAAAGTGAAAACCCATTTGAGGTACTTTCTAACCAAGAAAAAAATAAATATAAAGGCCAGTGTAGTGGTGAAAACCTATTTCAAGTACCATTAGATAAGGGTGTTCATTCTTCTTCAAATTTAGACTAGGATACCACCAATGATGAACTTGCCTATGCCAAGTTTAGTTTTGATAAAAAAATAAGTGTTTGATTGAATTATTCAATAATTTCCAACTATTTTTGTCACATGGCCAAATCTCCCATTAGGGGACTCAGATTCATCATGCATTGAAGAAGCTAAAGAATAAGTCCTAGAAGAGGACCCTAATATAGTCTAACCATTCAAGTCTTTCCCTACTATCTTAGAAGACATTTCAACCCTTATAGTTGAAGATATATAGAGGTAAACATCAAGACTCTATCAGACCTAAAATGGATAAAATTAGGCATGTCCCTTGCTGAGGAGGAACACGAAGTCTTTACAACTTTGGTGAGAGAATTTGTAGATATATTTGCATGGGATTATTCTAACATGTTGGGTTTGGACCCCATCTCAGTTCTGCACCACCTTGTGGTCAATCCTGATGCCAAACTGATAAAAAAATCTACATAAGATGCATCCTTGCATTGATGTCTTGGTAAAGAAAGAGTTGGAAAAACTCTTAGAAGTAGGATGTATTCGATCCATTGACTACTCAAAATGGATATCTAATGTTGTACATGTTATCAAAAAGCCTAAAGGAATCAAAATCTATACTAATTTTTTAGACATCAACAAAGGTTTCCCTAAAGATGACTTTCCATTACCTAATATTGATATGATCATCAAATCCATAATAGGTTATGAAATGCTTTCACTCATCGATGGATTTTCATACAACCAAATCAGAATAACACTAGAAGACCAACATAAAATAACATTCACCATTCCATGGGGAACATTTTGTTATCAAGTAATGCCATCTGGTCTTAAGAATGCTAGAGCTACATATCAAAGGGCCATGACCATAATATTCCATGATATGATGCATGGTATTATTGAAGACTATATCGATGACATATTAGGAAAATCAAAGACTAGGGTTGACCATCCAACCATGCTACACAAGATATTTGAAAGACTACATGAGTATAAAGTTAGATTCAATCTAAAGAAATGTGTGTTTGGTGTAACCTTAGGTAAATTACTTAACTTCATCATGTCTCATAGAGGCATTAAAGTCAATCTGATGAAAGTCCATGCTATAGCTGAGATGCTACCACCAACCAATTTGAAGCAACTCTACAATTTGTAAGGTAAGATCTAGTCAATTCGATGCTTCATCTCTCAGTTAACAGATAAGTGTAATCCATTTACACATATTCTAAAGAAGGGAGTTGCATTTCACTAGGATGGTCACTGCCAAATATCTGTTCAATAACTCAAGGAATATCTCGTTAATCCACTTGTTATGTTACCTCCTATACCAGGAAAGTTGTTATTATTCTATCTATTAGATAACAATAATGCCCTAAGGGAAATTTTGGCTCAACATGATAAAAATGGAAAATATCATTTAGTGTACTAATTAAGCCATACATTGGTCACATATGAACACAACTATACACCTATTGAAAAAGCTTGTCTAGACATGGTCTTCATAGTTCATAAACTGTACCATTTCATAGTGAACAATAAGACCATGGTCATTTCAAAAGTAGATCCACTCAAGTATATACTATATAAAATAGCTTTACAAGGTATAATGATGAAATGGATCATGCTTCTTAGTGAATTTGGTATAGAGTATGTCAATCAAAATGAAATCAAGGGACAAGTCATTGTAGATCAACTTGCTGAAGCATCCATTGTAAACACAAAGCCCCTCACATTTCAATTTTTTGATGAATCCATAATGACCATCATTGACACACCTCTTGAGGAGTAACACTAGAAGCTATATCTTGATGGTTCATTTACTACACATGGATCAAGGGAAATCCTCTTATTTATTACACCCCAGGGGGATCTAATCCCTAAATCATTTAAAATTAGTTTTTCTTATACAAACAACATGGTTGAGTATGAAGAACTTGTCATAAGACTTTGATAGGTAGTACACTAGAGAATATCTCATCTCTAAGTTTATGGTGATTCTCAATTAATCATCAGTTAGGTCACATACCATTTCTAAACCAAATATAACAAGCTAGTTCCATATAAGGCTATGGTCGATACCCTAAAACAATAAATTACAATTATCCAATATGAGCATATACTAAGGGATAGTAATAGAACTGTGGATTCCATGGTTAATTATTGTCTCTCTAATTCAAAAAATAGACAAAGGTAGAGAATATTAGTTATTTGTTGATAATATGATAGTACCATCTCATGAACCTTCAACCATTGAAATGATTTGTGATATTGTTGGTCCTAATTCTATCTAGTACTCAAACCTTTATAACTATCTTCACGACCAATTTATACCACCTAACCTATCTCAAAAACAAACCAAAGCCTTTATCCATCACTCCACTCATTATAATCTAATTGGATCAACCTTTTACCACCATAGTTTTGATGTAACTTTGCTTCATTATTTAAATTTGACAGAATCTACACTAGCATTATAGGAAGTTCACAAAGGGATATGTGGAGCCCACTTTAATGGGGCTATTCTATCTAAAAAGCTCTTATGTACTGGTTATTATTGGCCCATAATGGATGTAGATGTAGTTTCATATGTAAATAAGTGTGACAAATGTCAATGACATGCCAATATGATTCATGCCCCAACTAAGAATCTAAAATCAATGTTGATACCATGGCCATTTGATACATGGGGCCTTGACCTCATTGGGAATAACAATCCCACTTCATCTAATGACCATAAACATATCAATACCACTACCAAATATTTTAATAAGTGGGTTGAAGCTATACCCCTCACTTACGTAAATGGAAAGGAAATTTCTAAGTTCATCTTCAACCATCTCATTTGATTCTATGGTATCCCATACAATATTATATATGATAATAACATAGCATAACATAGCATAACATATTTATACAACCTATTATCCTTAAGGTAATGGCTAGGATGAAGCATCAATGAAACCATTATAAATATTGTCAATGATGCCAGTCATGATTGTCACCTTCAAATATTCCATGCCCTTTGGGCATACCATACCTATCATCATACTCCCAAAAGAGCCACTCCATACTCACTTGCTTATGTTACTAAAGACATCCTTACCATTGAGGTCGAGTTACCTTCACTATGCATATATTTCAAACATACCCTAGATGATCATGACTATTGAGTAACCCATCTATAAGAACTAGACCTACTTGATGAAAAATGCATAGTTGCACTCAATAATCTTCAGGCATACCAAAACTAACTTAAAGGCCACTACAATCAATGTGTCATGTATAGAGCATTTAAAGTTGGTGATATTTTTCTTAAAGAAAACAAAAATAATACCATGGCTAAGAAGAAGCATAAGGGTAAATTAAACCAAACTGGATAGGGCCTTTCATCATTATTGTAGATTATGGATCAAGAACATATAGGCTCACCACATTAGATGGAGATGAACTTCCTGAGATGATGAATATTATTCACCTTAAGTGGTACTATTCGTGATCACTAGGGTGTATTTTCTATAAGGACCATTTCAATTATGGCATTTTATCACTTTTCTTCTTTGTATGAATATCATGCTTCTCATTCCTCTTAGCCTATTCCATCTACTTTACCATTCCTTTCTATCTCCCAAGCATGTCCTAAATCCTATCTACCTAGCCCATTTGACCTTGGTTTCACCATTTATTGCACCTTTTTAGTATAAAGGAATATGATCAGCTTCATCAGTTATTTCAAGTACTTCAAACAAAGATCATATTTTGGAGTAGTATGATAGAAGTTTTGGTAGTTACATCCTTCATTTGTTGTTCCTTTATTATCACCAATATTACTACTAATTATAACTACATTTGGGTAAATTAATACCATTTATACATGCCTTTGTGTCTTATTTATAACTACCTATGGGCAAACTAGGGGTAACATTTGTTTATTAAGCCTTGATGTACCAACTTGCCATTTCCTATGCCATGCTATACCTTTTTACTAACTATGCCTATTTTGCTTGAATTAACTGCTACACTAGTTAAATTCCTCTACTATAAGGTAGAACTATAGTGACTTTAGGTCCTATTTTTGGATTATGTAGGTATCACTAGATACTTGTTGAGGGTAGCTCAGTCACCCTTTCTACCACACTCTCACTATTATGTGAACAACCTAAGTTTGAACACTCTCACCATTTTGTGAGTAACCTAAGTTTGAATTCTCTCATCATTTTATGAGAAACCTAAGTTTGAATGCTATGACCATTTTGTAAGATTGAACCATTTAGTGTATCATCATTCTTGATTGAGTTGAGATACTTCTAAAATTCCAAAATAATTTGTCAAACTGGTAGAAAATAATAAAAACATTGACTACTTCTTTGCCTTAATGATTCTGGTAACCCTTACTAAGTTGTAATAAAATCACTTGTTTCTTAGTTTCCCCATCCTTTTTGGCCTTTTTCTCTCATGCAATTTCCATTTTTTAGGACCATTCCTATTCTTCTATCACATCCATTCTATTTGTTTTCATCACTTATCATTTTCTTACCATTCCTTAGGAGAACTACATTTGGCCTAAAGTTTTTATTGGATATTACATCCATGGAACTAAGTAGGTGGCATCCAATTACCTAGTACATATGGAGACAACTCAACCACCCCCTTCCTTTTCTTCTATTCCCCCATTTTGCTCATTTGTTAAGTTATCACCTATTTTTTAGGGGTAATGTTCATATGGTTTCTATTGTGTTATTTGTTTGTTTGTCTTTACTTATTTTGTTTGTTTGTTTACTTTTAGAAATATTTTATTGATTCATTTTATGTGTGTTCATTGGGTGATTAGTTGCCCACACTTACACTTGAATCCATCCATATTTATATGTTTACATTATCATCATGGTTTCTATCATTAGTGCATTGTTTTCTATTGAGTATTGGATTATGGGAGTCAGTCCTTATGCATATTTTGGCCAAGTCCTCATGATGTTATACCATGATGCCTACCAAAATATGCTACAACAAGCCTCAGATTTAAAATTTTTATTCAACAATGGAAACATCAACATCTCTTCAGCACCAACACCCTGATTCAATCCCAAATTTCCCAAATAGAGTAATTAACCATTAAATAATTTCAACCTTTATTAGTTTAGATGAGCATCTCCCTACTAGTAGGTTATTCCAATTCATCATTACCTTATATGTTAAGTTACCATCATCAATCAATCAATCAATCATGTTTTCTATAATCAGAGTCCAATGATTATAACCTCTTATGGGCAAATCATGGCACATTATCCCACCTGCATTTCTTAATGATTATAGCCACCTTTGGGTAAATCATTGTGTTTTCACCACTTTACTTTTTCTACCCATACAAGGTCATGTTATTATCTTATTTGTCTATCCTAATTGGGATAGCTCCATCTTCTTAATGATTACAACCACCATTGGAAAAATCATTGTGTTATCATAACATGTTGCCAATATTGGGGTATAATGCTTATAACTGCCTTTGGACAAACCATTATACACCATCCCACTTGCATTCTTAGTGATTTTGACTACTTTTTCAACATCATTGTGTTTTCACTCCATCATCTTTCATTTCTTTGGTCCCCTCATTTTTCTTATTTATTTTTGAGGGATCATTTGTTGACCTATTTATGCCAACCATTCCCTTGAGGGGGCATCATACAGTTAGTTTATCATCATTGCAGTTGTAGTAATATGAGACCTTTTCATTATTTGAGAAGATTTTACTATGATTATAGCTTGCACTACCTTCCCAAATAGGGGAAAACTATAGACACCTAAATCTGGCCACCAACAACCTCAAACCAAGCTTTTGACCAATTTCTACCTAAAATACACAATTTTGCCTAAAAATACTAAATCACATTAGAATATTTGAATCTTATGTATTCAAGTACAAATTTTGGCTAGGGTATCCTTAAATTGGGTAGTGCAATTTATGGGCCAACTAACTTTGATCAGATCATTCCAAGTCAAAATGCCAATTTTGCACCTAAGTGCTTTGGATTGCTTTTTTATATCAAGTCTCTTACACAAGATGTGTGCCTTTGTTATTTGGTGTTGGTAACATCCTAAATGGGATAATGGATCCAATGGATCTAACATTGACTTCTAATTCTAATCTAGTCAAATTTTTGGACTGATAACAAGGCATTCTGATCAATTTGAGTAATTTGTGCACAAAGTGATTAACCGTGCTTAAGATCTAATTAAACCAAATTATAACCTAATTAATAATTCCATGGAAACTTTTTGAATACTTGTTTATATAAATTAATATTGAATATCTCATCAGGTGACATCATTTCTTAGGAAGACATCCCTAGGCCATAAATGCCACAAATATCAAGATTCATGCCTCCCATGCCTCATCAATGCCCTCCAAATCTCTTAATTGCTCCTCTATCTATAATATTGATGAGATTATTTATTAATTTTAATTTCAAAATTGGATTAATTCTTAGCCACACATCTCAATCTTGAGATGGATGGTTTAGGTTGATTTTACCCATTTGCAAAAATATATAAAGAGGAGGCCTTACCACATGAAAAAGAGCTTAATTTGTGCAAAGTTACCATGCCAAATTTATTCCAAGAGCCATTGTTATTAGTGTTATAATTCTGTTGTTCCCAAAACTAATCACTCATTTATGTGGACAACCAATTGACCATTTTGGTCTTGTAGGCCACAAATGGTCAACTTCTTTCTCAAAAATGCTCTGAGCAGTCAAGTTATTCAATTGCACAAGCCTTTTCAACAAAGGAAATCGGTCATTTTCAAATGGTTTACAGTCAATAAAATGAACAAGCTTTAAAAGGTGGGTTTTTGTAATAATTTTTTTCAAAACACTTGAAGGCATTTCCTAAAAAATTGATAAGGATGGTTCAACATCAAGGCTCAATGATATATGGTTCAACAACAGGGTTCAATAATATGAAATGAACTATATAAACCAACCATAGTCGCATTGAACTTTGAACCATTGAACTCCACTAAAAAGGTTCATGAGGAAAGTTCCAGAGGAAGGTTCAAGTGAAAGGTTCAAACAATTGGTTCAATGATACATTTAATTCATAAGAAGTCTAAGTGAACATGAATCTTTGCAAAACATAAAATATTGATCCACCAAACTGTTAAACCATTGAACCGTTGAACCATTGAACTGGTGAAATCTAAAAGATAGTTCAAGTTTTAAAGGTTAAATCGACCAGTGACATCCCCTTAGATGTCAAATTTAGGACAATGGAATAACTAATGGTTTTCAAATGATGCAAACCTAAGGATAAACTCAGTGACCCACTAAGGAAGGAGTTTGAGAATCCAGCAAAAGGTGAGAGGATAGCCCTGAGAGCTTGGATCACCAGGAAGAGACAAAATGTAGCAAGGAAAGAGGGAATGAAATAGAGAATCTTATAGCATTGGTAGAAGAGTTATTTCAATGGGTGGAACAGTCCACCAAGTGGTTATCAAAGAGCATAAGCATTCAATGGCACGGCCCATTTTTCTTAATTTGAGTAAAGATGAGTGGACATTCATGTAAGTATCATAAAGAGGAGCAGCCTTACCTTTCAAAGGACAAGGTAACCCATGATTTTGAAGAGAAATTTGATATGATTTAAATGCCAAAGTCACGGTTGGTGATCTGCTCGAGCATGGCCCCTTCATAGGACTTCCTCTTTCCAATGGATTCAAGGAAGCATGGGCCATTTGTGGAAAGGAGTGCCAAAGTCTTTCTTTTGAATTTTATATATTGTAATATTTCATTTTTGAGAGGGGGAGGATATTTGAGTTATTGAAAGCAAAACTCTACCCAAATTGAAAGGCATTTTTGAGACTTTGAGCTCAGATTGTTAATCAAATTTTACCATGTGAATGAGAAAGCAAGTAACCTTTCAAACTTTGTGTTGAAATAACTTGTGTTATGTAGGAAATTGTTCTTATGTCCTTTTCCTAAATATAATCTTATCCATTTGATCAAATAAGCAAAGTGAGTGAAAATAATTTGGGAGATGTTCTAAAGCTGATTATGGAGACCTTGTGCTACCATAAGAGTCTTTAGTTTGTGTTTTATCGCCTTAGGATGAAGGATATTGGGAAGGGTTTGAACTACCTTTATCTTTTGTAATCATATGTTGTGTTTTAGTTTTTGGTGAAGACTTTGGGCTGCATCTCATTCTACTGTGATATAAGTCATAAATTAGTGAAAGAAGCAATGAAAGACTTTGTGCTTTCATGGGTTTTTTGTGGATTCAGTTATTACCCAGGAAGTTTTCCTCTTGTTTTGTGAACATCATTTTTGAAAAAAGAGAAATGGATGATATAATACCACCCTTGAGTTAGTATTTAGTATAGGTTAAGTTTGTGATAGTTTATAGGGAAACCTCCCCTTACTGAGAGGAGATATTTATCTCATTACGCTATGGTTGATATACCCATTTTGCCTTCAGTTAGTTGATGAAAAAATATTCACCCAACAAATTCCCAATTATTGATCCAATCCAAGCCAAAGCCAAAGGTTCTAAGAGTAGATAAAGGTAGCCACACTCTATTGAATAAGATCTCTTGAAGCACAATCTGAGCAAGCTAAAGAATGATCCTTTTGGAATAATCAAGTATTTGGTAAGAAATTAGTGTTTTGTGTTTATATTTCTCATATATTTCCATTTTTATTTGTGTTTTCAAATGTTTTTCCCTCACTAAGCTCTCCCTAGTAACTAGGCCTATAGATGTATGTTAGCTAGTGTGTTGGTTTTTCAAATTGATTTCATTTTGTCACTAATAAGATAACAACACCTCTCTTGATTCAAATTCCTAGTTCACACTATCCATCCCCACTTTATATTATCTCATATAGAATAATATGGGGGTGTGGCACCCTATATAGAGATTCAACACTTAGTATATCAAGTGGATTTTAGATTACTCTAGAGAAATGTTTAACTAGTTATTTAGTAGTTAAGGGTGGAGCCATAGTCTATATAGGGATACTAGGTTATGATTGTTCCCCTCTCCCTAGATGGGAAGAAAATTATTGGTTAGGATGCTGATCTCCATAATGATGGTTGTATATATCTTAAACCTAGTTCAAATATATATAGGGTGGCAACTCCCAACTAGATCTAAACTATAAAGAGTCATGCAGGCTTGCCTACCTACCTACTTATTTAGAGATGGGAGATGGTCCCTCTATCTATCTATTTCCCCTATATCTATTTAAGGGCCCCAATAGAGATTTTTTTATACACCCCCTATATATTTTATCTTATCTTATCTTATCTTGAACACAGTGAATATTATCTTATCTATCTATAGCCTATATATCTATCTACGGGTCCCAGATGTATAACTAAGGTATGTAGGTAGTCAAATACTTCCCTCTATCTATATGGGTCAGTCTATACCCACTCGGATGTAGATGTAGATAGATGGTCATGCTATATATATATATATATATATATATATATATATATATATATATATATGTATGTATGTATATATATATGCATATGTATATATATATGTATGTATATATATATATATATGTATACATATATATATGTATATATATAAATATATGTGTATATATATATATGTATATGTATGTATATATATATATGTATGTATATATATAAATATATATATATATATATATATATATATATATATATATATATATATATATAGGGGGTGGGGATTGGATCTATTGATATAGGAGGTTAAGCCCTCCAATATGGGTCAAACTCTCTAAATATAGATTAACTAAAGGTGAACCCCCTATCTATATAGGGTTAAGAGGGGGGGCCCTATCTATCTATATGGGATATATGGATAAGGGCATGTAGTGGATCCCCTTCCTCCCAGATAGCCAGAGGTAACCCTATATAAAGAGAAGGGGCTATTTATCTATATAGGATATATAGATGGGGGAGGTTAAGGTTCATTTCTCATACCTATCTATATATATGGGGTTATAATCACCTCTATATATATGGGGTTAGGTGCCTAAATATTAGATAGTAGATAATTTAGGTTGGTAAACTTCATTCTTGGTTGGTACACTTTCCAAATAAATAGGGTGATTTGGACTAGATGGCACTAGATAGGTTTGGACACTTCAATATGGGTACACTCATATTATATTTATAGATGTGATAGTTGTATTCCATCTATATATGTAATTAATATGATTATTTCATTTATATATTATCCTCAACCAACATACTAAGTATATAGTTTAATTGATGCTCCCTATATATCTTATCTATACATAGTTTATAGTTGAGGAATACAAACCCCTCATCATATGACACCCATATATATTAGTCCATGATTCTAAGAGTAATGAATAGTATATGATGGCAATCTATAAATGGCCCTATATAGTCTATCTAGTCTATATGCCCTTGCCTCTAGAGTCAAGTCACCCTCTAGATTGGGGCCCTTATAAGGTCTAGTTGGTTTATTCAATATGCTTAGATACACACCCTATAATATCAAACTTGATTTTTGGGTATACCAAATCCCATATATAATAGAATCTTGGGGAACTAGCTCTTTATAGTTATTTCCCCTAGTTAATTCCAAAAAAAAATCTATATTCACTACGAGTATTATACTAGACTAGACTAGATTAGACAGACTAGAATATATTAATAGATGGGATGGGATGGGATGTGGATTGGATAGATTATTCACTATGCTCATGTCCTATATTGGGGAATCTATTAAGTGTAACTATTATTTCTTCATCCTGATGCTATGGGGTTGGAGTGAAGGGAGAGAGATTAGTAAATCTAGTCATCAACCCCCACATTCTATAGATAAAGGGTATATATTCTATATGGGGAGTCTATATTTAGTTTAGATATGGGATGGGGGAATGATCTATATTAGATTATTTATTATTCACTACACTCACTCCCCATTCCCTATATATATATATATATTTATATATATATATATATATATATGGGTTAGATATATATAGAGAGTGAGGAGGGCCCCTCCTGCCTCTATATAAAATCTATCTAACTCTACATATATATAGGGGGAGTGTAAAAAAATACTTTTTGGACCCTCAAATAACTCTATATAACTCCTCATTTATATAGAGAGGGTGAGGGAGGCCCAAATAAACTCCCCATATGTAGAGAGGGGGGAAGGGAAAAAAAATCTCTATCTTGGGCCAAATAAACTCCCCATATATAGAGAGAGATAAAGAAACCCAGATAGATATATAGGGCTTGAGGGCCCTCTCTTTATATATGGGAACTAGACCCTATATAGAGTGGGGGAGGGCCCCAAGATAGGTTTTTCTCGGCCCTCTATATAAACTCTATCTAACTCCCTATACCATATATATAGAGAGGGGGATAAAAAAAACTAGATATTTTGGGGAAGGGGTTGGTGGTGGCCAAATATATAGTTCTTTTTCCCCCATTTATAAATATAGTATGGGGAGTTAGATAAGATAAATTAAGTTTAGTTTAGTTTAGTTTAGAGAGGGGAGGGCCCCTATAACTCTATCTAACCCTAATATATAGAGAGGTGGGGAACCCCCCCCTATATATATATATATATATATATATATATATATATATATATATAGAGAGAGAGAGAGAGAGAGCCCATTAAACTCAATTTATAGGGTTTCCCCCCCTCCCCCCTATATAGATTGATTAACTATGTCTTTGGCCCCCGTCTATATATATATGGGATATATATATATATATATATATATATATAGAGAGAGAGAGAGAGAGAGCCCATTAAACTTAATTTATAGGGTTTCCCCCCTCCCCCCTATAGATTGATTAACTATGTCTTTGGCCCCCATCTATATATATATATAGGGGATATAATTTTATTAGCAACCCCAAACTATATAGAGTGAAGTGAAGTTAATTGAATGGGATAGATTAGATATTTGGGGGAAGGGAGAGGGTCCCTCTCTCTATATAGATTAGGGTTAGATAGATTTATAGCCCCCCCCCAAACCCTATATTTCTATTTTAGGACCACTCCTTATATATGTTATCTATAGGGTGGTCCCCCTCTATATATATATGAATTTGGATAGAGTTTATATATAAGGGGGAAGGGCCCTCTATATAAACTAAACTAACTCTAAACTCAACTCTAAATTGGCCACCATTGGGATAGGGGATAGGGAAGATGAGGTTTGACTTGTTCAATGAAATCCATGGCCTCCCTATTAATTTCATAATAGATAGACCAGGGTTGCCTCCCCATTATAATTTTTTCCTAAGAGATAGAACGATCGGGGAATCCTCCCCATTCCAAGTGCCACTAAGGTAAGAGATATATTTAGATCTAATTTATTGCTCAAGAGATGTGTTGAGATCCAACATGCTATGCACTAATTTAGATAGGCTAATTCTATATAGTTAGGTCATTCTCTCTATATATAGGTATGCCCCTATCTTATCTATATAGATAGAATTGGGGAATTGGGTCTCAACCAATATCTATCATAGTCAACCAATATCTATCATAGTCAATCGATGATCTATATCTATATGTCAATAATATAGATATATATCATCTTATACCTTTGAATAAATATGAATACCTTTTGAAAAAGCATCTAGTTTCATCTCTATTTCATTGTTTAACTTACCATTCTCCATGATTTCATGTATCAAAGTGGGTTCATTATCTATAATATTGAAAATGGTTCTCTCATATTGGGAGATTTTGCCTAGTGGGATTCGATCATGGAACCCTCTCACAATAATATGAGGAATTAGGATTTGTTTTTCAATAAGAAGTGGTGGATATTGTGGTTGTTGTAAAAATTCTATGATCCTAGCACCTTTATTTGACAGTGCCTAAGTCACGACATTAGGGTTTGACCTAGATTGTGTAGAAATAGCCACTTCTCGATATTACACCAATTTAGGTTTTGAACTACTATGTATTTATTTCAGAGTTTTCAACTAAGTGGTAGACCTAATGTGACTAATAAGTAATCCAAAAATAATATATAGTATATTTACATGATATAATAACTCTATTTATAGATGAATCTACCCATCTATAATGAGGATCAAATTGGTAGGGATATAAGCAAACACATCTCCAACTTGTGTTTTAATGATGGGTAACATGATCAAGCTACCAACACCTATATGGTATCATTATATTACATCTCTTTCTAATATATAGGAGTGTAAATGGGAAACATCCCTTAGGAAAGCCTTGAATCCTAGTGGTTGATGAGGTGATAATGACATTTATCAATATACCACCGCTTGTTTAATCAAATCATCATAGATGATTAATGTGTGCATTCTATTATCATGAGAATATTCTCCCATGGAACACCTAGGATATGGGGATGGAAATCATAGAGGAGAAAGATATAGAGTGGTGGCTACATTGATTATGGGATATTCTAATGCATCTACTTCTAGAGAAATTTGAACTAATTGGGCCACAATCGAGCATTTTGCCCAGTCACTATATGGACATGATACACCTTATCACAGGTGCCTGAATTAAACTATATATAGTAGTGGGAGTACTTATATTTTGATATGATATCAATAATTATAGTTTTTTTCCCCATTTTACTGGTCCCTAATGATCAACTCTTGTTGACCATGGCTTATAGGAACTGATATATCCACCACTTTTAACCCTATTTGTGGAGGTTTGTGCATGGATTTACATTGAATAATCCCATGGAATTTCTCTTTGATACATATTTTTTTGGTTCCCTAATTGACCTATAGTTCCCCTTTCCCATCAATAGGGACTCCCAATGCATCAACCACATGACCTAGTAGGCCTTCTCCATAGGAACAACCATAATAGATCAAATCTACTTAACAAGATATCCTTATTTTATGTAAATGTCATTACTAGATATAATGATACATATATTATCATTTCCTAGGATTCAATGCTATTTTTTTCACACTATTATAAAATTCTACCATTTCCCTAGCTTGAATCTCATTCAATCCATAGACATGTGCAATCCCATCTCCAACTAGGACCACTTGATTGATTTCATCAACCTTTAGGTTGATGTTATAGTTGGTAATCCTTTTCTATGATGGATTAGTGAGTTCCATGTTCTATTCTAATAGAAGGCACAAGGATAAATCCACATAACTTGAATGATGACTATATATAGATAGGGCATGGTGGGTACCCATCTATATAGGTGGGATTGGCCTATATATCTATCTAGGGTGGGTAACCAATATGTATATATAGGGAAGGTGGGGGAGTCATATCCCCTAGATAGTGGTGGGTTGGGGGGACTAGAGACTATGGATTAAATACAATCAATTAGATCATTCTACTCCCTATAGAGATAGAGGGTCATCTTAGGGGTAAGATCTATCAATCATATATATATATATATATATATATATATATATATGATTGATAGATCTTACCCCTAAGATGACCCTCTCTCTCTCTCTCTCTCTCTCTCTCTATATATATATATATATATATATATATATATATATACATATAGATTCTAGATGGATAGTGGATGGATAATGATGATTCAACTATCCATATATTGTATATATGATACAACCATTCATCATCCCCCAAGGTCTATATTCACTATCATAAATAGAGATAGAGGGGGGACCCCCAAAGTCAATAATTGAGTTTAGATAATTTTTATGTATTGATTTAGCTATTTTGGGAATATTGGAGTATTATTCATAATTTAGTTAAGGGTTTGAGTTAATTAAACTAATAAATAATATTGTAATAATTAAGCTAATTATTTTTATAATTTAATTGTAATTTGAACCTTTCTAAAAATAGTAATAAATGAAGAGATATGTAACATAGCTTAAACTAGACTGAAACACCTATTGTAGGGTCTAGAATTTGTTGTGAAAGACTAGGGTAGTGTCACAAATTAGGACCTGAATTTTATTTGATGAAAGGATATGAGCATCAAAATAGGACACCCTAGGGTCTATTGCTATATTCATTTTCTTCCATTATTTTCTAGGCTAGGTTTTATTCATTGTCTCTATGTGAGCCTACCTATGAAATTTTGGATGCTAGATGTTTGCAGAACTCCCTATAGAGTTGATTTAATCTTCAAACCCTAGACTCCATTATGCTTTGACCAAATTTGAGAAAGAGGGGGGTTAGTGTGTGTAATATGAAATAAATATGTATCCACACCCCTTATGTGGGCACACTTCCTACATACCAATAATCTAAAGAAGGATCAAGCCATATGTATTTCTCCCACTTGATTTGCTTTGTGAAATAGTGTATATGAAGATGTAAAATGCTAAGTTGGGTGTGACTGGAGTGGTTAGGGACTGGTGTAAGGATTTGGATGTGCTTATAACTATATTATATTGATGTATGTAGAGAATAGGGAAGTTTTCCTCAATGGTATTTCTTTTATTCTTTCTTGTTTTGTGATAATTTCCAACCCCTTCTAAATGAAATTTGAATAGGATTTTATAAAGGTATATTGGTCATGGGTTGAATGTATTCATGTTAGACTGACAAGAGGAGGGATAGGACTAGAAAGAAATGACTATTTGTGGTAAAATTTCACTTGGACATGAGCACCAAAAATTTTCACCCTAGGGTCTAGTTCTATAGTCCAAGTTGGATGTTATTATCCTAATGGTACAAGACCTAAGGGGATGGAATTACCACATAAAATGTTGCCTAGAATAGGTGGAGTCATTGTTTGAAAGGATATGGATGACTAAGAATCAGTGAAAAGGTGATTATAAGGGTCATGAAAGCAAGAAATAGGTACATATGGGTTGGATGTCACAATCCACACTCAAGCTACCAATTTTCATATTTTATATTACTACATTTTCCCCACCCTTTATTCTAGTGATGTAGAAAAGCAAAATACTAGGATAAAGGAAAAATAGAAAGCATACCTGAACTTATTTGCAAGGGTGAAACTCATGAAGATATGTGATGCTGGGTGTGCTAAGAGAGCACATTATGAAGTGTAAATCTACAAGAGAAAACAAAGAATAGATTAATTCTTACTAGATACACTATATATAAAATAATAACATACAAAGCTAGGTAAGAGAGAGAGGAAGAGAAAGGAATGGATACACCTCACTAGGTACATGAACCAATACAAAATGTATTGTGATGTTGAGTGATGATAGATGATGCTAGATATAATGGGTATGTATTGTACCAAGATTAATATCATGAATGAAGCTGAGTGCTCAATTCCTAGAGGGTGGCTCAAGAATATAAAGGCTATCCCTTTGGCTCCATCATCACCAACTAAGTGAAGCTAGGTGGTCATGCATGCAATAATTGATGTTTAAACTATGTGTTTAATCCCTCTAAGTAGGTGGCTTAAGAATACAAAGGCTATCTAGTCCTTTGGCTCTATCATTAACCCATGAAGTGAAGCTATGAACTAATATCGATATGAAATGTGTGTCATCTTAGATGTATCTTAAAGCCTATGAATGTTTTATAATTTGAAAATGTTGGTGTGGATAGTTGAATGTATGATGGAAACTAGGCCACTCTTGGCCAATGGAGATTAGGCTTCTATTAAAGAAACTCTCAAAGTGGGAAATAGGCTTATGTGGAAGCCACTTAAAAATGATGCCAACCACCTATAGATGGAGTAAGGCATGTAACTATTGAGAATACCTAGGTAATGTACTGAACTTGAAAAAAAAATAAGTCACATGTGACATGCACATTACCCCTAATCACTGGTGTCTAAAACATGGATTCTAATCTTAAAGTTCTACCAAATTTCATATATGAAACTAGAAGTGAGATCCATTATACTATGCATGATGCCCCTATATCTAGATTATATTAGCAAACTTGTACTAAAACTATTAAATCTAAATTGGTCTGTATGTTACAAAACTATAGTTGAACCTACTTTTCTACTTATTTTTGGAAATTTTGATTTTTTTACTATTTGGATAGGAGTGCCAAAAATGGACACCTTGCTATCCAAAGATATATTCCAATTTTGGCACTCTTTTCATAGGCTTATTTTGATGATTTTTCTATATTTTTCACTTCTTGGTCTGTTCTACCTAGTTTGAAGTTTAGTTATTATTCTGGGTGTTTTGAAAGCTCAATTTTTAATCATTAGGAGCTTTGATCTTTGTGACAAAACCCTATTTATTTCCACCTCTTCTAAGGGTAGTGTTGAAACTATGGATTTTACCCTTGAGAAGAAGGCTCAGCTTCTCTCCTCCACACAACACAATGGAGACTTTCCTCTTGGTATGGGCTTGGTAAAACTGAGGAAAGAATCTCTAGATAAGGGCTAGCTCCCTTTGATGCATCTTTGATGTACTTAACTACCATTATTAATAATGGGGTGGGGGGTGAAAATGGAGAAGGATATGACAAAATTAGAACCTATCTAAAATGGTGATGCATGAAATGATTGGATCTACTCAGCTTATATCAACACTTTAGACCAAAAAGGGTGAACAGACACTTCAACTGACAAAATACTAGACTATATGATGCTTTAACAGGAGGATTAATGAAGATAAAAAGAAAAATAACTTACCATAGGTGATAAAAAAGCACACTATCAGATAACTACTCTTTTGTCTCTATGCTCCAACTTGGGCACTTCCTGTTAACCTGCATAAATAGTCTTAGATAGACAAGATATGTTGGTGTCAACCTATGAAATCATCAAGATGAAATGAATAAACACAGAGTTGATACATAGACATATTTAGGAGCATAACCAGCCGAAAAGAGGTAAAACATGTTTTATTAATTCCAAGGTAAAATTGGTAGGCCTTCACCTAACATAAGTGGGAGATCCATTTCTCAACTGAGAGGTTACAATATATAGCATTAAAAGAAAGACTTTTTTAACACCTTCAAGAATAGGTGGCCCATGATATATTAAACACATAGGGAAGAGGAATCTACTCATGTTGCTATCATCCTTCCATAAATGTCCTGAAAAACCATGTTGTAGACTACTATGGGTATTGACTTTGATGCTCAAACCATATTAAACATTCTGGCTAAGCATGGGTCACTTTGTTTTCTAAATGACAAGGTCACTTCTCTATGGAGTTTATAAAAATGTCTACTCATTAATGTAAAATGAAGAAAAATGGACCACTCTATTAAATTCTTACACTCCCCTTGATGACCACTTGGTGGAGACTATTTCATTTATAGCAATAACTTTTCATGTTGATGCTTTATGTGCCACCTAGACTATTCTATTCATTTTTGTGCTTGGCTTTTGTCTTTTCCTAGCAACTCAGCCCTCAGGGCTATCTTTCATTTCCTATTTTTGGGCTTCTTTCTCAGTTGGTTTTTAATTTTCCTTTTGTATTTATGCCTTTGAATTCCTTCAAGCTTCCACTCATAAGTTCCTTCAGCCACTTATCATGAGTTCTTTTGGGAAAAAATGTGTGAAAGAAATATTTTGAGTGCTTATCTGAAGGAATTGGTTTTTTGGATTCTCTTCAATGGCTGATGCATCCCATAAAAATTGACATCTACAAGCATGTTACTATTCAAAAACCAATAGGTATTTCACTATCTTGAATTTGACATCTACGCGTGCATCACCAGACGTTTGAATCTCCAACAGCTAGTTCACCATGTTAAAGTTGATGTGCTCAGGCCCGTCATCACTTTAGTAATTCCTTTAACCTTTTGAAAAATGAACCCTATCAAAGGGAAGGTGATCTTTTGAAAAAGAGGAGAGGGTCCCTTTTTGGCAACTGAGAGTCCCCTGTAAGGGCACTTGTCCTTTAGGCTCCCTTGTCTTCCCAATTCCTTTAGACAAAATGTCTAAAGGAATTCCTTAAGACATTTTGCTTGAAGGAAATCTTACCTTTATGCTTCAGCTTTCTCTTTATTAATTCTGTCAAACAAAATTCTAAAGGAATTCCTTCATGCATATTGTCTGAAGGAATTTACCTTTGGTTTCTTCCTTGGATTTTCTTTAGACAAAAGTCCAAAGAAATCCTTTGTCTTTTACTTTATCACTTTTTCAAAGGAAAATTCCCCTTTAGGCCCTATGCCTTGCTTCCTTCCAAATGTTCTCTCAGCCCTCTACAAGGGCACCTTGGGTCCAAAGTTGACCTTCGGAGCCTACTTGAATGGTCCCATTTATAACCTGCCTGACCTCCATAAGGGCATTTGACCTTTGGAGCTTTTGTAGAAGACTTGCATTCCTTTGAAAACTAGCATAATCCTTTTCCAAAAGGCTTACCCAAGGTAATTGATCAAAGTGAAATAAGCCCTTGATCAAACTGAAAACCTACATGATGTAGATCACTCGACTCTTCATAAGAACAGGGCTATTGCAAAGGGAAATGACATAATTTTAGTAAGGTGAATACATCAAATACTAATGGCATCAAGATAGTAGGAAAAGAAGGGAGACTAATTTTTGGCTTGTAAGACCAAAATGGTTAACAAATTTGGTGATTCCTAGGGGAAGCATTCTTGCAATGCTTAAGAAAACCAATGTCTTACAATTCCATTGGGCACAGACTCAGAATACAGCCTAAAATGATAATAGTAACTTTAAGAGACTAAAGAATCAACATGAAGATTTTACCCCAAAAGGTAAATAAAACACACACAAGGCTAAAAAACTATGAACATGTACAAAATCAAATAGGTAAAATAGGAGAAAAAATAGGGAAAATATATACATAATGAGAGAAGGCTCAGTGACAATGCTTAATTTATATCCCATTAACTAGGATATGCAGTTCTCCACCATCTAACATGGAGAGTTGGAATGCATTATACTACTTGCACTGAGTGATGACATATAGACCACTCCATAAGGCATCAAACTTTTTGTGTTGTCTAGGTTTAGCTCAGTAAGATGATATCACCATATAAGAAGCCTTTTGATGAGGATTTCTTATCAAAATGCTTTTTTATTTTTTATAGATGGCTAGTCATGGAAACCATGGCATGGCCTCTTGCCTCCTAAAGCTCCATCAATTCACAAAGTCTAACCTCCATGCTGTCACTTTCTTCCAATTACACCTAGTGGGCAAGGTCCAAGGCTATAAATTTAAGTGAAATAGGAAGTCTAGCTTCCCTTCTATACATAAGTGTGTATGGTGAATTGCCAACTAATCTTTTTGGAATAACCCTATTTGCCCATAGGGTTGTTTTTAGCTTGGTGTACCAAGTTATATGATTTTACTCCATACTAATGATCCTAATCAGATTCTTATTAGTGGACTTAGCCAACCCATTACCTTATGGGTAGTAATTGGAAGAAGTGATAAGATAGATTATATATCCCAATGCCCACTTACTTATTTTAGTTCCCAAGAAAGCTAATGCATTATCTGAGATGATAGTATTTGGGACTCCAAACCTTATCACTAAGCCTTCATAAAAATCTATGACTACACTTTCATTGGCTTCCTTCAAAGTCAATAGCTTCTACCCATCTTATGAAGTAGTTTGTGGTAGTCAAGACCTATTTATGGTTAGTACTGGAAGGAGGTTTGATCATTCCTATGAAGTCTAGGCACCATTGCATGAATGGTTGTTCTACTTGAATAGGCTACAAAGGCATTACAACTAGCCATTAATTTTTATCAAAGAGGGCACATTTATGGCACCTCTATACCTAGGCATGGGTATCTCTAAATAAAGTGAACTAAAATTAACCAGCCCTCATAATCTTTATAGCTATAAGATTAGGAGTGAAGTGACCACCAACTGGCTCGTCATGAAACTTAGTTAGTACCCTATCAACCTGACTTGAGTCTATGCATCTCAAGAGTACTCCTAAAAATTCCCTTCTAAATATCACCCCATCAATTGGGACATAAGGGAGATATTGGAGTTTAAAATACCTCCTCTTAGTCCTATCAAGGCCCTATGGGCACTCACCAATGAGAAAGAAATGTGTCATGTCTTATGCCCAGTCCTTCATGACTATTGATTCCTCTACTACAACTTCATCATGGAGTAGTAAAATTCCCTCTTTCTATTGTTTAATGTCTATATCAAGGTGTTCACATAGCCCTTTTCACCTTACCAGCTTGGTAGTTTTGATATCCACATCATATTCCATTATCTTGGTGATCCACCCTACCCTATTTTCATTTAAATCATGGTTAATCAAGAAATCTTTAAAGATGGGATGTGGCACCATGATATGAACCTTGATGTTTGATAACATATGTCTAAATTTCTTCATGATTCACATGACCATAAGTACTTTCTTTTCAACATATGTGTACCTGATTTCAAAACCTTCTAGACCTTGGCTAAAGAATGCAAGAGGCTATTCAAGGTTTTCATCATTTTCTTGAGTAAGCATGGTAGAGATTACATCTTCATTTATAAAGGTGTAAAGGTTGAAATCCTTGGAGAATTCAAGACTGATCAAGGTGGGAGCCTAGGCAATAGCTTACTTAATCCCTTCCAAACTATCCTTCCTATGAGTTATCCATGCAAACTTCTCATCTTTCTTCAGCATGGAGGTTAGTGGCTTGACTATCTCAGCAAAATTTGGGATAAATCTCTTAATAAAATTTATTCTACCAAAGAAACTTTGCAAACCCTTTTTATGATTATATAAGGACAGTGCTAGGATGGCACGTACTCTTTTTGGATCAATGGTCAAGCCCCCTTTTGAAACAACATGACCAAGGAGTTTACTTTCATGGATAGTGAACCCACATTTCTTTGGGTTGAGAGAGATACCAAACTCTTTACACCTCTCAAAGATTTTCCTTAGGTGTTTTAGATGTTGGCCTACATCCTTAGATAAAATTATCATGTCGTCAAGGTAGACCAATATAATATTATTTATCAATCCCTGAAAAGCCATGTCCATGGCTCACTAAAAGGTGGCTCTAGCATTTGACATTCCAAATGACATCTTCCTATAAGAAAAGGTTCCCCACTTGGTAGTGAAGGTTGTCTTATATTGATCATAGTCTTGTAATATAATCTATTTGTACCTTGAATATCAATCCAAGAGGGATAAACATTCACTACATGTCACCATTTGGAGGATCTACTCCATACCTAGGAGGGGATAGTGATATTTTAATGAGACCCTATTGAGGTCTCTAAAGTCCACACATATTCTAATCTCCCCATTCATTTTTATAATAGGGAATAGATTAGCCAACCAAGAAGAGTGTTTGATAGGAAAAATAATTCTAGACTCAATCAGCTTGGTGAGTTCCTTTTACATGAGAGGCTCAATCTTTGGATTGATAGACCTTTATCTTTATTTTATGGGTTTGGCACCTTCCTCTAGCTCAATGGTGTGTTGGGCTAAGCTTGGGTCAAAATACTTCAAGTCTCTATACTCCCAAGCAAAAACATCAGTGAACTCTTAGCATAGAAAAATGAGAGAATGCATCTCATCATTTGTACATACCTTCCCAAGTGCATGCATCCTATTCTTGAATATTTCAACTTTCTCATAGTTTTATTTCTTGGTTTTGATGCTTGCTTTATCATTTTTTAATTGGTCATCCTCACTGAAATGCTTTTGAGGGTGACCAAACCTTTGGGAAGTTTGTTGTTCTTCAGCTGAACAATATGGCCGTCATACTCTACTATAGCTTGGCTTGATTTCTAGATGAAAACTCATCCTCCTCTTGAAGGAAGAGTGATATTTTTTGATCACTATCAAACACCTGCTAATTAGTGATGTTATCAGGCACAAAGGGTCTAATTACCACTTTTAAATGGCACAGACTACTATCCCAACATTTTTATTGGGAATGTCAAACTGAGCACCAATTGCTACTAGTCTATCTACTTGATTATTTTTCTCTCTTAGAATGGAAACAATGTTGAAAGAAAGGAAGCTCTCCACTAGGTCCCACACTCTATGCTTGTAATACTTAAGTAAGGAATTCTTGGTCAAGTTTTAGCCTCTCACCTGGTTTGTAATTAACTCACTATCTCTAAAAACCTACAACTCTTTTATTCCCCTTTTCCTTGCCCATTATAAACCATGAATGAGAGACTCATATTTTACAACATTTTTAGTGCAGGAGAATTGGAATCTAAAAGTTGAGAAGTATCTCTCCTTTAAGGGTGAAATTAACACTACTCCACCACCGACTCCTAATTTGCTTCTTGAGCCATCGAATAAGAGTTGCCATAGACCTGAGCTCTCTTGGTTTGCCTTCATCAAATTTGGCATGAAATTACCTTCTTCATGTATGCAATAAACTCCAAGACCTGCCTCTTCTATGAACTTGTATGGGTCATGTTTGACATTATCACTTCCCTAGTCATCCAAGAGTATGTCAGCAACCCCTTCAAGGGAAGAGGGTAGAGATCAATCCATTTGTAATTCTTATTCATTAATGATGGCATAGCTAATGTTTTCCACCTTGAGTGAGTATGGCTCCAAATGATCCTTGTGGATTGGCTCTAAGTCAATCTTCACTTTAGTTCCATATTTGGTTCTAAAAACCATGTAGGATCAGTTTACTGCTAAGTATCCACCTATCTTAGATGTGAAATCCTTGGATAAGCAGGGAACACAGTAGGAAGGAACATCTACCACTACCACATCATGGGGAGTAAATAAGGTTGGATATGCGTGCAGTGTTAGATTCAAGCCTCTTACCACTCCCAATGTTTTGGATGGTGATCCATCTAACTGTAGGACTCCCTTAGTCATTTCCTCATACTTGAGTCCTAGCTTATTAGCTATACATTTGGGCATTACTGAGGTGCTTTCCCCACTGTAAATAATGTAATTATGTACCAAGAAATCTCCTATGACTAAGGATAGGTAGAAAGGGGGAAAATTTTCATCCTTATTTTCTTAGCCTACTAAGGAAGGGTGCCCATTCATAATCAGAACATTATCAGCCTTTACTGGGATAGCTTATTCATTCAACCTATGTAATTCCTTTTGGATTATATATTTTTGTCTTGGTATTGCTAAGGAATCCCATAGTGAGATATTCATGTGTAGCTTATTCATCTGGTCCACCACATTGATCTGAGGGTTGTTCCCTTTTGAATTTTCTTTGGATGCACTTGCAGCCTAAGGTGCAAGCTAAGGAGCTAAGGGTGAAACCAGTGGCTTGAAATTTGGGAACTTCTGGTTCACTTATGATGAAGAAGATGGTGCAGAAATTTGATTATCTTCCTGTGCTTCCTCCATAGCTCTCTATTTAGACCTAGTATTGGCTGAAAAAATAATGACCCTAGTTATTCAGACTATGCACATAATTAACTGCATAGAATTCACCTTCTAGGTGATTCATGAGGGTGGAATTAGACTGAGCCTACCTTTTGTCCATGGTAGGTTATACTGATACCTCAAAGCTTGGGAATTGGGTTGCTTTATTTTCTTGTGCATTCATATATTGATTCGGCATCTCATTAGTATACATAACCTATTCTTGTCCATTCCCCAAGGGTGGGCTATTAGGCTATCCCTATACCAGATTATTTTAAGTGGGAACAAGAGCTTTGGAAGATGAATGAACACCTAGATTATAGCCTTGATATGGTCTGGCTTGAGTAATCTGACCCTATCCTTGGTGATGATTTTGGAAGGGAGGTCTATTCATTTATTTAAACTACTGGTATCCTTGATTCGATCGATAGTTTTGAGCCTATTACCTCTTGATAACCACTAATTCATTCATTACACTTTGTAACAAGCTCTTAAATTTATGGAGGTCATTGGGCAAGGTAACAGTTGGATTTTTTACACCATGTAGAAGAGCTAAGGTGGGTGCAACAGTCTAAAATGGGGGTGGTAATTCAGGAAAGAACAACATATGAAGTCTAGGCACTATCTTTCCTATTTGTACCTGATAATTTTTGGTGGATATGGCTATTTCATAGGTATTAGATAACACTTTTACTCCCATGGACTATATCATGATAGTGATGTCACTATTAAAAGCCTTCAAGTAGTAGAGGAAGGCATATCTTGGGGTCAACCTCATTCAAATGGGGATTCTATCCTAGGTATTTTAGAACCTAGTATTAAAATCCTGCATAAACTCATGTGGAGATATTTTCGTAGTGGTCAATTACTTAGCAAGAGAGAGATGATCACTCTTCTCCCTGAATCTATTTGTCAAGAGAGTTCCTAATTTATTCCATGAGCCAACTAAATTCATAGGCAAAGTCCCATACCAATCCAAAACTTTACCTTTAAAATATAATGCTAGTAACTTGATGGTTATATTCTCTTTAGTGACATTATTAATGTTACAGAGGTTGGATATATTCAAGATATTCTCAATATTGGTAATAGATCCCTATCCATCAAAGGGAGGAACACTCTTAAGGTCTATCCATGGGATTGGGTCATAATGCAGAAGGTTTAAAGGGCTCTGACCATGAAAGGCTACAAAAGGTAAAGCCATGGTGATGATAGGGTTCAATTGGGACCTTATTGTGTAATTATATTTTATGGTAGGTATGGGAAATTGGTTTGTTATATAGGGATGAGTTATTGCAAACCTTAGCTACTTTGCTGAGTTTAAGGGTAGCTTAATGAATTTGAAATGGACATGCTTGGTAGAAGATCTTGCTGTGACCTTAGGCATGGGATGTCAGGTTGATCTCTGACTAGAGATTGATGTTCTTGAAAATGGAGTCACTAGATGCTAGGTTAGTTGTTCATTCTCATAGTAACAGGACCAACACCAATCCTAAGACTTCTCTGAGCATTAAAAATGGTCCCATCAGGTATGCCAAAAACTGTTGACATTGTAGATTACACCCTTGAGAAGAAGGCTCATCTTCTCTCCTCAACATGGCATAATGAAGAGTTTTCTTTTTCTTTAGGTTTGTAAAAATTGATGAAATAATCTATAGATAAGGGCTAGCTACCTTTGATTCATCTTTGAGGTCCTTATCTACCACTGTTAATAATGGAGGGGGTGAAAAGGGAGAAGGATATGACAAAAGTATAACCTATCTAAAATGGTGATGCACCAAATGATTAGATCTACTCATCTTATATCAACACTTTAGACCAAAAAGGGTGAATAGACACTTCATTTAACAAAAGACTAGACTATATGGTGCTTTAATAGGGGGCTTAATGAAGATACAAAGAAAAAGAACTTACCATAGGTGCTACAAAAGCACAGTGTCAGATAACTGCTCTTCTATCTCTATGTTCCAACTTGGGAACTTCTTGTTAACATATATAAATGGTCTTGGATATACCAAATATGTTGGTGTTAACCTCTGAAATCATCAAGATAAAATGACTAAACATAGAGTTGATACACAGACATATTCAGGAGCATAAATAGTTAGATAGAGGTAAAATGTGTTCTATTGATTCCAAGGTAAAATTGGTAGGGATTCACCTTACACAAGTGAGATATCCATTTCTCATCTAAGAGGTTACATTATATATCATTAAAAGAAAGACTTTTTTGGCACCTTCAAGAACAGGCAACCCATGCTATATTAAACACCTAGGGAAGAGGAATCCACTCATGTTGTTGTCATCCTTCCATAAATGGCCTAAAATAACCATGTTGTTGAATGCTATGGGTATTGACTTTGCTTCTCAAACCATATTAAAAATTCCTACTAATCATGGTCACTTTGTTTTCTAAATGATAAGGCCTCTTCTCTATGGAGTTTACGCAACTATCTGCTCATTAATGTAAAATGGAGAAAAATGGGCCACTTTATTAATTGTTTGCACTCCCCTTGATGACCACATGGTGGAGACTATTTAATCTATAGAAATAACTTCTCCTACTAATTCTTTTTATGCCACCTAGACTATTCTATTCATTTCTATGCTTGGCTTTTATCTTTTCCTAGTAATTTGGCCCTTAGGGCTATCTTTCATTTCCTATTTTTGGGCTCCTTTCTTGGTGAGTCATTGAGTTTCCTTTTGGAATTATGCCTTTGAATTCCTTTGGTCCCCCACTCATAAGTTCCTTCAGCCAATTATCATGATTTATTTTGAGAAAAATTCTTGAAATAAATCTTTTGGGTGCTTGTCCAAAGGAATTGGTTCTTTGGCTTCTCTTCAACAACTGATGCATCCCATCAAAATTAACATCTATAGGCCTATCACTATTTGAAAACCAATAATTATTTCACTATATTTAATTTTACATCTACACACACATCATTAAACATTTTAACCTCCAACGGATAGTTCACCTTGTTAAAGTTGACATGCTCGGGCCCATCATCACTTTGGTAATTCTTTTGGCCTTTTGAAAAATGAACCCTCACAAAGGGAAGGTGATCTTTTGGAAAAGAGGAGAGGGTCACTTTTTGGTAGCTAAGAGTCCCATGCAAGGGCACTTTCCCTTCAGGCTCCCTTGTCTTCCCAATTACTTTGGACAAAATTTCTGAAGGAATTCCTTTAGACATTTTGCCTGAATGAAATCTTACCTTCATGCCTCAGCTTTCTCTTTGTTAAATCCATTAAACAAAAAGTACAAAATAATTCCTTCAGGAATTTTGTCTAAAGGAATTTACCTTTGGTTTCTTCCTTGGATTTCATTCAAACAAAATTCCAAAGAAATCTTTTATCTTTTACATTATCACTTTTCTGAAGGAAAATTCCCCTTTAGGCCATCTACCTTGCTCCCTTCCAAATGTGCTCTCGGCCCTCCGCAAGGGCACCTTGGGTCCAAATTTTCCCTTTAGAGCCTACTTGAATAGTCCCAGTTATAACCTACCTACCCTCCATAAGGGAATTTGACCTTCAGAGCTTTTGTAGAAGACTTGCATTCCTTTGAAAATTGGCCCATTCCTTTGCCAAAATGCTTTCCCAAGGTAATTTATCAAAGCAAAATAAGCCCTAGATCAAATTTAAAACCTATAGGACTTAGATCACTTGACTCTCCATAAGAATAGGGATATTAAAAAAGGAAATGACATAATTGCAATAAGGTGAATACATCAAAGACTGATGTCATCAAGACAGTAGGGAAAGAAGGGAGACCGGTTTTTGGCCTATAAGACCAAAATGGTCAATAGGTAGGAATGAATACCCTATAATTACTATCATTAGAATAAAAATCCCTAAAAGTGTGTTATGATATGAAAATACATGATATATAAATGATAATCGACAAGATATCTCAAGATATAGCATTGTTAGATCAATATGGGTATGCCTAGATAGATATAACAATGTAATAGCATGTACAATATACTAAATTGAAATTAGTAATTTTAGTTTTTATGGATGGATGGAGCATGATGTCCATCATGGCATATAAGAAAGCAAGTTAATGTATTATGTGTATCATGGCATTGTAAATTATAAAAAATAAATCAAGAAACAAACATATAAGGAAAGAATCAAGAAGCATATAATAATGGCCAAGGGGCCAAGAAAATGAGGGAAATGGGCACATGTCATTCAAACTAAAAATTAAGCATACAAAGAATATTTAAATTCCACATACACATACACATACAATTGAAACAAGTAAGGTTGGCATGAAAGCCATAATCACATAGAAGAGTATAGGCAAAGGACATTGGCAAATGCCTTAAGGCATACCCAAGAATAGAAGCAAAGGACATTGGTAAATGTCTTAAGTCAGGAACTGAGAAATATAATTACATCTAGCTACACAAAATAATAAGTGAAAGAATGTAAATACTAGATATACAATCGGATCTAACTAATCAAAGAAAGAAGTGAAAGTATGCAATACATATAGTACATGACTATGTAGATGATAATAAATACACAAGTGTTATTTACTAATGAGTGTTAATAGATTAATATATGTAATTTATTAAATAATAAACATCAACATGATAAATAGAGTATGTGGTGTAGGAATGACATAAATTTGATGGTGTATTCATGTAGAAGATACCCCTAGTGGGTAGATATATCGATTTATGTCATAAATGTAGAAGTAGGATGCCCTCTCAATGGGTAGAGTGAAGTAATCAAAGATTTGGATGTCACTACACACACTCAAAGAAAATCAAGTGAAGTATGGTAATGTATATAAATTGATAAATAGTGATAGAAAACAATAAATTTAAGTCTAACATGGTAGTAGAAATGTAAAGCATGGATAATACATACAATCGAATTGTTTTTATGTTTTTTTATTTTGGAATATTTGAATGCTTTTGGTATTTTGGAATATTTGAATGTTTTTATATTTTGAAATGTTTGAATAATTTTGTACTTTAAAATATTTTTAACTATGTACAATCAAGCATAAAGGAGACTATGTATAAGTATTACTGAAAAGAAATCATACTAACCGATGAGTCTCATGGGAGACTCCCTATCATGGTGTCATGTATCAATGAGAGAGATCATGTGTAATAACGAAGCACGATGGAATGGCTAAGACTGTAACTCTAAAAGCTATGTATGTTGTAAATGTTCTAAAATATCTAAATTAGAAACCAACTTTGGGGTCCCACTGTAACTCTAAGAAGTAGATGTAACTATGGGGTTCTTAGAGACCCATTTGGTAGTAGGATAATATCTCTAAAAATATGCTCTATGTAGAGGCATGAGACCTCAATGATACTACCCTAGGTGTGAACATTGTAGCTGAAAGATATCTAGAATACTAAAATTATGGTTACTCTAAAAAAGGCCTCTATGAAAGTGTACAAACTCTATGTGATAGTGAGGAAGGCCTTGACTATGTATAATCTAACTAGAGGAAGAACTATAACTAGTGAAGAAGCTAAAACTAGTGACTAAAAAGTAGGAGATGGATCTGAAGTGGGGAGTGGTAACTCATATAGAACTGTACCAAATGTAATAACCTAATTAGCATGATTTAATTTCATGCATCTATGAATTGTAGAAGGTATTGCATAAATTTTTTGGATCCATGGTTGACCAAGTAACATATCAAAATCTCTTACAGTAGGAACTATAGTAAATGGTGTGGTCACATGTGTTAGACAAACCTGTAGAGGAAGTATAATATCACCTAATAAACTCTATATGTGCCCACTAAATCCCTTGATAACTATATCCATGAAGGTAATATCCTAGTCTAGATACCCCACATACTACAATAATGTCATAGTGTACATGTTCACACTAGATCGATTATCAATGAGAACACTATAAATATGATTATTATGAATGTAAGCTTTGATAAAGAGTGCATGATAATCTAAATCATCCTCAATGATTTCCTACTCTAAGAAGGATATGGAAGGTCTAGCTAGAACACTAGAATTATATACACCAATCATGTTTCTCAAAGGATGTGTCTCAACTGAAGGTGACCTATATGTATTTGGTGGGGGATGTGCATGATATGCATGGTGAACACTTGATGTATACCTTGTCTCTTTATTATAATTTTATGGGAAAGGATCTGAGAATATTTTCAAAGCTTTATCCTATGTTTGCTTATCCTAAGGAGGCTCAAATAGAGTGCCAAGATCAATAACATTACCATTTATCAAGTCTTGTATCTTGTGTTTCAAACTAATACATTTATTTTTTGTATGGCCTAGTTCCCTATGAAACTCAAAAAATGCAATCTGATCATATCCTCATAGAAGAGGCTTTGTTTGATCAACTTCTTGAATAGGAGGGAGAGATATGATGTTACATTCTAATAGTTACTGTAAAACTTTGGTTGGAGAAATTGGTAGATTAGTAAAAGTTCATCAAGGAGGTGTTTATAAAACCATTCATTAAGGGGTCTCTTAAGTTGCATTGACTATAGGTTTATCCTGACTCTTTCTATCTTTGACCTTGAATTTGTATGGGACTTTGTTGTTACTCTTGTTTGTTATTTCTGATATACTTGTGTACTTGAGTTTGCTTGTTGATATTAGTTTGACCTCCTTTTCCTTTAATATGTGACATAACTCAATGAAGGAAGAGAACCTTTTGAATATATTGACTCATATAAATATGGTAAAAGAATCTATTTGAATATATCTTGTAACTCCTAATCAACTATGAGGCTAGTCATCTTAGCTAAGATAGTCTTATATCAAATAACATAATTTTTGAGATGCTCATTTGACATTTGTTTCAATTATGCAACTTGGGCACAAGAAAATTTATCACCAATGTTAATGATAAAATGAGTGAAGAATATGTTAGCTAAAGGATTGAATGCATTGACCAACTGATTTGATAGACTTTAGAACCATTGTAAACCATAATCCTTTAGACTCTATGAAAATATCTTGGTCAGTAGCCAATCATTTGACACATAGTCCAATCATGTTGCATAAAAAGATCTCAAATATGTCTCTAGATCAGCGTTACCATCATATAGAGTGAACTTGGGTTGAACAAAACCTATTGGCAAGGGTGTAGAAGCAATATGACATGCCGATGGTGTATAAAGTAGAGCAAAAGAATCCAAGTCTTGTGTAGGTCTAGAGGTACCTTGATAAAGATATAGCACCTTGGATTGAAGATATTTTATCTCTTGTACAAGGGCTACCACATTAAGATTCAAATATGTACTAGCTATAACTGGTGGTGCCTAAAAGGAAGGTTGGGTTGTTATAGGGGGTTGTTGAGACATAGTTTCCCCTATAGTTTTATTTTTAATTGGTTTCTCTATGGTTTGAGAAGATTGACCATTGTTCACTTTTTTTGTTCCTCTTGTAGTATTCTAAGCATTTCATCTTGCATGTTAGGGTGTTTAGTTAAGAGTTCTTGAAGTTTCCTTTTATTAGTTTCATCAAAATTGGTGTATTGGTCCATTAATAAAGTAGAAAAAAAAATTGAAAATTGGTTGAATTTTTTGTAATAATTTTTAATAAGCAAGGTACTATGGAAGGCAAGTATTGAATATAAGAAATGTAAAGTCCTAAAAAAAGTAAATTGGAAGATGCATAAAAAGGATACGAAGCTCACAAACATATAAGGTGATACCTCAGAAATAATGGGACCTAGTATATGCAACTAGTGTTTTTAAAATTAATATATTAAAAATTTACTATAAAGTTTTTAAAATTAAAGTGAATTTTTGATTTAAATATACAAGTAAAAAAAATAAAAAAATTATTGGAAAATTCTTGATTTAAAGGGACCTAGTATGTGCAACTAGGGTTTGGAAGAAAAATAGTTTGTAAAAATTACTATGGAATTTTAAAAAATAAATTGAATTTCTAATTTAAATATGTAAGTAAAAAATAAGAAATTTATTAGAAAAATTAGCAAGGAAATTTACCCTAGGGTTTCTAGGGTTTTTAGGCACAAATGAAGTTGGGTTCACCAAATGATTTAGATATTTTGGGAATATTATAGTATTATTCCTCATTTAGTTAAGGGTTTGAGTTAATTAAACCAATACATAATATTTCAATAATTAAGCTATTGATTTGTATAATTTGATTGTAATTTGAACATTTCTAAAAATAGTAATAAATAAAGAGAAATGTAACTTCGCTTAAACTAGACTAAGATGATTATTGTAGGGTCAATAATTTACTATGTAGGACTAGGACAATGTTACTAATCAAGATCTGGCTTTCATTTTATGAAAGGATAGGAATGCCAAAATAAGACACCCTAGGGTTTGATGTTATAGTCCTCTTCTACCACTATTGTCTAGGAGACCTAAGCTTTCTGGGTTTTGTTTTTTATCTTTGTGTGATCCTTCCTATGAAATTTTGGATGATATATGTTTGTAGAACTCCCTATAGAGATGAGTTAGTCTTAAAACCCTATACTCCATTATGATTTGACCAATTTTGAGAAAGAGGGGGGGTTAGTGTGTGTAATATGCACTAAACATGTATCCACACTCCTTATGTGGTCATGTTGACTACATACCAATACTCTAAAGAGGGATAAATCCATATTTAGTTCTCCCACTTGATGTGCTTTGTGTAATGGTGTATATGAAAATGCAAAATGTTAAACTAGGTGTGCTTGAAGTGACTAGGGATTGGTGTAAGGATTCATATGTTCTTGTAACTATATTGGATGGTTGTATGGAAAGAATAGGGAATTTTGACTCAATGGTATTACTTGTATTCTTTATTGCTTTATGATAATTAACAACCTCTTCTAAATGAACTTTGAATGGGATTTTATAAATATCTATTGGTCATGGGTCAAATGTATTCATGTTAGGCTGACAAGAAGATGGATAGGAACTAGAAGGAAATGATTGTTAGAGGTAAAAATTCACTTAGAAAAGAGAATAAAAAGTGGACACCCTAGGGTCAAATCCTATAGTTAAATTTAGGTGGTATTGTCTTGAGGGTATGGGACCTAGGGGTATGGAATTGGCATAGGAAATTCTTCTTAGAGGAGGTGGAATCACTATCTGGATGGCTAAAGATGACTAAGAATTAGTGAAAAGATGCATATAAGGGTCATGAGATCAAGAAAGAGAGACCTATGGGTTGAATGTCACAAGCCACACTTAAGATACCAATTTTCACATTTTATATGACTAAATGTATATGGATCCCATATACCATAGAGTTTAGTTTAGTTTAGTTTATATAGATGAGAGTGCCCCTCTATCTCTATTTAACTCCATATATATAGAGAGGGTCCCCCTCAAATAACTCTATCTAACTCCACATATAAAGAGAGGGGGAGAGCCAAAGAAATACCCCATATACAGAGAGAGGGGGAGAGAGACAAAGAAACTCCCCATATATAGAGAGAGGACCAAAGAAACCTAGATAGATATATAGGGCTTAAGGGCCCTCTCTCTATATATGGTAACTAGAACCTATATAAATAGAAGGGGGAGAGCCAAAAAAACCCTATCTTGATCCACCATATAGAGTTTAATTTAAATGGGCTAGATATTTGGTTGGAGGGGGGAGGCCACCCTATAGATAAGATATATAGAGAGGGAGAGGGGGACCCAGATAGATAGATAGGGCTTGGGAGGTGAGCATAACAAATACCCCTCTATATCTAATATTTATGGGGGGAATGATATAGATTAGATTTAGTTTAGTTTATGTTAGTTTATACAGATGGGAGGGCCAAATAAACTCTATATATATAGAGAAGAGAGGTGGGCCTTCTATATAAAATCTATCTAACTTCATCTCGTCTATATAGAGAGGGGAGAGGAGGGCCACCCCCACCCATCTATATATAGATGGGATGGAGTTATTTTCTTATATATAGAGATGGGGGAGGGGAATTCACTACGCTCACCCCTATATATCTTAAATTATTCTATTCTACTCTATTCATGATGTCTAGGGTGGTACCCCATATATATCTTAGATTATTCTATTGACTATGATAGATAGAGATATAGGGGGTGGCATGTTATAGATTATAGATGCATATGGGAACTCCATAGACATATTATATTGATATATGGACTAATTACTAGTGAGTTTTTCTAATTAGGCTCATTTTGGGTTTATTACTTACATATATAGAACTAATATGCCTGTCCCACCCACCAAGATATAGATAGATAGGGACCACCCCAAAATTAGATGTGTATGTATGTATCAGGATGCCCAACCATGTCATTAACCTAAATGAGGCCCAGTTCTATTAATATTTATATAGAATAGGATGTTGACTATCCCTAACCCCAATTTTTAGTTTATTTCTAGTTGACACTAGATGTGATAGAAGAGCATAGAGAGGCATGTGGAAGTTAAGTCCATGTCATACTATCTGAAGTAGGATTGTGGTTATAGAATGTACCAAAGTAGAATAAAGGGAATTGTGAAACATCCATCCAGATTGGGGAACTAGAACTTAACTACAGAGGAAGAGGTAGAGGTAGAGGTAGATATTATAGAGATAGGGATAGGGATAGAGATAGGGTTGGATTGTATCTAGTAAGAGTAAGGCCACCACACCATAGTGACCTAACCTATGTTACCTAGAATATAGGTTTCCAATCTCTCGAGGGGAAAGGTATAGACAAAGGATAATGAACCCATCCCATATATAGAATAGATAGTAGATCAATAGAATATATCAATCAATAAATATTTTGAAACTATATACTCAATTAAACTCTATACTGTGCCCCCCTGCACAATATATATATATATATATATATATATATATATATATATTTAGAATCCCCTAATCCCTATAAATCTATCTAGGTTTTTTGGGCCTCTATATATATGGGATATGGAAACCATATCTATCTACAAGGGATATCTAAACTCAATTATAATTCCCAATATAGAATATAATAGAATATAATAGAACATAATAGAATATAATATATACCTAATGCCAATGAAACTCTTTCTCTATACAGGGGTGGCTATGGCTATATAGAGTTTTGTTGCTCCCTTTAGATCCATATATGGAGAACCCTATCTATATTCATACTCTAATTAATAATATATAAATCTAAATATAAATTAGATCTAAATTCCCATTAAACTCAACTTATATGGCTTGGGGGTCCCATTGAACTCTGTATTGCTATCTATGGGGGGTGGGGTCCCCATAACCCATTGACATCATTAATAGATACCGTGCCCCCACTCTATATATCTCATAGTGAAAATATCTAACCCCTCTCTATTTATTATAACTCCCATACACACACACACACACACACACACACACACACACACACACAGAGAGAGACACACAGAGAGAGAGAGAGAGAGAGAGAGAGAGAGAGAGAGAGAGAGAGAGAGAGAGAGAGAGAGAGAGAGTATATCCTATTCACTATACTCAAGATAAGATATATAGGGAGGGGGCCCTATATAGATAGGGCTTGGGGGGAGTCCACCCTAACCATATAAAGTGCCTCTATCTTTTTATCTCTCTCTCATATATATATATATATATATATATATATATATATATATATATATAAAGATAGAGAGAGGCACTTTATATGGTTAGGGTTACCTCCCCCCAAACCCTATCTATCTGAGCCCCCCCTCCCTATATATCTTATCTTGAGTATAGTGAATAGGATAGAATATTGAGCATATCAACCTATATCTATCTAGGGATATATTCTTGACCATAACCCCCATATCTAACTAGGGATAAACTCTTGAGCATAGCCCCTTATATCTATTTGTGGATATACTCTTAAGTATATCCCCTATATCTATATGGGGATAGACTCTTATCTTATATATATGGTAGGGTGGCCCTCTATTTAAACTAAACTAACTCTAATATATACCATACCCCTCCCCTTTATATATAAACTCAACTCTAGATTGATCCACAAATAAATTTATACTATGCCAACATTATGCCAATTTCAATGACATTCTATATTTATCTCTATACAGTGGGGGGTCCCTATCCCCTATCTCTATATGGGATAGGGGGACTCACTATAGACTATATAGAGAATCCCTACACACACACACACACACACACACACACACACACACACACACACACACACACACACACACACACACACACACAGAGAGAGAGAGAGAGAGAGAGAGAGAGAGAGAGAGAGAGAGAGAGAGAGAGAGAGAGAGAGAGAGAGAGAGAGAGAGAGAGAGAGAGAGAGAGAGAGAGAGAGAGATGGTGATGGTTCCCTTATATAAATATGGGGTTGGAGACCTATTATGGGGACCCCCCAAAATATCTAGCCCCAATCTATATAGTAGATTAGATATATATAGGTGGGAGGACGAGCCTCTTTATATATAAGAAACTAACTCAATCCCAATATATATAGAGGGGGTTGGGGTGGGGGGGTGTTCCCCCCTCTATAATTTTTATATGGGGTGGTGGGAGCCCATTAAACTCAACTCTATATGGTGGCCCAAGATAGGTCTACTTCTTTTACCCCCCCCCACCCCCCTCTATATAAGGTTTAGTTCCCATATATAGAGATAGGATCCTCAATCCCTCTATATCTATCTAGGTTTCCTTTGCCCTCTCTCTATATAGGGTTTATTTCACATATATAGAGATAGGGCCCTCCCCCTCTCTCTATAAATAGGGAGTTAGATAGAGTTAAGTTTATATAGAGGGGGGAGGGACCCAAGATAGAATTTTTTACCCTTCCCCCTCTATTATAACTATAAATCTATATATACCTATCCTTATATAAATAAGAGTGGGTTAATGATGATATCTATAGTTAGTTTCTAATAGAATAGATCTATTTAGGAGCTGGATCTATGTGGATACCTCCACCAATCTATAGATCTCATTCATCTCCCACTACTCTAGTAGATGGAAACCTCACTAGAGAGATATATAAGATGAATAGTGAATGAATTTGTGTGGATATAAGACTATATCTATTTATCCTCTATCTCATCTCTCTCTCATATTTTTGGATCTCTTTATCTCTATCATAGGGCTCCCTAGATAGATAGAATCTATTCTCCACTCTATTCCATTGCTAAAATAGTCATGATGACATTGATAAATCATATCAATTTGGGAAGGAAATATACCATTTGATACTATTCTATTCATTGGTGTATTAAGTCTAAAGTGTATCTCAATCTGTAATGAAGAGATGATAGTATCTCATCATTTTATAGGATTTCTAATATTTAACTAGAGGATTTTGGATAATACTTATAAAGCAACATTTGAGGGTAGAATCAGGGCTATTCAGAGGGAATTGTAGAAATTACTCAATCCCAATGAAGTGGTATCTTTGGAATCCAAGGAATTCCATCAATTAATTAGGATCAACTTGAATTTAATTATGCAAAAAATTATAGAATCACTACCGAATTAGATGGCATGTTGTGTGCCTAAGTGCAAAAGGATAATGCAAAATGTCTCATGTTAAAGCCCAAATGTGGAGTTAGAAACATCTCCAAATGCTATTTTTCCCATCACATCCATATTTGGGATGATATACTCACAGGTTTTCCATTTCAGTGATTGATAAATTCATCCTTGATATGAAAAAATATTTTCCCATAAAACTAATTCGATAAGGGCTTGGTGGTATCAAGATGCAAGAATGGAAACTAAATGAAAGAATGTTGAAAAGAAAATTGAATCCAATAAATGAGATGCTACCACCCCTATCTATATCTACAAATAGAAAGAAATAACCTAAGAATGAAAAGAAGGAGAAGAAAAGAGAAGATATATAAATAAGGGGTTAGGAGAAGGGCTAGCTATACATAAAATGTCTCTTTATCCACTATCTATATATCTTGATTTTAAATCTATATAGATAGGGTGAATTAAGGTTTAGTTAGGGCCAGTTTGAGTTAGGGTTTAAGGGGGAAAGTAGGAGGTTAGGGGATGAAGGAGGGGGAGGCAAACCTATTCTATTTTTTAGATGATGAGATTGATCCACCTACCTTCACATACCATTGAAGGGACCCAACCCACTTAGCCAAATTTTGAGTTAATTATCACATACCATCTAGGCCATATCATCTGGGTATTAATGGATTGGGCCCTCGATCTGATTAGAGCCATGACTAGAGTGTATTAATATAATAATATTAGTCTGGATAGTCATTATGATCAAACTTAATCCACTCTAAATATATGGGCCCTAGAAGGGGGACGAGAGGCATGAACAGACTGGGCCCCTACCCTTGATTGGAGTCTAGTAAAGTAGTCTAGATATTTATCTTGATCAACCCCAATTCCCTGTATATAGATGAGGTTGGTGTGTTTGAAATAAAATGATAGGGCTTGAAAAAATGATAGGGAGAGTAGTTCATTATCACTCATTCTCCATATAGAGTATATAAATGGGTTGGCCATGCCAAGTGATAGTTATATATATAGGTTTGGTGGTTGAGTCTATATCTATCTAGGGCCATTGAGAGAGTGAAAATAGGTTACCTCTAATCTAGATATGCAAGTGAAATGGGTCATTCAAAAGCATGAGGAGATTCTTCATATTCACAACTCTGCCCCCACCCATATATAGATGAACCTACAAATATATATACATACATACATATATATATATATATATACATATATATATATATGTATGTATGTGTGTATATATATATATATATACATATATATATATATATATATGTATGTATGTATATATGTAGGGTATATCTCATACCCACATAATTTTTTGGTGAAATAAATGATTCTTCACTCTACTCTTATAAATTAAATAACCTAAGATAAGGATGGGAGATGTTGAGGATAGGACTCAACCAAAAATAATAAGTCACCAACTAGAACTAGATATAAATGCCCTCTCTCAAAAAAGGAGGGACCCTATCTATATATTATATAGGGAACTCCCCTAATGAATGAGGGGGAAGATAGTACTCATCAAGTTGTGATTGATCTATAGATAGGTTGAGGGCCCCTATCTAGACTTAATCTATATATGGGGTGCCCCTCTCCCCTCTCTATATATAGGGTCTAGCCCATTAAACTCTATAGGGTGGCTCTAAATTATCTAGTAGATATATATAAGGGGACCAAGCCCTATCTATCTAGGTTAGATTATATCTATATAGGGGGAGGTTGGCAATCCCTATATATATATATATATATATATTTGGGTTAGATCAAATCTATATATGAGGAGATTGGGGCCTCTATATAAACTAAACTAAACCAAACTAAATCTAATATATACTATGGGGGGGTACTTGACTACTTATATATCTAGATCTAGAGGTCCCACCATCCCACTATGGATATGGGGGGAATTTTTTTGTCCACTCTTGATCGATGAGAGGGACCCTATCTATTTTTTATTATATATATATGGGGTGATTGACTAACCCACCCACTATTTGTATAGGGATATAGCGAGGTCAAGGGTATTTATATAGAGTTGGCACTCCCTTAATGTAGGGATGATGTAGAAGGTCCCCCTATCTTATATGGGGTACCATATATAGAGAGAGATATGGATGATAAGACTATCTAGAGTTATGCTTGGGTCATCTTACCCTATATATAACTTAACTACCACCCATATAGATAGATAAATAGATAGGCACCAAATAGATAAACCCTATAGACAAGGGTGAATACATCTCGATAGACCCTATACAAAGAGGGGGGCTATGCTCAAGATAGTAGATAAGATATATAGGGGTCCATATTTATATAAATTGGATAGACAAGATAAGATATATAGTGTTATGCTCAAGATAAGATAATATTCACTATGCTCAAGATAAGATAAGATATATATAGGGAGGGCACCTCCCCCCTCTATAGAAACTAAACTCTATATGACCTCCCCCAAGGCCATATATATCTAACTATGTCCTATCAATGTATAGGGTGACCCCCCTTTCACCTCTTTGTGATATATATAGGGGCCTTCTCCCCTCTCCCCTCTCTATAAAGATGGGATGGGATGGGATGGAGTTAGATAGAGTTTATATAGAGGTGCCTTCCCCTCCCCCTCTCTATAAACTAAACTAAACTAAACTAAACTAAACTAAACTAAACTAAACTAAACTAAACTAAACTAAACTAAACTATATATGGGAGTTTCCTTTATATATTAGTTTCTATGGGACCCTCTATATATAGATGGGAGTTTAGAGTTTAGATATAGGGGTGAAAAAAACTAGACCTCCCATCCCATCTATATAGAGAGGGAGAGGGAGAGGGAGAAGGAGAGGGAGTGGGGGCCAACAAAAAAAGTTATTTGGGGGAGGTCCACACCCAACCATATAAAGTGATTGAATTAGTTTAAATATATAGGGGCTCCCCATATATATAGAGAATCTAAAAAAACTCTATATATTAGGGATCCCCATATTTATATATAGAGAGAGGGGGGATTAAATTTCTATTATTATAAGGCATAGGGGCCTTAGAATTTAGAGGGGGGGTGACAAGGATATATATCTATCTATATATATTCGGTAGTCAACACCCTATATCTAGATATGGCTACCCTATCTAGATATATGGGAGGCTTATCTATATATGGGGAGCCTTATATATCTATGGGGGGAGAGTATCTATAGTCATGATCTCAATCAAGGGAGACTCTCTATAGTTATTTTGCTCTCGATTGGTACCTCCCCCACCCCTATATAAATAGGTGGGTCTCCCTCAACCCTACCCTATATATCTATTTGGGCCATATATTTATAGTTATAATTATATTTATAGTTATAGTTCATATAGAGGGCAAAAGGGGGGACTATATATATATATATATATATATATATATATGGATGGGAGAGAATGTAGGGGAATACCTACATAGATCTCTATCTCTATATATGGGGTCAAAAATGACTCTAAATAGGGGGCCATCTAGACATAGTGAGGGCTAGGGTTGACAAAAAACTATCTATTTTGGGGAGGATGGCTTGACCAATGACCCTTAGGCCTTAGGTCAAGGGCCTCAACTCCATCTAAAGGGCCCACCATCACTCTATGGGGTGGGGTACTTGATCGAGAGAATATATCTACTAGGGGCAGCTATTGACTATGGGGCACAATAGAGTCATATATATATATATATATATATATATATATATATATATATATATATATATATATATATATATATAAAAGGGGATAATGACCTCCAGTATAGACTATATAGAGTAAACTATATCGACTCTATATATCTTAGGGGAGGCCTTACCACCAATAGGGGAGGGAATCATACTATATATATAGGGGCTCACATAAATATAAATGAAGGCCCATATCTATATAGAGGGAACCTTATATATAGATATGGTGATAAGATTAGGGGAAAGCACTTGACTGATAGGCTAAGGGCCTAAGGGAGGCTATATACTCTATCTGATCATATAGATTCTAGTTGGCACTCTCTCAATGAAGGGTATGGGGTTGGTCCAAAAAAAAAATAAAAAAATCTATATAGGGTTGGGGGTTGGGAAAATAACTCTATGTAGTCGAGGAGGGGGAGGGACTCTCCTAACAAAGGAGGAAATTTATGTTCTCAATCACCTCTAGAGTTTGTTGGGTTGGGGTTGAGGGAGAGATACTCTCCTAATGAAGGGCCTATATATATATACATATACATATATATATATATATATATATATATATATATATACATACACACACACACACACACACACACACACACACATATATATATATATATATATATATATATATAGTCCACTTGACCATCTATATAGATGGGGATGGGCCCCTAGAGACTAGATGACACCCCAAACCCATATATAAATGAGACTCATCATAGATAATATAGACCATATCTCTATCTCTATCTTTGATGGGAATGGTGTTGGCCAAAAAAAACTCTATATATAGTGGGTTACCAAAAAACTATATATAGTTGGGGTCAAGGTTCTCCTACCCATATATATAGCAAGCCTCCCTTGACCCTATATATAGTGGGCCTCCCCCACCACTGAGTTTTGATAATGGAGGATAAGGCAAAATATAGAGTTATCTATATATATTCCCCAGATAGATATATGGGATCTATATAGCTAGCCCCTCTACCTTTATATTTAAACTAAACTCAAATTTATATTAGAGGCCCTATCCCTACTATATTAGATAGGTCCCACCCCCCCATAGTATATAGTTTCACTAGAACCCACATCCCCATCCCATATAAACTAAATTAAACTAACTATAAATAAAGTAGTGAATAATCTATTTAGAGGGGGAGGAAGACATATATGCTCTCGATAAAGAGAATATGTCTAGTGGGGGACTCATTTTTTTTTATAGAGGTTAGAGCTGATATAGATAGATGTGGCACTTATTCCCCTCTAGATAGAATATATGGGGTCAAGGACATGGATCTAGATAGGTCATCTCTCATTTCTCCCCTCTACTAATGGCAATGCCAATGCTAATGTTTAGATAGGGATAAGGATAAGGATAGGGATATATATAGGTGGGTTTCCCATCATTTTTTGGCCTCCTAAGATTTATATGAGATAAAATTATTTATTATGCTAAACATCCCACTTGAGAAATTTTCCATTATCCCATTGATTCCTATGAAGATAGTAAACTTCTATTCCTCATTCACAAATTCCCCTTTATACATGTTGCTAATTATTATTTTAGTCCTTCTTTTAGTTCATTCCACCACTAGGAATGAAGGAAACCTAGTACTAAATGCTTGGAAATTAGTGGTAGAGCTTATTTATGATTTATTGATGAACCTATTGAATGAACAAATAAGTGATCATTCCTTAAATGTGAAGAAAAAATGTTTCCCCTGCACCTCATTCATTTTCACATTTTTTTATTCCATAATCCCCAAGGCATGATACCATATAGCTTCACAGTGACAATTCATTTCATCATCAATTTGGGGCTCTTTTTTTTTCTCTTTATTGGAATTACTATAGTGGGATATCAAAGAAATGAGCTTCATTTCCTCAGCTCCTCATTACCTACGAAATCACCACTACAATCATCACCTTTATCAGTAATCCTTGAGATAATCCCTTATTGTCATCACAAATTAAGCTTAGGAATACATTCATTCTATAATATGATGGCTAGTCATAGTCTAGTCAAGATCTCAAGTGGATTTTCTTAGACTATGTTGTGTATGAATAACATCATGTATTTCATAGGAGATCTTCATCCTCTATCAATCACTTCCACACTAAATGGTCCAGAATTAGGTGTATCTATATAAAAATATTATATATTTAAAATATCAATTTATAATAACCTAAATGATGAAATAAATATTCATCAATTTGATTTGGCACATCAAATCCACTCCCATAGTGGTAGATAGGGCTCATTGGTTGAGCTCATTTCTATCCATCCCTTTTACCACTATAGTCCAGTAAATTGAGAGGGGAGGAAGCCCCATTTATCTCTATGGGAATATCTCATCACTCATCACTCATTAAATCCCATAGTGGTAGACCTTTGATTTAGCTCCTTTCTATCATGAGCCCCCATTGGCCCCCATCCCCACCACTATCTAGGTGATAGGCCTTTTTTTCCTTTCTATAATCAAGCAAAAGTGACCTCCTTTCTTTCTTGATAGATTATATATCTCTATCTATATATATTCTAGGCCTTTATATAAGGTAATTGAAAGACTTTATATATATATATATATATATATATATATATATATATATATATATAATTTAGATTGGGACTAGGAGATCCCAAGCTTTCTATAATTGGGTGTATCAACTCCACTCCCATAGTGGTAGTTAGATAGGGATCATTGGTTGAGATCATTTCTATCCATCCCTTCTTCCACTATAGTTTAGTGAATTGAGGGGGGAGGGAGTCACATATATCTCTATGGGAGATTGCCCCCTATTTAATGAATGGCCTTTCTCTTTCTCTCCATTCCTTCCATACTATCAACTCCAATTATTATTTTTTTTTTTTGAGATCTTTCCTTTCTATCCCTTCTCTTTATCCTTTCTTTCTATCTTTTTCACCCTATCCTTCCATCCACTCCTTTTTTATATCAATGGAGAGTTTAGTTCTCTCCCATCTATATATATATATATATATATATATATATATATATATATATATATATGGCTATCAATGAAGAGTTAGTTAAATTTTATTATTCTTTGTCTCATCCATTGTGAGAGTCATTGTTGATAGATAGGGGCACTCTCCTAATAGTGAGGGAAGGAAAGAAAGGGAGTTGGACCTTTCACCACAATGATCTAAATATATATAGGGGTGTTAGATCACTTAATGAATATTGGGAAGAGCATTAGAGTTATTTGGTATCCCATCCCATATAATTAGGCATTTGAAATGGATATATATTTCGTGATTAACTTACCCCAGATCTACACACCATAATGCATCAGATTGAGTGATTAGAACAATAATGGGTGATCACCCTATGCCTGGTGCCTAGTGCCTGGTGAAGTATGATGTAATTATCTTTATGAGTAGTTTATAGGCCTCACTCATTATAAATATTGAATGGTCTCACCACCCATTAAATTATAGGTGTAAAAAGTATTTATGGGAGTAACCCCACCCTAGTTAACTAATATCTATCTAAGTAGGGAAAAAAGGAGACCAAGTGATTGATGCCAAGTGATGCCAATGACAATTACATATCTCCATATCCCATTTATATAATATATGGGAGGGTAGGGAAGGGGAGGGGAGGGAGGGCCTCAAATGATGAAATTGGAAATCCCTTTAATTTTAATCTATGAAGATCACTAGGATGAATGAGATAGTGGGAAACTATCTAGAGCATTTATTCTTCTCTAGATAACGGTAGAGAGGAGCATGCAATATATGAATCAGTAAGTAGATGGAGAGATGAATTACCATATTTGGGATATTTTATGGTCTTTCAAGAAGTAGACATATATATTGGGGTGGAGTGGAGTTTAATAGAACCTTAGGGCATATGAAAGGCTTCAGAGAAGAGTAAGATAATATAAGCATTATCTATTCTCAAGATAATATTTGATACTCCATATTTATATATGTGGGAGTCCCAGATAGACTTGAACCTATATAGAGAGGGAAGATACACTCAAATTATATCCCCAGATATATATAGAGGGATATAATTATGATAAGAACCCTATATAGACCCTATATAAAGGGGGGGGGGATATTCTCAAGTCTCGATGAACCCAACTCTATAAAGAGGGGGGATACTTCTTGATAGAATTGACCCTATAAAGAGAGGGGGATATGCTCAAGATAATATCATATTTTCTATGCTCAAGATAAGATAATATTCATTATACTCAAGATCAGATCTATATAGGGAGGTACAACTCTATCTTGGTCCCCTCCCCCTTCTATATATTGGGAGTTTATTTGGCCCTCCCCCCTCTACATAAACTAAACTAAACTAAAATATTTCTAAATCAATCCCAACCCATCCCATATATATAAAGAGGAGAGAGGGGGATCAAATATCTAGTTAGTTTAGATCTATATAGGGGGAGATGGACACAATCCCTATCTATCTATCTATCTATCTATCTATCTATGTAGGTTAGATAGTGGGTGTTGGGGGATCAAACCAACAATAGATTAAAATTGTGACAGCAATAAATGCAGAATTAAATCAGATTGACAAGTAATTAGAATGATAATAGCAAGAACAAGAGATACAAGAAAACACCTTGAAAACTTGTATTAACAAACTCTTTACAAAAGGAATACAATTGAAGAAAGCTTCTTTCTTCCACACCTCTCCTAGATGTATAGATCTCTCAATAGATCTCTATTCCTCAAGAGCTATCTCTCTCAAGAACAATCAACTCCAACAAGCCTGGATTGATTCAATTCTGTACTGTTCTTCACACACCAATTCTTCTACAATACAATAAGCTAGGAAGATCTAATTCTTCATATAGAATTAGGAGACTTGAGCATGTACTTCCAACAAATAGTTAAACCACTTAAACAAGGGCTCTAAAAATAGTAATGTTAATAATAGAGACGCGAGCTTGAGTCTACAACTCAAACTTATCATGCAAACACTCACTTCTATCCACGGAAATAGCTTTCTGGACACGCAGGTAACCGACGTCGATTCCTGCTGCTTGTCTGTGACCGTCGTCAGCCAATTCTCTGCCGATGTCGACATCTCTGCAACTTCCTGTGACCGACGTCGGTCGCTCCTGACCGACACCGGTGTCTGTGTAGACCCGAACCTGATAATGAATGCTCCTTGGTGAAGTTTTTAGCTCCACACCCTAACAATCTCCCACTTGGAGATAAATAGCTACACCAGTACCTATACAGCAACATCTTCTAGCTCCTCCATCTTCAACTCAATCATGAAGACCAACAAAAGTTGAATGAAGATTCAACTTCTCCTTTGTAACCGGCTTGGTTAACATATCAGCAGGATTCCTATCTATATGGATCTTCTCCAGCTTCAACTCACCATCTTCCAATACCTATCATATGAAGTGATACCTTAGCTGTATGTGCTTTGTTCTTGAATGAAAGGCTGAATTCTTAGCCAAATGGATTGCACTCTGACTATCATTGTATAATCTGCAACTCTCATGCTCCCTACCAAGCTCATCCATGAACTGTGTCATCCATATCATTTCTTTGCTAGCTTCTGTGGCTGCAATATACTCTGCTTCTGTAGTTGACAAGGCAATAACCTTCTGCAACTTAGATATCCAGCTAACCGCTGTTCCACCTATAGTGAAAACATAACCTGTAGTGCTCCTCCTGCCATCCAAATCACCTACCATATATGAATCTACATAGCCATGTAGAGAAGTATCTGAACCTCTATAGCACAAGTGCCTACTACTGGTTCCTCTCAGATATCTAAGGATCCACTGAACTGCTTTTCAATGTTCCTTACCTGGATTGGCCATATACTTACTTACCACTCCCACTGCTTGGGCAATATCCGGTCTAGTACACACCATTGCATACATCAAAATCCCTACTGTGGAAGAATATGGAACCTTACTCATGTACTCTACCTCTTCATATGAATTAGGACATTGTTCTTTACTCAACTTAAAATGTCCAGCCCAAGGTGTGCTTACCGGTTTAGCATCCTGCATATTGAACCGTTTCAACACCTTGTCCACATAATCTTCTTGAGACAATATCAACCTGTGATTTTTCCTGTCTCTCTTAATGCTCATGCCAAGGATTTTCTTTGCTGCTCCCAAATCCTTCATAGCAAATGTTTGAGCTAATTTTACCTTAAGCTCTGAGATATCTTGCATGTGAGACCCTGCAACCAGCATGTCATCTACATACAACAATAGAATAATATATCTACCATTATCAAATCTCTTGAAATACACACAATGGTCTAATTGACACCTACTGTAGCCATGCTCAGTCATAAACCTGTCAAATTTTAAGTACCATTGCCTAGGAGCTTGCTTGAGGCCATACAAGCTTTTCTTCAACCTGCACACAAACTTCTCCTTACCCTTGACCTCAAATCCTTCTGGCTATTCCATATATATTTCCTCATCCAAATCTCCATGAAGAAATGCTGTCTTAACATCTAGCTACTCAAGATGCAAATCCTCAAAAGCAACCAAAGACAAAACAACCCTTATTGAAGTCATTTTAACAACATGAGAAAAAATCTCACCAAAGTCAATACTTGGCTTTTGTGCAAATCCTTTTACCACTAATCTAGCCTTGTATCTCATCTGTCCATTCTCACCTTCCTTCAACCTGTAGGTCCATCTGTTCTTAAGTGTTCTCTTACCAGCTGGCAATTCAATCAAATCCCATGTTTGGTTTTCTCTTAAGGACTCCAACTCCTCAACCATGCCACGCTCCCACTCACTCTTGGACTCCACCTGTATTGCTTCTTCAAAACTCTCTGGTTCTCCACCATCGATTAGTAATAAATAAAATAAAGAAGGAGAATATCTAATTGGAGGCTTACTCACCCTTTCTGACCTCCTGATGGGTGTCTGAGACTCGTCCACAACACACTGTCCACCCAAATTCTCTGACAGTGACCGACCTTAGTCACCTCCAGACCTGTTACTGGCTGACGTCGATTCTGCCTGACCAACCTCGGTACCTGTACAGCTGACATCGATCTCTATATGGCCGACGCTGGTTTCTGTCTTGTCGAAGCCAGTTCCTGTGTTTTCCTGTAAGTGATTATTTCTTTTTTCCGCGAGCTCATCTTGGACTTTCACCTCATCCAATTCACCATTGCTCTGCTCAAATTGATTCAACTTCCTTAGCTGATCACAATACATCACTCTTTTGTTGAAAACAACATCATGGCTCCTGATTACCTTGTCAGTTTCTAGATTCCACAATCTGTAACCAAAATCATCTGAGCCATAGCCAATAAACGTGCATCTCATAGACTTAGCATCAAGCTTCTTTCTATTTTCCTTATCTATATGCACAAAGGCTTCACAACCAAAAACTTTGAGATATAAGAGATCAACCTTTTTACCTGTCCATGCCTCTTCTGAAATACCACCATCTAGAGCTATAGAGGGTCCTCTATTAATCAGGTATACTGCAGTGTCAACAGCTTGTGCCCAAAACTGTAAGGGCAAACCGGCATGCAATCTCATACATCTTGCATGCTCCATTATTGTCCTGTTCATCCTTTCAGCAATACCATTCTACTGAGGTGTCCTTGGAATCATCCTTTGCCTATGGATTCCATGCATGTAACAATAATCTCTGAACTTATGACTGCAAAACTCACTGCCATTGTCTGATCTTAGGCACTTTAATCTTTTACCTATTTCATTCTCAACCATGGCTTTCCAAACTTTAAAATTATCAGATACATCAGATTTCTTTCTAATACAATAGATCCATACCTTCCTTGTGGCATCATCTATGAAAGATACATAGTACTTTGATCCTCCAATGGAAGCAACCTGAGCCGGTCCCCACACGTCTGTGTGAATAAGCTCCAACTTGTGCCTCTTCTTAGTAGACCCAGTTTTGAGAAAACTAACCCTTTTCTATTTTCCAAATACACAGTGCTCACAAAACTCTAGATCTATGCCTTTTAAATCTGAAAGCATACCTTTAGACTTAAGAATTGACATCCCCTTCTCACTCATGTGGCCAAGCCTTGAGTGCCACAATTTAGCATCCACATCTAAAGTAGATAATACAGAAGGAGATTTGTTAGTAACACAATTACACAAATAGCGAGTACCTTCTCTCTTACCTCTGGCCATAATAAGTGCACCCTTGGTCACCTTCCAAGATTCTACTGTGAGAGTTACTGTACAACCCTCATCCCCTAACTTTCCTGCAAAAATCAAATTTCTCTTCAAGCTAGGAACATGCATCACATCTCTCAACACCCATGTGTTGCTATTCTGCATCTTCAGCTGCACTTTACCTTTGCCAATTATTTTACAGGGCTCATCATCCCCTAGATACACTATTCCAAAATCTCCATGGATATAGTCACTGAAATATTCCCTGTTAGGAGTAGCATGAAAAGATGCACTAGAATCTAATACCCAAGATTCTATATTATTATGCAGAGAGAAAATTAAAGCATCCTATGCAATACCTGCAATCTTGGCTTCTTCCTTTCCTTCATGCTAGTTGTCCTCCTCAGGCTTTGACCAACAATCTCTGCTTATGTGCCCCATCTTTCCACAATTCCAGCATTGTGGCCTTCTGCCATTTCTGGATTTAGATCTGCCTTTCCCCTTTGATTTGGATCTTGCTCTGCCTTTCTTGCTCTTCTCTTTCTGCCTTCCCCTGATCTCAAAACTTAAAGCATTCCCAGATGCCTCTTTTATGCTTTTCCTGTGTATTTCCTCATTCAAGATAACACTAACAACATCCTCTACTTTCAAAATATTTGATGCAGATGCAGTATTACTTACTGCCATTACTAAGCCATGCCAACTTTCAGGCAAAGAACATAATATCAAAAGAGCTTTTATCTCATCATCAAACACTATATTCACTAAACTTAATTGATTCACAATACCATTGAAATCATTCAGATGAGTAGAAATAGATCCACCTTCATTCATATGCAAATTAAATAACTGCTTCATAAGATATACCTTATTGGAAGCTGAGGGTTTTTCATACAAATTTGCTAACGTAGTCATCAACTCTACGGTAGACTTTGCCTGTGATAAATTGGATATCACAGTGGATGCTAGACTCAGTCTTATAGAACCCAGAGCCTTTCTGTCAAGAACTTCCCATTCTTCATCCTCCATGTCTTTGGGCTTCTTTGCAATACCTCCTAACGGTAAGTAGAGATCTTTCTGATACAGATAGTCCTCTATTTGCATTCTCCAGTGTTGGTAATTTTGCCATTGAACTTTTCCATTCTCAATTTACTTTCATCTACCATTGCTTCTCCCACTCAAATAGAAATCCCTGCAGAAACTCCTGTGAGAACCTGTAATCAATACACACTACACAGATCTGAACCACCTATTAGTGAACCTGAACTTTGATACCAATTATCAAGCTCTGAACCTGTAACCTGGCTCTGATACCACTTGTTGGGGGATCAAACTAATAATAGATTACAATTGTGACAGCAATAAACATGGAATTAAATCATATTGACAAGTAATTAGAATGATAATAGCAAGAACAAGAGATACAAGAAAACACCCTGAAAACTTGTATTAACAAACTCTTTACATAAGGAATACAATTGAAGAAAGCTTCTTTCTTCCACACCTCTCCTAGATGTATAGATCTCTCAATAGATCTCTATTCCTCAAGAGCTATCTCTCTCAAGAACAATCAACTCCAACAAGCCTGGATTGATTCAATTCTATACTGTTCTTCACACACCAATTCTTCTACAATGCAATAAGCTAAGAAGATCTAATTCTTCATATAGAATTAGGAGACTTGAGCATGTGCTTCCAACAAATAGTTAAACCACTTAAACAAGGGCTCTAAAAATAGTAATGCTAATAATAGAGACGTGAGCTTGAGTCTACAACTCAAACTTATCATGCAAACACTCGCTTCTGTCCACGGAAATAGCTTTCTGGACACGCAGGTAACCGACGTCGGTTCCTGCTGCTTGTCTGTGACCGCCATCGGCCGATTCTCTGTCGACGTCAGCATCTCTGCAACTGCTTGTGACCGACGTCGGTCGCTTCTGACCGACGCCGGTGTCTGTGTAGACCCGAACCTGATAATGAATGCTCCTTGGTGAAGTTTTTAGCTCCACACCCTAACAGTGGGCCTCTATCTAAACTAAACTAAACTCTATCTAACTCCATCCCATCCCATCCTATCTATATAGAGAGGGGAGAGGGGAGAAGGGAGAGGGGAGAGGGGTCCCCTCTAAATTTATCTAACTCTAATCTATCATCTATATATAGAAGAGATCCCCAACCATATAAAGTTGAGTTAGTTTCCTATATATAAAGAGGGGATCCCAATATATATATATATATATATATATATATATATATATATATATATATATATAGAGAGAGAGAGAGAGAGAGAGAGAGAGAGAGAAAAGGGTGCCAAAGATAGATTTAATCTATATATAGGGGGTAGCCCTATAAATTTGAGTTATTTTATTATATAGAGAGAGGGGAGAGGGGATACCCATATATAAAGAGGGGGCCTATCTATCTATATAGGCCAGATAGATAGATAGGGCTATCAAGACTAACTAGTTGGCTATATTGAGGAGAGATAGATAGATATATAAGTAAGACTAACTAGAGATAGATATATAGGGTGAGCTTCTCTAACTTAAATAGCTATGTTGAGGAGAGATAGATAGATAGATAAATATATAGGCAAGACTAACTAGAGATAGTGTGAGATATGTAAATTTAAGTGGCCCATATAAAGTTAAGTTAAGTTGAGTTCAATGGGCTCTATGTATTGGGTGGCCTATCTAGATATAGTGTGGGATATGTAAATTTAAGTGGGTGGGGATTGGATAGATATATAGGGGCTATCTAGATATAGGGTGGGTTATGAAAATTTAAGTGGGTGGGGATTACATAGATATATAAGGGCCTATCTAGATATATGGGTTAGATAAAAAGATGGGTCTAGATATATACTAATTAAAGTGGGTGGGGATTGGGTGTGTGTGTGTGTGTGTGTGTGTGTGTGTGTGTGTGTGTGTGTGTGTGTGTGTGTGTGTGTGTGTGTGTGTGTGTGTGTGTGTGTGTGTGTGTGTGTGTGTGTGTGTGTGTGTGTGTGTGTGCGTGCGCGCGCGCGCATGTGTGTGTATACATACATACATACATACATGGGGTGGGGATTGGATAGATAAGGCATCTAGCTAGATACATTTTTATAACTAAAAGAACACTCTCACTTGGGCTATATATAGTCAGGCCATAGATATATAGGGGGAACCTATAGAATTTCCCCCACTCTCTATATCTCTTGAATGATTTGTGCTCTATATAGTTATATCAGAGAGATAAGGGACCCTCCCCCTCCTTCCCCTCCTCTCTTGATAGATCCCTATATATCTCTGGGAGGTGGGGCCTATATAGGCATACTTACTTTATATAAATATATGGGGGGTGGTTTCTTTAGTTCTTATCCTAATATATCACATATGTAAGATCAACATAAGTCTATAGGGATAGATATGGGACATCACTTTAATAGGCATCACCATGAGATCTATAGATTCTAGTGAGGCAACAAGATCATACACATATAGCTAATGTTTCTAGAGAGTACCCTGGGCCTATCTCTATCTGATACTTTGATTCAACTCTAGATAGGATAGGCCCTGGAAGCTTCCACTATATATAGATTATATATTATATCTTATATTTGGTAAGGTATCAGTATAGAATATAACTAGGGGAGAGGGATCCTATCTATGAGATAGCCTATATATATATATATATATATATATATCTTTATCTCCCCTCTACTTTTATTTATATGGGGCCAAAACAACACACATGTCATATATAGAACTGAGGCTAAGGTTGATCTAGAGTAGGATCCTTGGCCTCCCAAGTACAAATATATAGTTAGTAGATATATATTGATCCAAAATGTAGAAGTTCTAATTGATAAATATCTCAATAGCAAAGTAATAACACAGTAACAATGAATTCTATGAGAAGAGATGTAGTATTACTCAAGATCATAATACAAATATATGGTTATCTCTTGGAAGAGATGTTTCTCTTCACATTTCAAGTTACATCTTCATTTATACACTTTTTTAAAGCATGGGGAGGATGTGGAAGGTCACGAATCTTGAGGGATATTAAGTGGTTTGATTTCCAATATTTAAAACAATACAAAATTCAAGGAATTACTATTTTTAGAAACTTACTATTTTTAGACTGCACTACTAAAATTGAAATTTGAGGCACTTCCATTGGATTTTCGGGGGTCAAACTTCATTAAGCAGAGATATATGTCATTTCATGATGTTATCCTCATTCTTATCTTTCTAACGGTTCAAACAATGAGTCAATTGGAGCTATGGTGAAAATGTTATGGCTCCCAGAAGTTCCATCATCAATTGGGGTGGAACTGTCACCCGAATTGTCACCTAAATTGGTTCTTGGATCATTCCTACCTCCTTGAAAATCAATGGTCCCCATTGCATCAATGTTCCCCATCAGGTGTGGTAGATATTTCTTGATTTGATTCTCTGTGAGCCACTCACCTTGATGGCTAAGCTAGCCCCTTTTGACCACTTGATAAAGTGGAATAGAGCATCCTCTTGTTGTCTTCATCCAAGTATCCACAATATGATCCTCTTATACTGGAGAAAAACTCTGGGGATCAAGCTCATCAATGTCTAGTTGTTCTGCTACAACTTAAGTGTCCAATAGAGGTAGGTGATATGGTTTGAGGAGCTCCACATTGAATATTGGATGCAGACCAAGGTAGGTTGGTAGGTTCAACTCAAAAGCATTTTCTCCAACTCTTCTGGTGATGGTATAGGGACCATATCACAGAGGCTAAACCTTTCTATGTGGGTCTGCAAGTCATTCCTTCTAAAGTCACAACCAAACCTTATCACCCATAGCAAAATGGTGTGCAATCATATGTTTGTCATGGTGTTGCTTATAATTTTGATTCATCTTCTCCAGGATGTCATGAACTTGCTGCTGGATGTGTTACATTTTTTCAATAACCTTTGTTGCTTTTACTACCTCAGATCTTCCATGAGGTGTGTATTCCATGGTGGAAAATGGAATATCTATATCAATTGGTGCCATGGGTTGGAACCCAAAACATAACTAGAATGGATTGTGCTTGGTCGAGCTGTGCAACACCTGATTGTATCCATGTTGTATGAAAAGAAGTCCCTCATACCATGTGCATGGATGTTTGGAGTGATACATCTAAATCATGTGAACAATTAAGTGGTTTAATACATCTATTTGACCATCAGTTTGTGGATGGAAGGCTGTGGACTTCATCAGATTAGTATCCATCATCTTCCATAGAGTGGACCAGAAGATGCTCAGGAACTTGCTATCTCAATCTGAGACAATGGACTTGGGGAGACCAAAATGGAGCCATACATGACTAAAATATAGTTGAGTAGTTTCCTCAATAGATATATTTTTCTTACAAGCAATCATGATAGCCATTTTTGAAAAATGATCAACTACCACAAAAATGCAGTCCTTACCATGTTTTGAAGTGAGCAAACATGAGATAAAATCCATTGAGATAGATTCCCAAGGCCTGGTTGGTTCTAGAAATGGCATGTACAATCCTTGCTTCTTATTTTTTGGCTTGGCTATCACACATGGGGTTCAATATTTGAGATATCTTTCCACATCCTTTTGCATATGGGGCCATTAGAAGTGTTTTTGAAGAACTGCCAATGTCTTTTCAATACCAAAGTGTCGAGTTGTCTTACTGAAGTGTGCTTCCCATATCATCTTTTGTTGCTCTGCAACTGGAACACAGATGTGCCCCATATGATAGAGGACATTATCTTGCAAATAGAAATTAGAAACATGTTTACCTTTTTGAAGTGATTGATATGTATTCAAAGGTAGGATATGCTTCATATAGAGCACCCCAAGTGGCAGTCTCATGTCCGCATAGGTCAAGAACTATTGTGAGTGCAGTAATTGGTGGGTGGCTCAGAGAATCTATAGGTATATTTGAGCTCCCCTTTTTATGTTTGATTATTAGGTGGAATTGACTTTTGGTGCCTCTCATTTCGTAGTTTGCTTTGTGTCTAGATGAATTCCAATGGTCTATGGTAAGTGTGGATGATTGTTTCTTTCCCCAAGATGTAGTGTTTCCATTATTTGCAGGCTTGCACAATGGCATAGAGCTCCTTATCATATGTTGGATATTTCATGACTGTATCAGTTAAAGTTTCACTATGATATGCAATAAGATGGCCATGTTGCATGATGATAGCTCCCATGGCATATTCCGATGCATCTATCATCAACTCAAAAGTTTGATGAAAATCTGGCAAGGCAAGAACAGGGGCTGAGCAAAGTCTATTCTTCAAATTCTCAAATTCCCTTTATTGTATTTTACCCAACTAAAATGTATCTTTAGCTCCTCCTTTAGTCACTTGGGTTAGTAACCAAGCAACATGTGAAAATCCAAGAACAAACCTGCAGTAGATATTTGCAAGACCCTAAAAGCTGTGAAGCTCTGTGAGGGTCCTTGGTGTGGGCCATTCTTGAATAACTTGAATCTTTTCTGGATCAACATGAACCCCTTCCTCATTCACAACATACCCAAGGTACTAAATTTTTGTCATCCCAAATGTGTATTTATCAAGATTTGCATAGAACTTGTGCTCTTAAAAAGTTTGAAGCACCTTACGAACATGTTACAAATGTTCTTCCCATGTTCTGCTATAGATGAATATGTCATCTAAGTAGATAACCACAAATGAGTTGGTGAAGGGTTGTAAGATGTCATCCATCATCTTCATTGAGGTTGCAGGTGTGTTAGTTAAGCCAAAAGGCATAACCAACCATTCAAAGAGCCCCTCCTTAGATTTGAATGCAGTCTTCCAAACATTAGTGGGATCGATGGGAATTTGGTGATAACCAGATTTAAGATTAATTTTGGTGAAGAACTTCGCACCATGGAGCTGGTCCATCAGGTCATCAATCCTAGGGAGAGGATAGCGATTCTTCACAGATATTTTATTTAGGGCTCGGTAGTCAGTGCAAAGCCTCCATGTTCCATCTTTCTTTAGTGCCAAGATAATTGGGATACCACAAGGTGAAGAGCTTGGCTTGATGTGACCCTTTTGGATCAATTCTTGAATCTATCTTTTTATCTCATCATTCTCCAAAATTGATCTATGATACACAGGACTATTAGGCAAAGGTGATCCTGGGATCAAATCGATAGAATGTTTTACCTGGCAATGCAGTGGAACTCCTATGGGTGACATGAATAAGTCATCATATTCTCTTATGATTTGTCCTATCTGCTTCTATTGTTGTGTTGATTATGTAGTCATGATTGCAACATCAACATTCTTGGATTTATGTGGTTTGACCACCATGAGAACAAATTCCTTTATTTTCTCCACCAATATCTTGTATTGCTTAACACTGATTAGGGAGATAGATGTAGGAGGTGGTAACTTTAGTACCCTATAGCGTCGTGTTCCAAGAGTGAGGGTGATCCTTCAGGTTCATGATTCATAGATGCCATGTCGCTCATACATGAATGGCTAACCAAAGAGTACATTACAAACATCTAGATTGACCACATCACACAAGACTTCATCTTGGAATGGTTTTATAGCATATAAAAGAAGACATTGATGGGTGACATGGAGGTCTCTCCCTGGGCTCAACCATCTAATACTATAGGGCTTTGGATGAGGCTTCATGGATAGATTTAGACTTTTCATAACTTTAGTGGAAATTAAATTCTTTTGACTCCCACTATTAATAATGAAATGCAAAGGCTTACCTTTTACCCATAATTTGGAGTGAAACAATATTTCCTTGTCATCTAGTCTTTCCTCACGGGTCTATGATGAAGTGACAATGGTGTTAGGCTCAACATCTACAATTTCTTCTTCGTCTTCTTCGACTATGGATTGTATATGAGGTAGAGTAGTAGATGTCGAGTATTGTGACTTAGAAAGCAGTGACTTGATGGCTCGACATTCTTCTTTGGAGTGAGTTCCAATTTTGTGGTAATCATACCATTTTCCAGTCTTCCCCTTATGGGATTTCTTATCCTGAAACTCCTTTTGCTTCCAATTTTGGCCTCGTGTTTGACCTTCCTTATCACTTTTCCATTTTGAGGGTTGACTCTTCGTATTCTTTCTTCCATGCTTCTATTCAATCTTCACTACAAATTTGTATGCCTCACTGAGGGTTTCAAAATTGAAGAGATCCATTTCCCATCATATGTACCATTGTAGTCCACCATGATATTTGAGAGTATTATGCTTCTCACTTTCTTGAATGCCCAATCTTACAGATAAATAATGAAAAGTGTCTGTGTAATCTTGAACAGATTGGTCCTTACCTTGGTGAAGTTGTTGCCACTGTATGTACAGATCATCATATGCTCTGATGGGATGTATTCTTCTTTCACCTCTTCCACAAAATCATCCTAGGTAGGTTCTACCTCAAGGATGATGTCATCTGTACTGAACCTCTTTTTATACACTTTTGACTAGTTTTTCATAGGCAATGATGATTTCAAAAGAGCAAAAGTAATCTTTTCTCCATCAGTGAACTTATTTGCAGAGAAGTAGGAAGACAATTGATCTAACCAATTTTTTACTACATCAGTATCAATTTTGCCTTCAAATGTATGAATATCAAAATTTACCTGAACCTTGAAGGGTGTTGGGACACTAAAAGGATGTTCCCTGGATGAGGAGCCAGGAAGTGGAGCCGCAAAGCCAATATTTCCCATCAGAAGTGTTTGAAGAATTTGGGCAAATTGTTGTAGCATTTATGCTTGTTGCCATTGGAGGGATTCATTCACCATTTACTTGAAAATATCGAATGTCTTGATTTCATCCACCATTTGAAGTCATTTGGAGTGAACAGGTGGAAAATTTGGAAGCTCTGTTGTTTCCCACCCAAGCTTCTTGTAGCCTGACCTTGTCTTTGGGATCATACACTCTCAAGACAAATCACTCTGATACCACTAATCCAAAACTTAGAAGTTATAGTTGATAAATATCTCAATATTATAGAAATAACATAGTAACAATGAATTCTCTGAGAAGAGATGTAGTATTACTCAAGATCACAATACAAATATATGCTTATCTCTGGGAAGAGATGTCTCTCTTCACATTTCGGGTTACCTCTTCACTTATACACATTTTGAAAGAATGGGGAGGAGGTGGAAGGTCACCAATCTCAAGGGATATTAATTGGTTCAACTTCCAATATTTAAAACAATACAAAATTTAAGGAATTACTATTTTTATAAACTTACTATTTTTAGACTGCACTACTAAAATTGAAATTTGAGGCACTTCCGTTGGGTTTTTGGGGGTCAAAATTAATTTATCAGAGCTCTATCCCATTTCATAATTTTCTCCTCATTCTTATCTTTCCAATGGTTCAAACGGTGAGTCAATTGGAGCTACGGTGTAAAAGTTATGGCTCCCAGAAGTTTCGTCATCAATTGGGGTGGAACTGCCACCCAAATTGTCGCCTAGATCATATATATACCTCCCCCCATATTGAGTTAGGGGAGGTACTCGATCCATATACCCATTAATAGGGTAGGTCGACTATCTAGAGTCTTATTCTACCCTCGAACCTATGTTCTCCTAAGAGGACAATCCTACCACGTCCCCTTGTATCTATCCTACCACATCCCCTTGTATCTATCTATCTATCTATCTATCTATATAGATACACAGATAGAAAGAGTGGCAAGCCAATCTAAAATTTAAGATCCCCCCTACCCAAATAAATAGATAGAGGTGGGAAGGGGAATATCTAAGCATAACCTATAAGGTTATGAATAGATATAGAGATAGGGAGTGATGAACCACATCCCACATCTATATAAACTAAAAATAGTGGAAATTTAGTGGATATATATAGATAGATGCAACATTATTCTATTTTTCTAGGGATATGTATGCATGATTCCACCCTAAACCCTAGATATTAGAGATGGATCTCCTGATAGGAAGGTTCTAACCTATAGAGATGGATAGATAATCATGGTATTAACCTGATGAGTTGACCAAAGGTAAATTAATATATATGTTTGTGATGCTATAACCCAAGCTACGAGTGCATATATAACTAAGCCTTGAGTGCATCTATCTATTTCTAGTTGGAATTCCAATATATAATAAATATTGGGAGTTGGACTAGGTATACCCAGATAAGATAGGGGATGTACCCCTACTAGATATAGTATATAGCTAAGTTGGTTGAGTGCCATCCAATATAGAGATTGGGTTCCCCACCCCATACTCTATAGTTCTATATAGATATATAGGGCCCTCATAGTATATATTTCCATATAGATAGATATGGGGTCCCATAGTCTATAAATAGAGTCTACCATTCACTATGGGGAGTCTATATTCAATTTAGATATGGGCTGGGGGGCTAGTCTATATTCACTATGATAGATAGAGATATAGGGGGTAGCATGATATCTATTCACTATAATATATAGAGAGTGGATTCACCTCTATCCCCAACTAGATCTAGGGATAGGGGGATATATAGAGTGGGGGTGGAAAGTCTATAGATAGAGTCTACCATTCACTATGGGGAGTCTATATTCAGTTTAGATATGTGGTGGGGGGCATGGTCTCTCATTTTTTATCACCCAAATAGTATATAGTTAGCTTAGATATGTAGGGGCATGGTCTATATTCTTTTTTCACCGCATATATAGACATATATATTTTAATGGGGCCATATAAGTTAAGTTGAGTTGAGTTTAATGGCCCCCCTAGGCCATATAAGTTGAGTTTAATGGGGATTATATATTCTATATTTATTATGACATGCTCAACCATCCCTTATCAGACCCCATATATATAGATATGGGGCTAGTACTCACCTATATATAGATTCAATCCCCATAGTCTATAGATAGAGATAAAATCTACCATTCACTATGGGAAGCCTATATATATATATATATATATATATATATATATATATATATATATATATATATATATATATATGGGGTGGGGGATAGATAGATATATAGGCTATATGATATGAATCTACATATAGACTAGACTATGTTGGGTACTAGAGCTACTGACTTGAGATCAATCCACTCTTCTCTTCAGATTGGGACTCGATTGATAAGATTATAGATGTGATATGAATATTATCTCTCTTGATCTAAAGTCCCACTCCTAAAATAGATATTATTGGTACATGATAGATAGGATTATTGATGTGATACACCATATAGATATAAAGGCTAACTTGATATATAGTAATAAAATTGGGTGGGCCCCACTATATATGGGGAACCAAACCACTCAACCAACTAGAGAATAGATTGATGATGGTAGATGGATCTAATCTCTATTTGGTATGTTGGATCTACAATCAGAATGGTAGTTAGTTAATTCAATTGGATAATGGCCTAATTGACTTTATATTTATAGGGGATAGGGTCCACAAGGATAAGAGAATGGCCTAATCAACCCCATCTATATAGATATAGGGGTTTATGGACACATATATAAAATAATGGTTCATTCAATCACTATATCAATCAAATATTGTATCAGAGAAGGATAAGGAGAATACTATATTTCCCTATATATATATCCAATACCCACCCTTTGTCTATATATATATGGAATTTAGATATATAGGCCCCCTCTACATAGATATAGGGGTTCATGGTCATATAGATAAAATAATGGTTATCATAAATTTGACTTCATCATCCCTATATATATCCCATATAGATAGATAGGGTCCCCCTAATAGATAGAGCCCTAATATATAGAGTAGATCAGATCTATATATGGGGAGGTGGTTCCGGGGGGGGGGGGCGCTCTCCCCTCTCTATATCTAGGATAGGAAATTAACTCCCATATATATATATATATATATATATATATATATATATATATATATATGTATATATATATATATATATATGTATATATATATATATATATATATATATGTATATATATATATATATATATGTATATATATATATATATATGTATATATATATAACTTCCCATATATATAGGGGTTTCCCCTTTCTCCCCCTCTATATAAACAAGGTTTTTTAGGCTTCCCCCCTCCCCCTATATAGATATATTGATTGACTGATTACCTAGATATAGTGTCACCCCTCTCTCTATATATGGAGTGAGATAGAGTTATTTTATGGCCCCCCTCTCTTCTCTCTATATATGGAGTTATATAGAGTTATAAGGGACCAAGCACTATCTATCTTGGCTTATATAATCTATATATGGAATATCTATATAGGGGGAGAGGGCCTCCCTATATATATATATTATCTTATCTTAAGCATAGTGAATATTATCTTATCTTATCTATCTGCTATATGTAGATATGGGCCCCTATATATCTTATCTTGTCTATCCCCTATATATAGATATGAGACCCTATATATCTTATCTTTGATTACTTATCCCATGTATAGAGATGCCCCTATATATATATATATATATATATATATATATATATATATATGTTCCCCCCATCTATATATATTATCTTATCTTTTATATCCCCTATATATATGTCCCCTAATATTTAGAGTTTTTTTGGGGCCCTATTATTATATAGGGTCTATCGAGACTTATCTATCTAGGATGACTAGATTCATCCAATATATGAACAATTCTATATAGAGGGCCACCACTGATGACACCATCATCTATTCATTAGTCCTCATCCATATATGGTAATTATCCCCCATCTATATATAAGGTAAATCACTACTCATCTCACGTCTCTCTATAGAAAGAACACTATATAGATATATGGTCCATACCTTAGGTATAGATATCAATGCAGTCCAAATGTATGATTAAACTCACTTTATCTATGGGGTAACTCTAATCAAGAGAGAGTGCCTTAAATTTAATGAGAGATTTATATAGAAGGAAGGCCTGATATTAGTCCTCTTCTATTAAATGGGGATAGGCCTGAGAAGAGGACATGGGGGGAAGGTATCTCCCCCTAGTGTCTAGTGTTTAGTCTCACATATAGCCATATAAATCTATATGAAATAATCATAGGATAGATTGATTCTCAAATCCTACCTATATATAGGGGATAAGGTTGGTGGTCCATCCATATATTTAATATAAAGGTTTGGCTCCATACCATATCCATATCTATATATTAAAATGAGTAGGACTAGAGACTAAACCTAATACCTAAGCCTTAGATTCTATTATATACATGATATGATATTAGTGATAGCATCCTCATTCTACTCTATGGTGCTATAATCCATATATTTCCCTATCCTCGCCAGATAGATAAGATAGTGTAGGGCCTCTAACTAGATATAGATAGACTTATAGGTATGGAGAGCTTAACTTGAACTCAATATGCATCCAACCTAACCTATCTAGTATGGGGAGTGCTCCTATATAGATATGCATTTAGTGAGGTATGTGTAACTTAACTAGTCACTAAATACCCCACCTTAAATGGTTAGGATGGGGTGAAAAATTAGTAGGCTTGCAAGCTATCCATCAAGATCCTCTCTAGATTAGCAAGCTCGTGTGGTGTTCTCATGAATCTTGTGTTCCCATGAATCCTGATAGCCAGTTTACTCTATGAATCATAATAAAAACTATGTATACCAAGAGCTAGTCCTTTCCCCCTCTATATTTAAACTCCCAAACCTACCCTGAGAGTTAAGTCTCAATCTTGATATCCATTCTCATGTTATCAAGGGTAGGTCTTGAGAATTCATCCCACCTTATTCAATCCATCGTGTCCTAGTAGAGAATCTATATAGAATCCTATGTTTATAAAACTAGTCCTTCTCGATAACAACTTGACTATGTATACTGAGAGCTAGTCCCAAGAGCTGATATAGAGAATTCTCACTAAGGTGATGTCTCAAGGGTGGGTCCTAAGAGTTGGTCCTGATAGTACCACTAATCTTGACCACAAAAATGTCTAATATAAGGGTAGGGTAGGTATTAAGGGTAGGTCTCATGTTCCCACTGATCTATATTAGATTGGTTGTATCCCCTTTAGTATATAGACATCTTGTGTTTTACAAATATTAATAGTTATTCATGAACTAGAACTCTAGATAACCAGTCTTGAGATTCTATAGGGTACCCCATGTCTATCTCCACACCTATCTCTATCTATATATATCTAAGATCATATTCACTAATCCACACACACACACACACACACACACACACACACACACACACACACACACACACACAAACACACACACACACACATAATTTGTTATGCTCAAAATCATATTCGCTACTCCATCTATATATATTATTCACTATGATCAAGATAATAATTACTACTCCATCTATATATATGGGATAAAATAAGCCAGATAGACCCCTCTCTCTATATAAGGTTGAGATGGGGGGATACTCCATCTCTATATATGGGAGTTACAAATAGACCCTATATATAAATGGGGATATTATCAAGATAAGATAAGATAAGATATATAGGGAGGGACCCTCTAACTCTATCTAACTCCATCCCATCCCATCCCATCTATATAGAGAGGTGAGAGGGGTGTCAAAGCTATAGTTTTTTTGTCAACCCCCAACCATATAAAGTGATGTGAATTTATATATACATATACATACATACATACATACATATATATATATAGGAGTTAATTTCATATATATAAAGAGGGGAGATGGGATATATATATATTGAGTTGGGGAGCTAGATAGATATATAGGGCCTGGGGGTGCCAATGCCAATGAAACTCTATCTCTATCTCTATCTCTATCTCTATCTCTATCTCTATCTCTATCTCTATCTCTATCTCTATCTCTATCTCTATCTCTATCTCTATCTCTATATTATGGGGGTCATGGTCTATATTCACTATGATAGATATAAATAAATGGGGTGGCACAATCTAGATTCACTAGAAATTTTTATGGGGAATATATAGTTAGTTTAGATATTATCTATGGGGCAGGGGCACAATTTATTTTTTTGGACCACATACCCCATATATAGATTTATCCATTTATATTTTAATAAATATTATATATTAAATATTATAGATTTAGATTGATTGAGATTGGTCATGAGAGATGGCCCTTGACCTCATCGACATGAATCTAGAATCTTTATCAAAGTTATAGAACTATAGATATAACTAGAACTCCATTAGGAATTGGGTTCTATTCCTATATGGGGTCTATATGGATAGGGTGTTGATGGATATTAATCTATGGGTCATTTCCTAGATGTATTAGATATAGCTAGGGGAAAATCCAGTTCAGGGAGGATCCCTATCTATCGATTGATCTACACTCATTCCTTTAGAGCCAAGGATTGACTATGTGACTTAAATCCATATATAGGCCTTAGATCCCTTGTGAGCATCAGAATATCTATTCAACTGATGTTATATAGATCAATATCTATCTATTCTATATAATGTAGATGGATAGATAGGGGTGTCATATAAGGCCCATGGCCCCCTCCTATTCTATATGGGCTAGATGCTGATAGGGTTGGTATATAGAGAGGGTGGGCTCATATTATACAACCATCAGGGATTTAGACTACCAATAAGGATTTAGATAACCAATAAATATTCATATGAGGATGAAATATAGACAACTAAAATATTTATACAAATACAATGATGGAAGGCTTCAATCAACAACTGAATATTCCAACAACGATGGATGGTCAAGACCTATATATCTATATGGCTTGCTGAGGGAGAGCTATATCTA
>JARHVA010000219.1:3855000-4105000 GCA_037957365.1 Torreya grandis | reverse complement strand
TTTATGCATCCAAAATACCTCTCCACATGACAAGATCCATATTTATAAAGAAAGAATGGAACCCTAAGCTTTATTCCTCAAGTAGGATGGTCAATAAGTAGATGTTCATTCATACTTCTTCACTTCTATTCTTATTCTTCTTAAATGGTGGGAAATGAACTTATATATATAGGTGGATCTTAACCTAAATCCTCTTGGAAACATCATTTGTATAGGGTCAATCCATTCAACCTAGTAGGTTTTTATGGATAGTTCACTAGGTCTAAGCTAGGTTAGCCAAAGGGCTAATAAACTCAAAAAGTGAAGAATACCCCTAAATAATACAGGGTCGACCTAGTCAACCTAGTAAAACTAATTGATCAAAAGGAATTAATGCAAGAAAAGGAGGAATAAATCATAAAAAATGAGTGTAATGGGTAGGAATAAGGATAATAAGCTTATTATAAATGGTGTTAGGATACAAGTGTGTAGATGTTAAGTGGAAAAAAGGATAACTATCTTATGATGCACCAATGGTCTACCCAACCCTTTCCTAGTGCACCCCTCAAGGCATACACTCAGAGAGATTTAAAATCAATGAGTTTTGACAAGATAAAAAGTGTTAATAAATGATAAAAGTTTGAGAATATTATGTGTATACATATGCCCCACTTTAAGCTCATCACATGTCACATAAGTGCAACATAGGATGGTGCTTCGGGATAAAACATGATAACACATAATGTTGATGCTAAGTAAAGTTCAATAAGCAACAAAATAAGATAAATGAAAGGAAAAAATTAAAAGACACATACTTTGAACTTACCTTAGTGTCATAGATAAATAAGTAGACTATAATAAATGTGAATGTGTCCAATGTGGAGAACATTGGGTGAACTTGTAGAAGTTAGTGAAAAAAAGAGCCAAAAATTGATATTTTTAGAAAATAAGCATATGATAGTGAAAAATATTCTCCACATCATCAAGAATCCAATGAATTTTATGATTTATAAAATGGATGAGTAAAAACAAATATATAGAGAAAATAAGGAATCTCCCTAAAAATAATTGAAGAATTTGAATTTTGAAAAGCGTTTTTAAATAGGGGAAAAGACAAGTCATTTGTTATTTTAACTTGTGAAGGAGAGAAAAGAGAGATTTAGAGACCAAATGAGTAAAGATGGCAAGGAGATGATAGGATTGGTGAGGAGGATCTCTAGAGGTAGTAGTGGGTGGACTATAGGTATGCAACTATGAATCTCAAACTAGTTTTTGAAAAAAATAATTAGTGAATTAAGTGTATTTGAAGTAACTTTGAATGTTTAAAATTTATAGATGTCAAAATGGAACAAAATTAGATATAATAGGTAATAAATAATAATATGGGAAATGGGTTTAGAGGAATTAGGAATAAAAGTAAAAAAATAACATATTTTTAGGAAAATGCAAGGGGTCAACATGCAAAATGAACTAGGTAACCTATCGACCCAGTAGGCTGAAAATAGGTAGAATCCATAGTGGTAACTGAGTAGGTATGGGTTGACCCTGTATATTATGCAGGTTGATGACCTAGTATGGAATTTCCAGCTGATTCAAAAGTTCTAAAATGAAAACTCAATACTAGTGAGGGGAAAATATGAGGGTTGACTTAGATTTTTGAGTTAATTAGGCCAAAAATAGGGAAATTTTGGTCAAACTAGTTTGATTAAAGAGCTAGAATGGTATGGAAAAGCATACAAAGTACCAAAAAAGAGATAGAATTCCATGAAATTACCAAGGTTAAAAAAGGACCAAGTAGGCTAAAATTAAGCAAAAATGGATAAAATAAATTAATTTAAACTTGTTTTTTATTAAAAAGAATGTTTTGTGATTATATGACATGGAATATCTAATATGTATTTTATTGTTTCTTAGGTGCAAGGAGGATATATATTTTTTGATTTGTGGATGTTGTGTGGTTACCATATTTATTAGATAGGTTGTTTGATGGAGATAGGGCTAGACTAAGATCCATAGGTCTAGGCAGGATAGTTGATATGTGTCAGATCCCCCTTAGTGTTGATTTGTTAGTCATGTTTTTTTAATTATTGGGAACAACTAACTCATACCTTCAGATGGGAGGTGGATGGGGATATAATATAGGTGGATATCATGATATAGGATGTCTATTCCATCTTAAGGCTACCTATAGTATGAGCATAGGTGACCATAAGGATACCAGATAGCTTAGAGGAGAGGAGAGCTCTAGCCATGTGGGATATAGGCTCAGAGATGATATTACCAAGTAAGAGAGTTAGTATGTTTGATATATATACATCATAGATTATAGATATCCAAAATGATATCATAGGTATTATGACACAACAAGTACTTTATCATAATTCAGATAGTAATGTACCACTGTTCATGGTAGTCTTGAGTAGGATGATTCTAGAGGAGTGAGTTATATATGATCTAGGCTTTATCATTTGGGTCTAAATTGTACATGATATATATAATATGTTGGTTACGGGGTAGAATACCATGGGATCAATTATATTTCTTGATGGATTGGACATGTGAGAGGTTTTTTATGTACTAGTTAGTTGGGTTATGTCATGTGGTCAATTATAGGTTACCATAAGTACAAAGATGGAGAGAGAACTAGGTAGTATGGGTCATGCCCCATGTGCCAACACTATAGTTAATAAGACTTGTATACATAGTGTGGAATCCATAAAAGCACATATTAACTACATAGGTGAGTTGGGACATAGTTATACCATTTACAATAAGGATAGAGGTGGCTAGACACTATTTATAGTGGAGAGAGACACATCTGGTAGCATGGGTGGTAGGATAGATGGGCTTACCTCATCTAGTATTACCAATATTGATGCCTGTGTAGTGGGGTTGACATGTGATGGATCCATGAGGGAGGATAGGATTGGGGAAACTAGTAGTAAAGTTGACATTGAGGCCACATCGAGAGTGACCATGGACTGGTTAGTCATGATTAAGAGCATAAAAGGAGGATAAGGAATTTAGAGGTAGTGAAACTAGAGATACCACCACTAGATTCATAGTGAGATGAGCAATGACTACTGAGGACATGGTGTTGATGGAGGCAAGAGGAGAAGGAGAGAGTGGAGACTACTACCATTATATATTATCCCATAGGTGAGTTGAAAGAGATGATAAAGAGACCACTCAAGCGTAGGATAAGATGGATGTGAGACATGACATCTAGGTTTGAGCTAAGGATGAAACCTATAGAGGAGGTGATAGGAGTCCATGAAAATAGGGAAACTATGCTAGGTAGTCACATGGATGGTAAGACCATAGTGGCTAAGACACATATAGGTAAAAAGATGACTTAATATTTAATTAAGTTTTTATTTTGGAAATATAGATAAACAAATAGATATTTTGAGATATAAAAATGATCTAATATCTATATAATGTGATTTTATAGGTGTAACTAAGGATGAAGAGGAGATATGGTGGTCCCTATTGAGGGGAGAACTCCATGACATCTTAGATGAGACTCTATAGTTGTATGACCCCATGAAATTGGAGGATTTGAGTGTGCTATATGTCTCAACTCAGGAGAGCTAGTTCAAAATAGCTGGAGAGACTACAAGATATATATAGGCATAGAGAAATAGGATGCATCCACCATTAGAGCTAGGTGAAAGGGAGTTATGGGCATGACAAGCCCTAATAGATGAGAGAACTATGAATCTGATGATAGTGGCATAGATGATAGAGATCTAAACCTAGTTGGTGGAGTCACAGGTGTTGGTAGGGCACTTACAAGGATAGGTAGATGGATTAATATCTCAACCTACCTCATTAAAATGTATTATTTGGAGGAGTTAAACCAAGGCCTTAATAGGTAGCATGGCTAGGCCATGAGATAGATAGGATGAAGCCTAGACATAGAGTTATAGCATTGTATATGGTTTCACATGTATCAAACTCATGATATATATATATATATATATATATATAATGGATCATTTTGGCATATTAATGTTGGTTTTGTATGTTTTCATTATGATGGTTATGTTTATGGATGCTTGGGATATATTTATTTCTAGCACATTTATTTAGCATTGTTTTATATTGTATAGGAAATATATGAGATGTGGTTTCTTTTCTAGCATTGTGTATGACACATGCATGGTTAAAAAGACTTGGTAAAATATAATCAATCAAAGAATGTACTACACACTTTTTCAAACTAGGAAATGTGTAATAAAAATAAAATTACTAAGTATAAAGAACCAATAAATGGCAAATCAATATGGTAAAAAGGAATTTGTTTTTCAACCAAAACAAAAAAAAATTGCACCAAACTAAAATAATTAAAATCATACTGAATCGCATTGGGAATTATGAAAACAATGTAATAAAATGGAAGGTATGTAAAAGGGCATAAATGGTATAAAATAAAATGAATTAAGTTAATCAATTATACTAAATCATGCTAAGAAGTATGAAAGAAAAACAAAATTGGCAAAAGTTTGGTGTTAAATTTGTCACACTAATTCAAGTTGGGAAGTATGAAACATTTAATAAATGGTTTTAATATTACATGCACTCAAAAAATAAGAAGATAAAAATGTGAAATAAAATTAAATTAAGCATAAAAAATATTAAATCAAGATGGGAAGCATGTAAAATGATGTGTAACTTCATAATCAATCAAATCTTATCTCAAATTTGACACATGTAATTTGGATGGTGACTTGGGTATTAGAAAACTTTGTGAGGAGGGATGGGTCCTATCCATGGTCTTACACTAAAAATAAATAAAGATAACATCACTGGGGTGGAAAAAATTAGAAAATTAGGTAATAAAAGGATGTGGGTAATAGGAAGGAAAAGATTGTAATTTGTGAAGAATGTCGGGTCTTATCTGCAGTCTTACAAAGCAACTCATAAATGAAATCCCAAGGGGAGTGATCAATAGACAAAATAATATTTCTCAAAAGGAAATATAAGGGATATAAGGAATGAAAAAGGGAGTTTAAAAATCAAGACTTATGCATCTTATGAGAACACCTTAGGAGGAAAGAGGTATACTAAGGACATGAAAAGACACTAAGTGACTAGTGACCATCAATGTACAAAGGAAACCTATTCTATATAGACACAAAGATTTGAAAGAAAATAAGTGTGTTGCTAAGATCAAATCATGAAATTAAATTAGTAAAATGAAAATAAAAATAGACCTACCTTCCCATGATGCATTCCCTGTTCTTCAAGATCCCTTATAGAGCCATCGGTTTACTATGAAGATTGGGTACTTGTGTGAGAAATTAGGTAGCACTATTTTTTTTATTCTCCTCTTCTAATATATTGTCTTACCACACCCTAAAGGACCTCAGCTCTATCATGAGGCCAAATATGGAGTTTGAGATTTGATTAGAAGGAGATGTGCTTTGAATCACAAATTTTAGCATGATTTGACTTTTAAGAATATTTTTTCCTTCTGATATCATTGATTTTTGTTTAAATGATTTATATTTTAAATTTCTTTTGAAGGATATTTTTTAATATTCCTCCTCTATACAAATTTTGAATGACCAATCATGAGATATATAGTGATACACATAGATGAGCTCAAGGCTAAGGATAAAGGAAGATAAGTAACCAAAGATAAAGACTGACTAGGATACTTAGGCTTGATAATGAAATAGAATGTGATCTCAAGTCTCAACTATATATTTTATTAGTTTGTATAAAAAGGAAGAAGGGAAATAAGGAGATCCAAAGTGGACTGGTAAAAAGAGAGTAATAATGAGATAGATTATTTGCTAATTGATCACATGGTAATAGGAGACAATAACCACATAGAATAGAGTTGGTATAACCAATTCACCATGACAAATTATATATGAAAAATGAGGATAAAGAATCCAAACAATATTAAAGATACAAGAAAAGAGTTTTGATAAAAACTCAATGGAAAAAGAGAGATCAATGATAAATAAAAGACAACCGTATGTGAATATAAGTATGATATTATAAGGAAAAAATATAGTATAAAAGGTAAAAATCATGATATAAAATAAGCATAAATTTTACATAGTGTCAAATGATATAAAAAATATATAAAAATAATATTTGAGTACACATCCAATCCAAATATAAATGTGAAAGCACCATGCATGTGCTCATAAATACTGGTAAATCTATCCACACACATTATCCAATATATCAGATAAGTCTCTATGAAGCTATTTATGAACTAATGCTAATGTTTCATCAATATTAAATGAATATTGGGAAAATACTTCTCTTCTAATCTCCTCCACAAAAATTAGGAATACTTGATAGATCATGTTGAGGAGGGAAATCAAGAAAAGGAGGGTCAATAAAATGTGTAGGAGTGGGATCTATTGGAGATGTAGGAATTATTGGTAGAGAAGGATCCACGAGTGAGGGAAGGTCCATAGGTGAAGGAATCATGGGTGGAGGCATGGAAGATGATGAAGGGACCATAGGAGGGGATGGAACCAATAGATGTGGAGCCATGGGAGAAGAAGGAGAAGCCTTCTTGTGGGAATGACCTATGGGAAGAATAGAGGAAGGTCTAAGAATGGCTATAAGATGATCTTTTAGATGTTATTAGAGGATGCATCAATGATCAGTGTGATGGGTGCCACATAGATTCCATAGAAAATATACCTCACCATACTTAAGCATGTACTCAAGAAGTATCTTATGAATATGGCTTTGTTTGAGGATAGAGAAAAAAGATACAAAATATCAAGATATTGTTGCAACTTGCAACAATGGGTAGAAGAATGATTATATATCCCATGGAAGAAACATAAACACTTGTGAATGGTATTAGGATAAGCACTCAAAAAATGAGGTATAATAGGAGTGGAATAATTTGAAGAAGATTCTTCAGCCCATTTGGTGGGAAAAGGAGCCATATTAGGTAGATAAATCAAACCATCACCAAGGAAAGGTGATGATGAGGAAGGAACAGAACTAGGCTCAATGGAAGGAGCAATGGGATGAGAAGAAGGGATAGGCTCAACAATTTTAGTAGTGTAAATAGGCTCAAATATAGTGATAATAGTAGTGGGAACTACTAAAAGATGGGAAAGATCTATATAAGGTATAAGGAAGATTTCACTAATCTTAAGAGTAAACCAATGATGAGAGTTAGGGAACCTAGCAAAGTAGTAAGGTTTGATCATAGCATGATCCATGAGCATAGTACTACATGGATCCTCAAAAACTATAGGTGTTGGTACCATCTCTACCCTGTGATAAAGGGAAAAATACAAAAATTAAGAAATATCAATTAAGGAATATAAGAAGATGCACAAAAAGAGTCAAGTAAAGAAGAACGGTAATAGACAATCTCAACATTATGGGCTTATAAAAGACACCTAAAATAGTATCATCTAAATAATAGACATTTCCATAATATAGGGTGTGAAGATCAATGACATAAGTAGGGATGACCTTGTTATCTGAGGAAGTGTGGTGAATAGATTGTCAAGTTTCAGACAAGACTATGAGAATGTCATTGGAAGGAGGTTTGTGAGACCAAGGCTACAAGGAAGTAAGAAGCTACGAGATGAGATGAGGTAAGAGAATGAAATTTTTGACATTTAGATTAATCTCATTAGGATCATCATCATCAAAATATAAGAGGTTATGAGGAATGTTCCCAATGAGCTCAAGATGCCCATTATAACCTCAAGTTGAATTGAAAGGCAACTTAAGATGTTGAGACTCATGAAATGGAATTATAGGCAAAGGTTCAAGAGTAGGAATCTTGAAGAAACCATGATCTTAGAATTTTTAAAAATTCTAAGAGTTAATGTCACCTTGAATCCTATAAATGGCTCATTATGAGGAAATTTAATGCATTGACAAGTAGAGGAAGAAAAAAATTTCATACACTGAGTCCATGGCTTACCAAGTAGGATGTTATAAAAAATGGGAAAGTTAAAGATCATCATATTCATATGAACATTGATAGGTGGGATGGTAATGGGATGCCACACACAACCTAGAGGAGGCATTTTCCTTCTATCATATCCTTGGTAGGTACTATGTGTAGACTTGATATTGCATTCTAAAAACCCAAGTGTATTCATGAAATTAAGGAAAGTAATGTAGGTTTCATAACCCTCATCAATAAATGCATGCTTAATTTGAATATCGCTTATTTGGATGTTAATTAACAAGGGATGATCATCAATACAAAGTAGAATCTTATTAGGAATCATAGATGTGATAGGAAATTGTAAAGAGATAGGTGTGTCTATGGTTTCATCAATGTTAATAGACATATATGCACATTTATATAATACAATATCCTCAAATCTAGATAAATTAGTCTCCTATCCTACTAAGGGAGGATGAGGAACATTCATCTCAAATAATAGTTGTATGAGATAGTTTTTATGGCATGGAGATGTCCTCATAAGCTCAAGGAATGGAATATGAGATGGGAGATTAGTGAGGTCCATAATGGGAATTCAATCATCATAACCCATAGGGATGTTTTTATATATAGGTTCATAATGATTAAAGAGGTCCTCAAAAGGAGGAGTTGAGGTGGATTGAAATTTATGTTGATATAAAGAAGAATTTTTGGACCAAGGTTGTAAATCATGTGATGATGAAGAAGTAGTTGATTCAGATTGATTTTGAGAATTGTTAGTAGAAATTTTAATAGAAATTTGATTATCATTAGTGTTGGAAGATGATGAAAGAGTGGTATTAATAGAATGGGATGTGTTATCCAAAGGGGAATTAGGAATTGGATCATCAAAAGTTACAATATCTTCTTGCCCCAACTCATTTAAATGAGTTATAGAAGAATCCTGGATAACATGGTATGTTTGAGATGAAAGAATGTAGATAGGATGAAAATCAATGGAATATACCACCATTTGCATATTATTCATTCTAACCACATTTTATTTATAATTTGGTTCAACAAGACTTTCTAAATTATTGTTGGAAAGGATGGGCTTGTCTTGATTGTCTTGGATAAGTTGATGATTAGCTAAAGGATCTTTGTAGATAGCTGAATGAGCATTGGGTTGATTCAAGATTTGAGTTTTGTCATGTGATTTATAGTCCTTGAAATGAATCTCATAGGCTTTTTGATGCTTACAGATGATGGAATCATGATCAAAATTAGGGCAAGAAGAAAATCCATAGCTAAATTATGCATTTGTCTATAGGTCTCATGAGAATGACCCTAACTAGCATGAAATCAACAAAATTTATTAGGTTCATACCAGGATTTCATAGGTCAGGTAGGGTCAGGTTCTTGTGCAAGAGGCCTAGGTAAATGCTTAAGTAATTCAGATGATGATATAGGTTTGTGGACATTAATGTTGTTTGGTGAAGATAAATTATGATTAGTATATTGTTGATAAGGGGGAGCTAGTTCTAAAGAAGGGTTCGGAATGATAACTTGAACATTGTGAATGGTGTCATAAGAGTATATAACACCATCATTAGTGACATTGTAGTTTTTTTTTTTGAGTAAGAGACAAGAACCTGTAAAAGGTTGGGGTAGATTGAATTGGCACATTATGAAATCTTGTCTTTTATATTGGTTGATATCTTCCTCCAAAGTACATGAAGAAAGAGTGAGGACTCAATATTGTAATTTAGGAAAGAGAGCATTGGTAAAGAGATGAAAAATATTGTCATTAGCCATGTTATGTTCACATTTGTTTGACAAAATCTTTCATCTCTTAATAAAGGCTTAAGTAGTTTAATTTTCATGTTGTTTGAAATTGATGAAGTGGGCCAAAGAATTTTTAGGAAGATAATTAGTTTGGAATTATTGTACTAAATCATTCAATAAGTCCTCCAAACTAGAAATAGAATAAGTTCTAAGTTGATTGTACCAATCCAAGGAATCATCCATGAGGGTTTTGGCTAGGAGTTTGGTAGAAGTAAAGGTGTTTAACTTAACCTAATCCTTGTAAAGAATTCCAAATGTTCCTAAGATGAATGGTAGGATTGGTTGACCCATTATAAGAAATTGTAGGTGTTATTATATCAATGTTGGAAATTTGAGTAGTGAGATGTTCATTTTGCAAATGATTGATGGTTTTATTAACTAAAGGAGGTTTAGGAATAAGATTGACTTGAGAATATCAAAGATGAGGAGGGGGAACATTCTAGTTATGTGTGCCCCAATCCATTGGTTGAGGGTGGGATTAAAGATTAAGAAGATGGTTTTGCATTCTCATCATTTTATTTGTGTTATGTATTTGAAAGATAATCATTTAATTGAGAGTTTGTAATAAAAGTTGATGTGTTTGCTTAATATTATTAGAAGAATTAGAATTGGTATTTGTGTTGATATTAGTGTCTTTGGTAACACTATTATTTTTTGATATGAGCTTGATAATATCTATTAGAATGTGAGGCACTAGTGGAAAAATTTGCTTGTGTAGCAAAATATGGACTAGTGAATGGTTGAGAAGAGGAAGCACTAGAATCATGATTTATTTGGGTACCAATTGATGTACTAGTGGAAGGATTAAGGATAGTGGATCTTATGAGAGGTCAAATATATGTATAACCTAACATGTTAATTGAGATACTAGGCATATAGGTAGAAGAGGTTAGAGAAGAAGAGGTCATGGCATAAGGAGTCAAAATTTAAGAAAGACGCTGAGAATTAAGGAAAGTGTACCCATAAATCTAGTTGAGAATGTAAGAATAGGTGAATGAGGATCTTCAATTTGACCAATAATCATGATGTTAGAGATGGTATAATGATCCTTTCCTTAATGTTGAGTAAATTTAGTGATGAAGAAGAGCATTTTAGGAGTGTACTCTAACTTAGGTTGGTCTTCTAAGGAAAGAAGAGGATTATGTTGCAAAGAGGTAATAGGAGGGGTCCCATAGTTCATATTTTGAGTGGTAATATGAACATTACTAGCATCCAAAAAAGGATCCCTACTCTATCTATGGGATACCCTATGAGAATTGGTAAAGTTCATCATGTATATTAACTGTAACTTGGTGTCATCACTCAATAGAAATTTTAGGATGAAGAAAAAGGAAGAGAGATGAGAAATAAAAGAACCAAGAGGTGACATAAATAATACAAGGTTGACTGGGTTAACCTAGCATATAAATAGGGACTATAAACTATACAAGGTCTATTGGGTCAATCTAATATAGTGAATAGAGGCCAAAAAATGTACAGGGTTAACTGGGTCAACGTAACATAATAGACAGGGAAAAATTAAGAAGCTTATAATAGGTTTTGAAATGTGACAAGATGATTTTTTAAAGTAATTTAAAGAAGTAAATATTGAAAGGAAATAGATAGTCAATTAGATCAATGTTGGCCAATCCAATTGAAGCACACAAAATAAAACCTTACACTAATGCTGGATAATGCAAGTTTTTATACACACAATTGAGAAAAGAGCAAGCAATCAACTTGAAAAGTAAAGAGCTAAATATTTGTTCAACCTAAGATGTTTTATTAGATTATTAAAAATATGATTTTTAATGTGATGGGAAGTTGGCTATAAGAAAGGAACTAGATAGCAATCTAAGGATGGTTTTAGGTAGTTTAGGTTCAAATGGATTTATAGTGGTAATGTTATAGGCTTGGTATGGGGCCTACCCCCTCAATTCACACATTGCAATGATAAGGGCATCAGGTACTTAGCCATAATATACCATTAACCATGTTTTATACTTAACTAAAACATCAAGTCAGCTTCCCCCTTGGTAATGAAATCCAAATAGCTTGGCATTGGGTAGACAAGATGTTAAATTACTTATTTGTATTTTCTTATTTGGTCATGTGTGCATAAAATATAAATAGTGAAACTAAATGGTTAATTAAAAACCCCTTATATTAGACTATGTGAATTATTCTAAGCATGAAATCACTAAGAAAATAAAGGTGTGAGCTAATTACTAGAAGATATAAGGTTAATTCCAACTTTGAAACAAGGTATAGTATTGTCACTATATGCATAAAATATAAAACAAGGTCAACAAGTTCAAATTTGTACTACAGAAGCAAGGTCTAAAAATGAATAGAGTCAACCCAGTTATCTAGAGAAGACACAAAACATATAACTGGGTCGATAGGGTCGATCTAGTTGTGTAAGGGTAGTTTTGAAGACTGCAAACTATGAAAGGAAAGACAGTGAAATAAAGAGATAGAAAGATAAAAAGGAACCTTGGTGGATCAAAGATGTAGATAAGGAATATTTTTATTAAGAACCTTGGAGTATGCTTGTAAAACTTGATAACTACATCGACTGGATCAATCAAGCTATGCAAGAACCTATTATAGAATCCTAAAAAAGTATAGGGTCAACTGGGTTGACCTAGTATGCTAAACTATAAGTCTAAAAGGTTGAAAATTTGTAATGGGTCTACTGGGTCAACCCATTTGCCTATTCCTAAAACCCTACATAGAGATGTTATAAATTGGGTTGATAGAATCAATCTAATATGATACAAATATGATAAAAATGATGATAAAAGGAATGAAAATAAGATGAAAAAATCCTACAAGGGTTATTTTATGTCAATTTCACCAGAATGTATGTAATTAGAAATGAATCATGTCTATAAATCAATACTGGCTTAAAGAAGATAGAGCACACCTACACTTCCAATTAAGAATACATTTATTAAGTAGGAGCATGACCAATATGGGGATCCACTAGACCCAATTAGGGGATCACTTGTCATAATACACCATGCTAAGAAGGGTTCCAAAGCCTACAGTCTAACATAATCATGAAAAAACCCTAAATGAGTCCTAAGGTTTAATATTCATCTATTATAATAAAAAGAAAGTAAATCTAATCTAGTGCACACCAAAACTTGTGGCATAAAGTGGGGGTTAGAAAAAAAATTAAACTAAACATGCATAAAAGATATATACTCATGTCAATGTACACTGAATCCTAATGCATGGAAGAATAATAATTATGCATTATATATCTACTCTTATAAAGGATAAATAAAGTTAGGAATACTTACCTTTGAAGACGAATTTATTGATCCTCAATCTCTCCCTTGGCCAAGGTGCTTCACAAGATATTTTTGTGATATGTAAGGATAAAAAAGATAAATCATATCTAGGCTACACAACCTATTTATGCATCTAAAATAATTCTTCAGAAGGCAAGATTCATATCTCTAAAGAAATTATGAAACCCTAAGATTTATTACTTAAGTAGAATGGTCAATAAGTAGTTGTTTGTTCCCACTTATTCACTTCTATTCTTCTTCTTCTCAAATGGTGGGAAATGAAATTGTATAAATATGTAGATCTTTCCCTACATCTTCCCAAAAATGTTAGTTGTATAGGGTTGACCCTATTGACCTAGTAGGTTTTTGGGTATAATTCACTAGGTCTAAGCTAGGTCAGCCAAAGGACTAACAAACTTAAAAAGTGAATAATAACCCTAGATAGTATAGGGTTGACATAGTCAATGTAGTAGAGCCAACTAACCAAAATGGAATTAAGGAAAGAAAAGGAGGAATAAAGCATGACAAATGAGTAGAATGGGTAGGACTGAGGAGAATAAGTTTGGGGTAAATGGTTTTAGGATACAAGTGTGTAGATGGTAAGTGGAAAAATGGACATCAATCTTACAAAATACCAATGGTCTACCCACCCCTTTCCTGATGCACCCTTTAAGGCATGAACTCAAAGAGATTGAGACTCAATTGGTTCTTTCAAGATACAAAGTGTTAGTAAATGATAAATTTTGAAAATATTATGTGTATATAGGGTGAGCATAGAGAATAACCCTCTATCTCTATCTATCATAGTGACTCCCTCTCTATATATATGGTGAGTCCCTCCCCTTTATATATAAACTCCCATATATATAGAGAGGGTCAACTCAACTTAAATTCACTTAAATTAACTTTATATGGTTTCCAAATAAATGATAGATAGTTTCCCCACCCTCCCCCTATATAGATTGATTAACAATAAATAGTTTCTCCCCCCTCCTATCCCTCTATATAAATTGATTAGTTATAAATAGTTCCCCCTCTATAGATTGACTAATGATAGATAGTTTCCCCCTCTCCCCTCTCCCATCTCTATATAAATGGGATGGGATGGGATTCAATTAGAGTGATAGACAATTTCCCCCTCCCTCACTCTATATAAATAGGGTTTTTTGGCCTCCCCCTCTCCCTCTATATAGACAGATAGATTGAGTGATTGATTAACTATATATAGTTTCCAAAAAACCTCTATACAATTAGGGGGCTAGCATGAGAGAGAGAGAGAGAGAGAGAGAGAGAGAGTTGAGACTCAACATTCACTATGCAAATATATGGGGTTAAAAATCAACACTCTTCCCATATAAGTTAGTTTATAGGGGGTTTCCCCCCTCTATATAAATAAAGTTTATTTTCCCCCACTCTATATAGATTTATTTATTAACAATAGATAATTACCCCCATCCCCCTCTATATAAACAAGGTTTTTTTCCCTCCCCCGTCTATATAATTTGATTGATTACTAATATATAGTTGGTCAACCTTCCCCACTCCATATAAACAAGGTTTTTTTAATCCTTCCCCTCTCTATATATAGATAGATTGATTGATTAATTATATACAATTGACACACAAGAGATATCAATAGATAGAGAGATAGGTTGGCACTCAAATTCTATATAATATATATAGGGATACATGATATAAAAGTACTCAATAGATAGTACTCAAATAATTTATTATATATCTATTTGGCACTTGACTGATGGTCCATATAGATATATACGGCCCCAACCCCCATGCACATATAGATATATAGGGAGGGGGCCCTATCCCTCTTCCATAGTGGTATATAGGGTGACATACCCCATATAGTATTTTCTATGCTCAGGCTAAGTCTAAGAACCCCAGTCACCTTCTCATCCTCTAGTTCCTAAACCTTAACCCATCTCTCACTATATATGGCCATTAGCCCTAACCCACTCTCTAGTATTATATAGATATATTCAATATCCACAGTCTATAACTAGTCTATATTTAGTTTATATATGGGGTGTGGGGTCCTCAGATAGAGATAGAGGCTAGATGGGCATATCTATCTATATGGGATAGATATATAAATAGTAACCCAAACTTGAATCTAGTCATAAATTCCTTTATCTCCATATCTATTAATATAACTATTGCTATCTAAACATTGGCATAGGGGGTCACTGACTGATCAACTTATCTATAGACTAGGTGCTTGACTCACTCCATATAGATAGAGGGAATTCAAGGCCTATCTATGGGGTGGGTCACTCAACCCCCCTCTATATATATGGTCACTCTCTATGGTGACTTAAAAAGTACACATATTTCAAGGTCTTCTCATCAACCTTAGCTAGATATCTATATAGGGGGAACACCCATATATGGAGGGCCCCTACTCTATATATATATGGTCTATGGAGGGACTCTATCTATATAGGGGTGGGTAGGTGGTGACACATCAATAGAATATATATGTCCCTGTATCCCCCCATCCCTATAGATATAGACCAATGGGAGAGAATTATATCTATATCTATGTAGGCCACCAATACCAAGTCTAAATTTAGGTTGGGGGTTGGGAGGTCTAGGGAGGAGACTATCCATAATTATCACTCCCTTAATGTTGATAAGACATATGGGTGAGTTCCTAAATGCTTCATCAATCAAAATACACATACATGGATGCCTCCATCTATCTATCATCTATTTATACATGATATGACATGACTTAGAATATATATATTATATATGTGATATAACTCTAACATTTCAAAGACTAAGCCTAATACCAAAGACTGACCATTCAAATACTAAACTTGTATGCCCACATACCCTTACAATGATCTCACCCACATCATTTATTTCTAATTGAGCACCTTGTTTCACTTTAGTCAAGGATACACCCATTCATACCCATTCATATTATGTATATTTATTTATGTTAGGTTGATATCAGGCTAGTCACTATTTTGTTGGGAGTGATCTATCTATATAATCCCCTTGATAGTGGTGGGTATAGTTCCTCCTGATCTACATATCCATCTATCTATCTATATATTTATACAATTAAGGGGGACTCTCTAGTTTAGTTGGCACAATATGGAGTTTTATATATAGGGGCCAATAAAGGGGCTCAACTAGTGGTATTGTATATAGATTAGAGAGTGGGATCCCACTAACTATCACTCCCTACCCCACCCCCTATATCTATTCATCTATTAGACTATTTAGGGAGGGAATAATCATCTATATGTAATGGAGAAGGGATAATCCACTATATATATATATATATATATATATATATATAGATATGGCATCTTGAGAGAAGGAGATAGGCACTGCTCATAATCACCTCTATCTAGATATGGCAAGGACTCAAATCATCCTCATATATATCTATTGAAATGAAAGCACTGCCACTCAGATCAAGGGTATGACCCTTATATCTATAGATTATGGACGGTACTTAATGAAATGAAGGCACTAAAACTCAAATCAAGGTTATGGCCCCTTCTCTATAGGCTATGAATTGTAATCAATAAAATGAAGGCACTGACACTCAAATTAGGGGTAATCAAATCAATGACATTTATGGATGTCAGATAATGATAATGACCCATCACCCCATCACCTAATTATGTAATGGGTTGAAACAATTACCCTATATATGGACTGATAGGTTTCCCTTTCTTTCTTTTAGATCAGTCATATATCTATAGTAATTTAAGTGGGTAGGGATTGGATAGATACATAGGTCAAAGAACTAACCAAACACACATAAATAGAGAACACACACTAGATTGACTTTCTTTCAGAGGTTCATCTACCATATATAGGGTGCACCACCCCAACTTATCATTATCTAAGGGATAGGGAAACTATCTTGCTATTCCTATGCCAAGTCTTATATATATATATATATATATATACATATATATATATATATATATATATATATACATATATTTATATATACATATATATATATATGTATATATATATATGTGTGTGTGTATATATATATATACATATATATATACATATTTATATATATATATATATATATATAGATATACATATATATATATATATATATATATACATACATATATATATACATATACATATATACATATATATATACATACATACATATATATATATATATATATATATATACATATATATATATATATACATACATACATATATATACATATATATATACATATACATATACATATATATATATATATATATATATATATATATATATATATATATATATATATATATATATATATATATATATATAGACGGGGCCCCATCTAATCTATATATGGTAGATCTATATAGGGGGATGGGGGGCCTATCCATATCCATATCTATAGTGGATTCATCCATATAGTTATAGGGGATATATAGATGGGGGGAGGGGACCTGTATATAGATATGGTGATTCTTCACTTCAATTTTGATTCACCAAAGGTTCATATCTCCATCTAGAGGATGAGGTACCCTATCTCTACTAAATCTACTAATCTCTATTTTATTCTATTCAATTGTATTTTATATAGCCTCTAGTAACACTAGTGAAGGATTTACTCAAGATATATGGGATAGCATAACATCTTCTAAGTTAAGCCAGTGAAGGACATCATCATAGTCTATAGAGTTAAGCCAAGATTTTATCAGATCCATATCCTATTAAATAGAGATTTCTATGTCATTGAAAGAGTTCCTCGAGATATAAGATTATGGGATGGGATAACATATTAACTTGAGAGTAAGTCCCTCCTCCTCCCTACCCAATCCCACCTCTATATATATTATATGATATTATATTATATTATATTATATGGCAATATAGATTGGATCCATATTAAATAGAGGAATAGATATCTTCATGCCAGTGAAGGAGTGACTCAAGATGGGATAGTAAGGGTTTCTCATGAAGGAGAAAAACCATCCTGCTAACCCTTATTTTAATAAAATCATGAATAGATGAATGCCTTGATACTGATAGTAAGAGGTTCTTCTCCCCCCAATTTACTCAAACTATATAGATATAGCCTTAGTCTATAGTCTGAGGGTGGACTAAGTCAACTCAACCTGACCAATCAGATTGATGAATGGATGAGTAATCTCCCATTTAACCCCTCTCCCTCCCCCTCTATATATATATAGGGATAGGGATAGGGATATATGGCCATTCATTCACCCTATATTATCTACATGATACCATTCATAATTCATATCATGTACCAAAGTTGTATCACAAATGTAATGGATATAAATAGAGTAATAAATTATTCATAAGTGAGATAATATATAGATAAGATATACATACATATATACACATATACACATATATATATATATATATATATATATATATATATATATATATATATATATATATATATATATATATATATATATATATATATATATATATATATATATATATATATATATATATATATATATATATATATATATATATATATATATGGGTGGGGGTGCCCCACTTTATCTATATGAATACCAAAAAATGATATATATGCCAAAAAAACTATAACTATAACTATATATAAGAGCGAGTGTCCCATATATAGATTAATTAGATAGGGGCCCTCCACCCCTTTAACTCTATATGGGAATAGATAGATCAGATATATATAGAGAGGGGGTTGGTATCTATAGATTTTTTTTGACACCCCATAGAAATAAAGTATAGATATGGAAATGCCCCCTCTATATATATTATTACTCTAAAAAGAGTGGTTCTTAGGAATATATAGGAAATTAGTAGGGTATCTAGTCTTTTGCAAACTAGATACCTAAAAATGCTATAGGCCAGTGGGGTTGAGGTGGGGGTGGGGTGGTTCCCTTGATGTGGTGGGGACCCTTTCTGTATATATTGGTGCTCACTAGGGTGTGTCTTCCTTGGGTGTGGTGAGAGGATTATTAGGCTATCTATGCCCCAGATCAATCTATAGGGGGTGCAGATTACCAACTATGTTTATATAGGTAGGTGGGCACACACTATCTTAAAATTAGTAACATAAGCATATAGTGGTGGTATAGGTAGTAGGGGTCTCTTTCTATTTTATAGAGAGATAATCCCTAATGGGTTACTCTAACTAAAATTAATAGAGTTTCATTACCCTTTATCCTCGTTCTGGTGTCATCTTCCCTGTGAATGTTATGCATCCTAGTCATTAATGTTACATATATAATAGGATGTATTGGATTAGATTACACATACCATTTATTGATGCCTTCAGTCCATCCTTGAAAACCCTATTTTGATTATGCTCTATTTACTCAGTGCTGGTTTATCCCATCCAAAACCCCATGAGATAATGAGACTAGAATAGAGTATATAGAGGGGAGGAGGTGCCATCTATCTAAGAGGAACCCCTCTATATAAATATGGGTGATGATTATGAAGAGGATTATATAAATTAGAGGAATATTATCCTTGATATATAGATAAGAGGCTTCCTCTTCCTCCTTAGAAGAGGACCTATATAGATAGATATAGAGAGATGATTTAAGTGGGTGGGGATTGGATAGATATATAGGACATATATACAAGTAGAGAAACCAATCTATATCTAGAGAAGATAATGATCATGTTACCATATCTATCTATATGGGATATCTATACATGACCAAATATTGTATGAAGTTTGTCAGTGGTCTTATAGTCAGTAGTGAATCTTAACCTTGCCTTGTATATAGAGTTGGGAGTTGGTCATATACTCAATTGTTAGGGTATATAGGTATTACAAGATAAAAAATTGAATGGAAACCCTATATATAGATAGGGGATTGAAATGGAAAGATCAATGACTACCCCTAACTATATATAAATTAGATTATATTATATAGTCATCCTCTATCTAGGTCATACAAGATCAAAAACTAAATGCCCCTATCTATATATGCCAACCCCTTATCTCTATGTTTATATAGGGGCCCTATCCCAAGCCCTATATATTCCATATATATATAGAGGGGGCTTAGATAGAGTTGGTGGATTATCCTTAGATAGTGGTGGGGATGGAGATGGAGATGGAGATGGTAAGAAATGAATTCCTCCCCATCTATATATGGTGACTACCCCAGTTCCCCCCATATAGGTTAGGTTAGATACACATCTTTTATATATGGGATACAATATTGATGAAATAGGGGCAAGATTGAGATCCCATCTCCCCTCTTTATATATAAGATAGGGCCAAGATTGAGATCCCCTCTTCCCTCTCTCTATATAAGATAGGGGCAACCCCTATCTCTCTATGGGGATAAGTGAGACAATGTTGACATAGGAATGGTAAGATTAAGATCTCTATGGAAACATATAAATATATATAGATTTTATATGATATTGATGTCCCCTTATAGATATATAACTGCAAGTTGATATCAAAATATTGATGTTGACATACCATATATATATATATATATATATATATATCTAGGAAACATTGACAATTATGTATAACATCCCCAATTACTATTTATATAGGTCATACAACCATATCTATATATAGGGAGATCTGAATAGAAATATATAGATAAGACAACATCTGAATAACATCCTCTATATAGGGTGATTCCCCCTATCTATAGATCTAGGGAACCTTATATATAGATAGGGGATCAAAATAGAAACATTGAGATCACCCTATATATATATATATATTATATATATATATATATGTATATATATATATGTATATATATATATATATGTATATATATATATATATATATATATATATATATGTGTGTATATATATATGTGTATATATATATGTATGTATATATATATATATGTATATATATATATATATGTATATATATATATATGTATGTGTGTGTGTGTGTGTGTGTGTGTGTGTGTGTGTGTGTGTGTGGGAAACCTTGAGATAGGTGATACAAGATGACCCCATATCTAATTAATAATCTATTTATAGGGGTGGGGGGGGGGAGTTATCCCTATCTTAAGCCCTATCTATATATCTAAGCCTATCTAATTTTTATATGGAAGATGTATATAGGGGTGAGGGGGGCTTGTCCTTATATAGTGGTGGGGATGGAGATGCAGATGGAAATGACCAAATGGATAGATTCTCAACCACCCTTATATATATATATATATATATATATATATATATATATATATATATATATATGCCAAGACAATCACCCCTCTCTATTTATATGGCAACATTGACATCCTATCTATAGGTAATACAATGTTGAGATCCCCATAGCAATGTATATATGCCATGTAACATCAAAAACCTAATGGATATATTGAAAACCCCATATCTATATATAGGAACAAGATTGATATGGTAATTATCCTATCCTAAGCCCTATATATCCCATATATATTATATATAGAGGGGGATGGGGCCTATCTATAGTTGGTGGCCTATCCCTAGATAGTGGTGGGGATGGAGATGGAGAGGGAAAAAAATGAATGTAAATATTGACAACCCTTACCCCCTGGCCCTTACCCCCTACCCCTACCCTATATTATAGTGCAGTGTTAGATATGGCTAGATAGAGATAGATCTAGCTGGCTAGCCCTATCTCTCCTTGGGGTTATATACCCTATATTGAGGATCTCTCACTAGAGTTCCTCACTCTATATTTTGGAAAAGCTCTAGATTCTATATGAACCTATGCCCCCCTCCCCACTCTATTTTATAGTATATGCCTCCATCTATAAGAGATATATAGATGAGGGCATAAAATATAAAATAGATATATCTAGAAGCATAGACTAGATGAAGTGACCTATGTATCATGTATATAAAAGATATAGAGCACAATATGGTGCCAACTAGATCTATGTTCCATGGATAGAGTGGAGAGTTTGTCTAGTTGTAGAATCCCCTATTGTACCCCAATTATATATATAGGGGAGTAGAGTCTATATTGAACCCTTGATGTATCGTATAGACTCTACTCTATATGGGGCATGGTTGAGAAATTAATTTGAATTAGATTTATATAATATGGGTTATAATTAAACTATATACCATGGAGGTGACCCTATATAGAGAGGGGGGTCCATCGCCCCCTCTCCCTCTCACTCTTCCTCTCTATATCTATTATGTTCTATTATATTATATGGGATATATAGATTGGGAATATGTAATAGAGTCTATGTCATGCCCTAATAAAATATATAGATAGATGATGGTGGGGACAAATAAGATAGATAGGGTAGGGCACTTGACCCTCCACCCCTATATATATATATATACAGGACAGGTAGATAGATAGATTGGGGGTCTAGGAATAGATACAAATGTATCACCCCAAAATGCTAGGTATAATATATATAGAGGGGGGTGGGAGGGGGTAGCATGACATGCTATCTATAACGAGATATACCTAGAGAAACATAAATAAGGGGCACAATATAGAGTTTAAATTTTAGAGTTTAGAGTTAGTTATAGTTATAGTTATAGTTATATAGAGGTTGTTATCTCTATATATGGGAACTAGACCCCATATATAGAGATCCCCCCTCCCCGCTATACTAATCTAACCCAGTTAGATATATAGTTATTAAGGGCCCTATCACGATATATGAGAATTAGACCCTATATATAGATAGTGGGGGAGGGGGGAAGGCCACCCCCAATCATATAAAGTTGATAGTTTAATTAGAGAGGGGATCCCCATATATAGAGAGAGGGGGAGGGGATTAGTATATATTAATTATGATAGATAGAGATGGGGGGTTGGCATGGTCTATATTTTTATGACCCCATATTATATGTTAGATTAGATTAGATTAGATATTCAATGAAGTGGGTGAGTGAAGTAAATACATATCTCTCCTCTTCATAGAGGTTTAGGTGGTGTCATGACTCTATAAATAGATAAGATATAGATGGATGCCCTACAGTTGAGGTGGTATCATGTATATAATAAAGGTTTCATCCCAAGACCATAAAGGCCATCTAACGAAAGGGAGTGAGATACTATATTTATATATGGCAGCATGGATGAGATAAATCACTCCCTATAGATAGAGATATAGGAGTGAGGGGATTTCATATATATATATATATATATATATATATATATATATATATATATATATATGGGTGATATAGATCTATAGGGGATAGGATGACCTAATCTTATTTTGTAGAGAAGAAACTTGTAGACATCCAATTCCTAACACCATTTGTGTTGAAATTGTCAATCTTACTTGAATTACACTCAAATGCACATTTTAGGATAAAATCCATAAAACATGATAAATGGTTCAAGATTATCATTTAGAAGTGCCAATTTAGGATAATGTATCCCTAAATGGGACAATTTATTTTATGAGATACCTAACTTTGATCAATTCATTTTGAGTTAAAATGATGATTTTCTATTTTATGCTCTAGATCACTCTTTTCTTCTAATTCGTTAATACACATCATGTAACTTTATTATTTTATGTTGGTAACATCTTAAATGAGAATATGGTTCCAATTCATCTAACATCACCTTCTAATTCTTCTTGAGTCAAATTACAACCCAGTAATATGACTTTCTGACCATTTTGATTAATTGAGGGTCAATTCCCAAATAATTTCATAAATATTGATTAACCTTGTTTAAGGCGAATTAATCCAAATCAAGAGATTAAGTGGATTTTCCATGAGAATTTTTAAATATTTATTTTTAGAAATTGATTTATACTAACTATATCACTTAATGACATCATCTTATGGGGTGGCATCCATAAGCCATAAATACATAAAATATTAGGATTATGGGTCTCCCATGCCTCATTAAGACCCTTCATGCCTCTTAAATTCCTCTCTATCTCAAATATTTATGAGGCATATTTATGAATTTAATTATATAATTAGATTAATTCATGGCCACACATCTCAATCTTGAGATGAATGGTCATGGTTGATCCCAATCAATCTCAAAAATCTATAAATAGAGAGGCCATTAACATCATTTTAAAACTTAATTTGTGCAAAGTTATAATGCAAATTTTTTTCCATAATCATTTAGATTTGATTAATGATTTTAGTTTTAAGCTTAATTTAAATTCAAATTAGATAGTTACATATAATGAGCCTAGGTTTTTTGGAGTGTTCTTGAAACATTGGAGGATTTTGCCACAATTGTTGATGAAGACAAGGGTACTTGTTCAAGGGAGAAAATGCTTTTGAGTCAATCTTGGAGGATGGATTCACTTGGGAAGGTATAGGATTCTTAATTTATTTCATTTGTCTTTCATTGTCATTAGAAATTCATTCTTGAATAGATAGGCTTAATTTGATTTCACCTAGCCTCACAAATTTGGTCAAATTTCACCTACAATCAACCTACTAACCATTATCATGCAGGAGCTAAGAGTGTGGAGGTAAACAAGGCAAATATTTGAGCAAAAATTTATTCTTTTTGTAAGCCACAATTTTATTCTCAACACTGTGTAAACCAGCTCAATTATGTGCCCAACTCAGTGCAACTCGACCCCAACTCAGCCTCAATTCATACTGAATCATCTTGACTCACTATGACTCACCCTAAATCTACCCAACTCGACCCCAACTTACGTTGACTTAGCCCTAACTCACCCTGACTTGACCTTAACTCACACCAACTTGTCTTGACTCTCACCAACTTTCCCTTACTCAGCCTAACTCACATCAACTCACCCTGACTTGCCCCAACTCAACCCAACTCAACCCCAACTCAGCCCTAACTTAGCCTAACTTGGCCCCAACTGACCCTGACTCATCACAATTGGCCCCAAATCACTCTGACTCATCTTAACTTGCCTTGACTTAACCCAAATCACTATGATTCACCCTGACTAGTCCTTACTCACCTAAACTCATCCCAACTTACTCTAACTCATCCCAACTCATCTTGACTCACCCTAACTAATCTTGACTCACCTTGACTCACCCTGACTCAGCCCAACTCATCCCCAACTTAGCCTTGACTTGGCCCACCTCAACCCAACTCAGCCCCACTTGGCCCAACTCAGTCCCAACTCACCTTGACTCATCCCAACTCACCTTGACTCAGCTTCAACTCAACCCAACTCAGCCCTAACTCACCCTGACTCATCCTGACCCAACCCAACTCACCTATAAACCCAAGTCACTTACCAACCTAACTCATCTATCAACCCAACTCGACTATCAACCTGAGGGCTTATTTTTTAAAAGTCCTTATCTCATCTTCTAAAGTGATTCAAAGTAGGTAATTTTAATCTTGTTTTTATAGGTTGAAAGGATGGTTTAGAAGTTAATGTGGGTGTTTTAACTAATCATACACTTAAATTTTAAGTTTTAAAAAGAAATTGGTTAAAATCATGAATTTAGGCTAAGTCTTGAATATTTAATTTGAACTTAAAATAAACTTAGGTCTTTATTTCTTCGTGTGGTCCTTTTTGTACAATCTTATACCATTTTAGTAATTAAGGCTAAGGGCCAAAAAGAACATCACCTAATATTTTATTTAGTGCTTAAAATTGAAATCATTTGTCAAATTTGTATGCAATAGGTGATTATTTAATTTATTGGAAAAAAGAGAGACGTTTCATGTATGCTCTTCCATTCATCCCATTTAGAGAAATTTTGGAATCAAAATTACCATCCTTTTTTTAAGCATGCCTAGTCTAAGGCATAGAAAGAATTTTGTTTAAATTGATACCCAAAAACTCGTAATAGTATTTGGTGACCTTGAGTTGACCATAAATTTTTTCTATTATGTCTTTTATTTTATACAAACTTGGCTTGTAAGGGGGATTTCATCACCTCCCATGATTTCTCTAGAACTAAAGCATTGAGATGTATCTACACTTTAGACATTACACTAAACTGAGCAAGTGACGGATGTAGTGGTTTAAAAAAGGGCAATACCTTTTTGTAACAATCCAAGTGCCATAAACACCCAATTAAAATGAATTTATTTTACATCATTTGGTGTGAAAGTAATTATGCAATTGATCCATTTAGAATGATAAAAAACTTGCTATTTTAGTTAACCCAACTTTTCCATATCTTATAAGTTTAGACTTAAGATAATTATTTTTTGTCATTAGCTTACTTGGTCTTGATTTGTGTCTAAAACTTCTTGTTAACTCAACTAACTTAACCAAAACACATTATCCTCAAAATTATTAAGGGAGGTATTTCAATATCCAATTGGAAAATATATCTTTTCCTTGTTTAAATTATTATCAAAAAAATTGTGTTATGTCATCCACTTTAGCATAATCATGATGCCCAATTGATTCTAGACCTTTTATCCAGTTTTTTTAAGTCCCTCATTTATAATTCACATTCAAAATTGAAACTTTTTTAAGTTTTAAGGTTTGGTATGTTGAATTGGGTTTGTTATTTGCATAGTAAACTTATTTTAACTTGGGTTCAATTTTCCATTTGGATTTAGGGCAATTTATTAGATTCAAAATCACATTATCATCTTGGTGGACTCAAGTTATCTTACATATCACTTATGCTTTGAGTCTTAGAACATATTTTATCCTACTAGAAGTATGTGGTGATGTTGTGCTACCTATTTGGTCCTAGCTTTATACTTAGTGATTCATGTATGTTTTTACATCTTGATTTGCTTATTTCATATTATCTTCTTCATAATTTTGAGACATTTCCTCTATTTTTATATGGTCAAATAATCAAATTTGAAACTAGATTTTACGATATAGGTGTATCATAAAGATCTAGGCTTTGGTGTACTAGTTTTCACCTTGGAACTTTGAGTTACCTTAACCTCTTCCAATCTATATGATTTTAGCTTTACCAAAAAGTTGAGTAAATTTGTGAACCAATATTTCTAATTTTTTGTGATTCAAATCCACCCTCCTTTATAGTTTCTTTGGTACCTTAGTCATTTTATTTGAAGAGAACTAAGCATATCTCATTTGAACATTTGAAAAACATTGATCCAAATCTAGTCAAACGTAGAAAAATACTCTTTTTTAGAAATCACTAAAAGGTTCACTCGTAGTTGGGCCTCTTATGGCCTTAGCTATGAGGATGAGAAATTTTATGATGTTCAAGACAATCCCATTATTTTTTATGACATCCTTACAATATTAGGATCCAAAGATTATTACAATGAATATCAACCCCAAGAAGATCAAGACAAAGCACTTCTTAGGTCGATAAAATTAAGTGCCAGACTACCTTCAGACTTTCTTATAGAAAAATTGCATACCTTAGTTAGAGAAAGAGAATAATGATGGAAAGAGTAAACTTTTGTATAAATATACATACCTTCTTCTTCTAATAAAGGAAAAGAAATACTAATAGATTCAAAACTCATAAATCCATATTTTCTAGCTAAGATCAAGATAATAAGTCAATGATATGTAGATCAAATTATCACAAACTTAACTGACTCATTATTTTCCACTTCAATTCACAATGATGCTTTGAAATAATAGGGAAATATGGCCAAAATTATGCAACAAATATTTGATGAGAACATAGCCATAATGGATCAAGGTAACCTAAATGAATATTCAAAGTCATAGGAGATCTTTAAAAAAATTCCATTTGACATGGAGCATACATTCTTAAATCATCAATAACCTCTTGTTACTTTGAAAACTCAAAGACCAAAACATTTAGTTTGAATTGAGGAAATCCCTCAAGACAATTTGGCTAGTTCATTCCAACCAACACAAAAATTGGTAAACAAACACAAAACTTCCCAAAATCAATAAATTACTAAACAACCAAATTTAGGGAATGATTTACAATTCAAAAATAAATGAACTATTTTATTGACTCGAGGAGTGAATCAAAACCAAGGCATGGATTGAAAGTTTTACATTCCCTACAGATCCACACAAAACCAAGGGCACATTCCACCCCAACAACAACAAAACTAGGGGCACATTCCAACCCAACAACAATAAAATTAGGGGTGAATTCCACCCCAACAAAAACACAAACAAGCAAACATTCCACCCCAACAAAAATAAAACCAGGGGCATATTCCACCCCAACAACAACAAAACCAGGGGCATATTCCACTCCAACAACAATAAAAGTAGGGGCACATTCCACCCCAACAACAATGAAACTATGGGCACATTTCACCCCAAAAAAATCTTATCTAATCCACAAATTCACAAAACATGCAAGAGTGTAATTATATGAAGGAAATTATTTATAGATTGGAGACAAATAATAGACTTAAAAAGTACAAATTTGATGAGATATGTCCATATCCATTTGATTTATCTATTCTCCAAAACCCCTTTCCACCTCATTTTGAGGCACCAACATTTGAAAAGTATAAAGGAAAGGAAGATATATGTGAGCACATATAGGCATTATTTATCTTATGTCAAGATGTTAATTATAGTAGTGAGTACTTACTTTGACTATTTCTATGAAATTTAGCAGGATAGGCTTTAGATTGGCTACTTAAACTACCCAAAGGATCAATTGTGGATTGGAACAACTTATTATATAAGTTTATTAAAAATTTATCATATAACTTAGAACATGAATTGATTGTTTTTGACTTGTACAAATCCAAATAGTGTGATGGTTAAAGTTTTTCTGCATATCTACAAAGGTGGAGAGCATTGGCAGGTTATTTTCAACATAACTTGCTAGATAAATAGTTGGTTAATATATTTTCAAAAAAATTACATCCTAAAGTCATGCATAATCTATAGTTAGCTTATGCTAACTCATTTGAATAAATTATTGAAAAATTAATTTAGATTGAGAAGGCTGTTGTTGATAAAGGCCTTGTCAAGATTTTTGTGGAAGGTCAGACATCTAATCAGACTCAATCACTAGTTTAAATGGTTGCACATGATAAGCCTAAGGGTTTTAAAAAAATAAGAACATGGTTGAAAATGTGGTGATTTAAATAAGGCATTTACAAATGGTATAGGCTATGCTTACCCCAAATTTACAAATAACTCCCCCAAATCCACCACTTAATTTGTAGAGACAACCTCCACAAAGGACATTTCATAACAATTTGAGTCTTTAGCAAGTTAGGAGAACCAAATGAAATATTGTTACAAAAGCTCATCACTAATAATTTTATTATATGGAAAATACCAAGGCCATTTCCTCAAGATCAACCAAAACCATATTGGTATAAGGATAAAAAATGGTGTAACTTCCATCATGTTGTTGGTCATGGTGCATATCAGTGCATCCAATTATGGCACATTACTGAAGACTTTATTGAAAGTGGTGAACTAAAAATTAAGTTTTCCCCTAAATAGGACATAAATTAGGATATGGGGATATACAAAGACCAATTTCCTTGATATGATCCACCACCACCAAGAAACAATCAAAACTAAGGTCAAAATCAAGGATAGAGGTAGAATCATAACCAACATCAGGGTCAGAATTGTAATGAGCATAATCAAGATCATAATGCCCATAATAACAATGTGGCTTATAAAAACATGCCATATGACTATTATAACATTATAGGTCACATTTATTTTTCCCACATTTACACTATTACTATGAAACCACATGAATAATCTCATGTTTCTCACTGCACATATCCCATCATTATAGGGTTAACACCCTCTCCCCCTAGTAATACCAAATTGAGCCTACATAATCATGTTGTGACTCTATTTGCATGGGTTACTATTTATGAAAAATATCACCCTTAATCTAATTATAAAGGCTCCTCATCAACTCAAAACTATAGCAATACAGCTAGATGCCCACAAGTCACCATCTAAGGCCTTTCACCTTCCTCTTAGAATTCTAATGACTCCTTACCACCTCTAGGTTGTGAAGTCACAACTAGATTCTCATGAGTCACCATCTAGGGCCCTTCACCCACTTCTTCCATGAAACCTAATGAGAACATTATGCCAATGGTTTGAAAGCCAAATATTGTGCCAATAAAGACTAAACTAGCTCAATCCATAATAAAAAGCCCTATAGTTTAGTATACCAATTGAACAAAACCCCTGCACAAATTTCTATATTAAAACTCTTGTAGACATCTAATATACATAGAATTATCATGAATAACCTTATAAATTAATCTACTATGCCTAATGATATATCCTTGATTAGTTCTAAAACCTAGTTGGACATTTGTCTTCATTTTGGCAAATCACAATTGACCACAAAGACATGTCCACTCTTGGCCCAAACCACAATAACCCACTATACATTGAGATAGTCATTGTATATCATAAGATCAATTAGATTCTTATAGATAATGGTTTAGAGCTAAACACCATATCTCTCAAATTTTTATCATAATTGGGCTACATAGATAAAGACATTTAGCCAAAAACTATTACAATCAAAGTTTACAACAACATCGAGAGGGAGTCCTTTGGTAAAATTTAGTTGTTAGTCATGGTTATGTCTATTTATCATCACAAATTATTCCATATTATGTATATTTAACTTTGATATAACATATTTCTTGGTCATCCTTGGATCCATGAAGTATAGGTAGTACCATCCACTCTTCACCAGTGCCTTAAGTTTCCCTATGATGGGATCAAGGTTACTATTCCCACTGATCAACAACTATATCAATATTGTAAACATCTTGAAGATGAGTTTTATAGTTACAAATATTTCCTTAGTTTTTAATTCATTATGAAGAATAATAAATCCATCATTTACCATCTATCTCCATCTAATTATATAAACCCTAGTGATTTAGCTTCCACTTCGATCAATCCATTTCCTACAATTCTTGCAAAATAGGTTGTTATTAAAGATGTGGTTATTTCCATGTACCATATAAAGTATGTCCTCTATATTTCAAAATTACCTAAATCCCCTAAATCATTTATAAATCATAAATATCCAATAATCCTAATGGACCTAACCAAATTAGGTAGCTAAAGAAGAAACAACACAAACCACCTATGGTTTTTGTACCTGCAATCATGCCAAAGAAAGATCAAGAGGCTTTTATTGAGGGAGATTGGTTATATTATAAATGCCTTGCTTATTGATTTAAAAATCCAAAGTATCTTATTCCTAACTAGATAATAGATCATCTTGACTATATAGGGAAAGGCCTTGGCCCACAAGTGCAAGGAATCTTAGAACCCTTATCAGTTGGAGTCATCAATTAGAATCATGGTCTTGGATTTAAACCACCATAGGGTGACCTCATGAATTTTGATAGTGACTCTTCTAAAGTGACTATTTATGACACTCCTAATAGTGACACATCATCTCATTATGGCCTTCTTGATGAGCTTGCTAACTTAGATTTATTTGATTCAAATGCCACATTAACCATAACACCTATTAAATCTTCCCTTCCTAAAGTAGGCCATTATATATTTACCATTGGAGCTTCCCATATTTATTCCCTATGCCTTTTCCATCCTGAAATCATATAATAAGACTAGAAAAATTTACTCATATGCCTCAGTGAGTTTCATAATGAAGAATCAATTGTAGAATACATGGGCCTATGAGATGGATTGCCCATTGGAAATCATAAATAGATCTTTGATTTTTCATTGGATCCTTCTACCTATTTTGTAAAACAAGAAAACTTTATTAGTTATAATAAAGAACAAACATCGATATATTTGGGTGAAAACCTCTTTGAGGTGCTCATCAATTAGGGAAAAAGTAAAGAAAAAGACAAGCCTTTGAGTGAAAACTTGTTTCAATCACTCCTAGGGAGGAAAGTTTGCTTATCCCCCAGGGCATATAATGTCCATCTAACCCAAGATCCATATCTAGTACAAGCATCTATTCAGAATAACATCAAAAATTTGAGCATCTTGCTCTTGATTTTCTATAAGTTTTTACTACTTGGTCTTTACCTAAAATGGTAGATTTTTATTCTTCATACTATCTAGATCTTTAGGAGGAACAATAAGAAGATGTGGTAGAAGAAGAGGATCATGGTCATACCTTACCTATAATGTTGGAAGATGGATCTACACTCCTTGTGGAAAACATGATGAAAGTAAACTTGGGAACCTATAAGGATCCCAAAATTATTTATCTTGGAGCTTCCCTTGTTGAATTAAAATGTGAGCATATTATATCCATCCTTAAGGATTATATAGACATATTTTCATGGGCATACTCTGACATGTCAGTCTTAGAACCTAATTTGTTTGTGCATCACATTATTGTACATCCCAATGCTAAACCAATCAAGAAAAACCTAAGAAATATGCATCCACGCATCACCCTATTGGTTAAGGTTGAACTAGAAAAGTTATTAAGAGACAATTGTATTAGACTACTAGATTACTTTGAATAGGTTTCTAACATAGTCCCAGTGAGTAGAAAGCATCCTGAGTATATGCCTTTGTACTAATTTATAAGAGAAAAACAAATCATGTCCCAAATATTATTTTCCTCTACCTAACATTGACATGATCATCGACTCAACTATTGGGTATGAGATGTTATCTTTAATGGATTGATTTTTAGCTTACAATCAGATCAAGATAGCCCTTGAAGACCAATAAAAGATTACATTCACCACTCCATGGAGAACATTCTATTACCAAGTCATGTCATTTGTCTTAAACAATGGTAGAGAAACATATCAATGTGAAATTACTATCATCTTCCATGACATGATGCACAACATTGTAGAGGACTATGTTGATGATATACTATCAAAATCAAAAATAATATCTAGACATATTGTTGTTTTATGAAGAATATTTGAGAGGCGTAGTGAATATAAAGTCTACTTAAATCTTACAAAATGTGTCTTTGGAGTCACATCAGGGAAATTTCTCTTGTTCATTTTATCACAAAGAGGGATTGAATTTGACCGTACTAAGGTCAAGGCTATTTTGGAAATACCTCCACCAAATAATCTTGAACAACTACGAATCCTACAAGGAAAGATCTAGTCTATATGTAGATTCATTTCTCAATTAGAAGATAAGTGCCATCCATTTACTAATCTTTTGAAGAAAGGGGTAAAATTCCAATGGGATGAATATTTTTAGATAGCATTTTCAAATCTTAAGACATACTTGGCCAATCCACTAGTCTTAAGACTGGAAATATAGGGAAAGCCACTACTTCTTTATATATTAGTGATAGAACATGTACTAAGGGCACTTTTGGCCCAACATGATGATCATGTTAAGGGACACATTTATTATTTAATCTAAAAAATGGTGGCTTATGAGTGTAATTATATGCCTATTGAGAAAAAATGTTTAGATATGGTGTTTTCCACTCAAAAATTGTGACATATTATGCTAAATAAAAAAACTATTATCATCACCAAGGTGGACCCTCTTAAATTCCTCTTGTCTAAAGTATCTCTTCAAGGATGCATGGATAAATTGGTTATGATCTTAAGTGATTTTTATATTGAGTACCAAAATCAAAAGTCAAGTAATTACTGACCAACTTGTGGAAGCTCCTATTGAGGATAATCAACCTCTCAAGTTTGACTTCCTAGATGATTTTATCATGATGATAGAACAAGAATTATAGGAACCTAAATAGTGGATTCTCTATTTTTATGGATCCTTCACATCTCATGGATATAGAGACAACATATTATTTATCACACCATAGGGGGACTTGATTCCCAAAACATTCCATATACAATTTCATTGTATAAATAATATGGGTGATATGAGGCATTGATTGTAGGGCTCTACTTTGATATAAAATGGGATATTCAAATCTTAAAGGTCTATGGAGATTCATAGTTGATCATAAATCAAACCATTTATCAATATCAGGAAAAATATGACAAGCTTGTTCCTTACAAGCAAATTGTCGATAACCTCAAAACACATTTTAAATCTTCTTCAACTTGTGCATATTATACTAGATTCAGAGAGGGTATGCACCATTGCTAGTTATAATCTCCCACCCAAGCTACCATGACATCAAGATTTTTATAACTATTTCCATAGTCATGTCTTCCCCACCAACCTTTCCAACAACCAACAAAAATTATTCCTTTATTTATTAACACATTATATTCTCCTTGGAAACATCCTTTATCATAAAGGCTAAGATGGAATGATTCTTCATTGTTTATCTTTGGGAGAATCTAAGATGGCACTAAAGGAGGTTCATGAAGGAATGTGTGGGGCCCACACCAATGGTGTAGTCCTAGTAAAAAAGATCCTAAAAATAGTATATTATTGGCTCAAAATGGAGACTAATGATTTTAACTATGTGAAGAAGTGTGTTCCTTGTTAGCAACATGGCAACTTGATACACATAACTTCTTTACCACTATAGTTGATCATAACACCATGGCTATTCTCAATATAGGGTCTTGATCTCATCAAGAAAATTAACACAACATCTTTAGATGACCATAAACACATTTTGACTACAAATAAAACTTTACCAAGTGGATTGAGGTATTCATCTCACTTATGTTACCAAGAAGTAGATAGCCAAATTCATTCATTACCATATCATCTGTTGATATAACATCCCAACTTGTATTATATATGATAATGGTGGATCATTTGTGAGCCACGATGTAAAATATATTTATGAAAAATTTAATATCAAGCACAAGAAATAAACTCCATATAACCCACAAGGCAATGGATAAGCTAAGGAATAAAAAAAACCATTATATACATCTTAAAGAATATTGTCAATGATGTTGGCTATAATTGGCACTTGCAAGTCTTTTCTACCCTTTAGGCTTATAGAACCAATCATCAAACCCCAATTAGAGCCACTCCATACTCACTTATTTTGGCACTAAGGATATTATCCCAATCAAGATTGAGATACCATCATTATGCATCTCAGTAGAGAACATTGAAGATGATGAAGACTATAGATCCTCATGGATGCAATAAATAAAACTTATTGATGATAATCATTTGGATACCCTAGAAAATTTGTATTCCTATCAAAATAAATTATGGAGAAGCTACAACAAGTGTATTCTCCCTCAAGAGTTTGACATTGGTGACTTGGTTTTTAAATACAACCAAAAGAACACAAATGCTAAACATAAAAATAAAGGTAAGTTTTAACCTAATTGGTTAGAATCGTATATTATCATGATGAACTATGGATCAAGGGCATTTCGACTAGATAAAACTAATGGTGAATAACTTCTAGAGCCCATGAAAATCATACATCTTAAGAGGTTTTATGCATGAACAAGTTTGAACCATTATCTACAAGACCCCTGACTTAGAGGCAAACTAATTTTATCTCACCATTTTATCCTACCTTCAACAAATTTTATACTACCTTGAACCACACTTCATGACTTCAAATATTGAATGATTTGAATAATTAGCACTTTGAACACATTTTATCCTATCTTGGACCATTCTCTTTGAGAACCTTATTCTTTATCCCACTCTGGACCATCCATCTATTGGACCCTATTCTTTTGACTATTTTCCCTGAGAACTATATTATTTATTGTCTTGGGAATGTTGTAAGCTTGAACTCTTTTTATCCCTTGACCAATTATAATCTTGATTATGTCTCATATGAACATCCTCAAAATGCTATTTCTACAAAGCAGTTCAGCTAGGATAGTATTTTGTAGCTTCATATAAGTGAACAAGAACATCTTCTTAGTTTAGGACCTTTGTCACACTATTATAGATAAGTAAACATAGATAATTCTTCAAATTTTCTTCATGTTTCACATTGTTCTATAGTACATTTGTTTCTCTTTTAGGAATTTATTGTCTTATTAGGATTCTCACTCTTATTGATTTATGAGCATGGGTTGTTGAAACTAGCTTAGCTATTTTATTGGAACCTCTACTCTTAGACATCCATCTCATTGACTAGATGGTCCCACCTTGTGTATATTGTATCCAAAAAACACCAAAAACATTAGAAAAACTTTAGAAATACCAAAAACATTAGAACATGATCCATAAAATAATAAAAACATTATCTCAACATTTGTACATTCCCATTTCACCATACTACACTCTTACCATTTTGAAAGCAAAGAAACACCAGTTCACCTTGTCCCACACACTTTCCATTTTGTAAGATCATTATTTCTCTTCTCATAATCTTGTTGTTTACAAGACCATTCTTATTTTTTTATCATATCTTCCATTTCTTATATAACATTAATCATGTTGGTTTGATCATCATTTTTTTCTATCGTGTTTCTTGGGAAAATTGCATTTGGTCTGAAGTTCATGTTGGAACATGCATCCATAGAACTATGTAGGCAACGTCCACTTGTCTTATACATCTAGAGTTAACTTGGCCAACCCCTTATTTTTCTTCTCTTCCCCCATTTCTTCTATCATTGTTCCTTTTTAATTAGGGAATAATTGTTGTGTCATTATTCTTTATTATGTTGTGGTAGAAATTAATGCCTATACCACATGTGCATGAGCATTTGTCTTTAAACTACACTAACTTGGATTTTTTTTATGTGTTTATTTGTGTTTTCTTGGTATTTTATTATGCTTTCACAACTCTCCTTTTATCTTGGTATTTTATTATGCTTTCACAACTCTCCTTTTATCTATTCTTTTTTTATCTTTTTATTACTTCTTGTCTTATCTTGGTCTTGTGTTTCCTTGTCTATTTTAACTTATTCTCTTTTGTGTTTTAGAACATCTTGATTATTCACATTGATCTTGATTATTTATATTTTGACCCTATGCTATTAAGTTGTTCTTGGACCATTTTGTTTGTTTGATTATTGTTGGTATCTTATTTTTTTATTTGATTTTTCTTCTCTTTTATGTTCATGAATGTCTTGATGGTCCACATAGATCTCAATTATTTGTATCTTGATCTCATGTTGTTAAGATGTCTTGTTTTCATTTTCTTTATCATTGATTTTTTGTTTAAATATAAATAAATGTTGTAGACACCTAAAACTGGCCACTGATAACCTCCAATCAAGATTTTGACCAATTTCCACCCAAAATGCACAATTTGGCCTAAAAGCACTATAACACACTAAATGATGTGAAAATGACATATTCAAATGTCAATTTTGTCTAGGTATCCCTAAATAGGGAAATGCAATTTATGGGCTAGTGAACTTTGATCATATCATTTTGAGTCAAAATGCCAAATTTGCACCTAGGTGCTTTGGATTGCTCTTTCCTATCAAATCTCTTACACGAGACACATGACTTAATTATTTGTTGTTGGTAACATCCTAAATGGGAATATGGCCCCAACACATCTGACATTGACTTCCAATTCTAATCCAGTCAAAATTTGAACTAATAATAAGGCATTCTGACCAATTTGAGTAATTTGTGCATAAAGTGCTTAAACATGTTTAAGAAATAATTAATCCAAATCAAGGCATTATTAATAATTCCATGAAAACTTGTTGAATACTTATTTTTGGAAATATATATTGAATATCTACATAATAAGGTGACCTCATTTCTTGGGAAGACATCCCTAGGCTAAAAATGCCATAAATATCAAGATTCATGCCCTCCATGCTTTATCAATGCCTTCCATGATGCCCTCCATGCCTCTTAATTTATCCTTATTCCAATGTCATGATGAGGATAATTAAAATCTCAATTCAAAAAATTTAATTAATCTTGAGATGGATGGTTCAGGTTGATTCTATACATTCTCAAAAATCTATAAATAGGAGGCCTCACCACATGAATTTTACGTCTTGATTATACAAAGTTATAATTATAAAATAGTTATAAAAGCTTCAAGAAACTATTTTTACCATGCCAAATTGATTCCAATCCTATTCAAGCCTCAAGCCAAAGGTGCCAAGGAGAGATAGAGGTAGCCAAGCTTCCATTGCCAAGGACTTCATGAGCACAAGCCGAACAAGCCACCATTACAAAGGCATTTGGAGAATCCAAGGAAGGTGAAGGAATTATTATGTTTGATCCCTTACTTTTTATTTTTTTTTGTCATTTGATTTTGTTAACTAAGATCTCTCTAGTGTCTAGGCCTAGAGATGTTATGTTATTAGTGTGTTTATTTCATTTTGTTTTCATTTTGGAATGAACACCATACTAACCATTCTCTCTTAATTAAAATTCCTAGATCAGATTATGACATGCCAGGTGGGACTAGATGCATCTCACACCTAAAAAAGATCATTTTTCAAATCTAAAATATTTATTTAGACCTTTAAAACTCTTGCAAATTGATTTTTTAACTTTATTTTTCCATTTTTGTTTGCCATAATTTTACATAGTAACCGACATCGATAGGTAAGACTGACATCAGTTACATATCTTAATAGACATTAGTTAGTGAAACTGACATTGATTATATTTTAGATAGCCAAGGTAACCATCGTTAGTTATATATAACTAATGTCGATCACTATGTTTTTCCAAAAATATAGACTCAAGAGCTATTTTTCCAAAGTTTATTGTTTCAAACTAAAAAAATATTTAAAGCTAAAGGACATGATAACATTTTTGCTATAGGACCAATATTGATATTCTATAAAAACATGTTTAAATGACCTTTTCATGCTTAAAAATCAATTAGGAACCTTGTTTTGGGTGTTTAACAAAAAAAATAGATATTTTTGGTGTATGTTTTCAAAGTTTGCAACTAAGACCAAGGGGTCAAATGAACACCACCAAATCTTTCATTTTGGGATTAAAATTGAACACACTTTTCAATTCTTGTTTGCAATAGTTATTTAATCAAATTTTTTTTGGACAAAAAGAGGGATGTTACATGTATGCTCTTCCATTTGTCCCCTATAGGGAACCCTTGGAATAAAAATTACCATTCATATTTCAAATAGCCTATTCCAAAGCTTAGAAATAAAGTCATATAAATAACTCCCTAAAAACTCATCAAAGTTTAAGTGATGTTGAAAATAAACCTAAAGTCTTTCTACTTTCATGATTTATTTATTTTTATATAAACTTGGCTTGCAAAGGGGACTTCATCACCTCTTGCAAGTTCTTTAGGGAAGATTTAACCTAGGGTTTCATCTCCCAAAATTGATTTCATTTGAATCCTTTGAATTTGCACATGGGATGTAGTGTCACTTTGGACATTGCACTACAATAAGCGAATAATAGGATGTAGTGGTTGAAAAAAGGATTAGACTTTTTTATAACAATCCAAGTGATATGGATCCAAAATCCATGCTTTTATTTTACATTATTTGGTGTGAAAGTCATTATGAAATTGATTCCCCTAGATCATTTAAAAACTTTTTAGATCTTAGAAAAATCTCCACTTGCCATGGAAGTATTATTGGTGAAAGGTTCACCTTAAGGTCCATGCCATAGTACTATCATTTGAGAGAAGGGGGTGTAAAAACCCTACTATATAATGTGTATTTACTTTTGGATGAACACTTAAAATCCTCTCAAATGATGTATATTGATAGATTACAACAATACCAAGCAACCTTGTTAATTTGGGATCTAAGAATAATTAATTAGTTGGTCTTATCCTAGTTTAAAATCTTATTTGGAGTTAAAAATTGGTGTAAAGAAATAATCCAAACCAAACACATAGTCCAAATTTTCTTGTGAACAAAGAGGCATTATGATACCTAAATGAGATCATCAATTTGCCTTGTTTAAAGTTCATTAAAATCTTGAGATTCAAATCATCTACTTTGACACAATTATGCTACCCAATCGAGTCTAGACATTTACCAAAGTTTTTTAAGTCCTTCACTTATAATCTAAATTCAGAATTGCAGCTTTATAAGTTTATAGGATTGATGTGTTAAGTGGGTTCACCATTTTCACTAAACTTGAGGTAACTTAGGTTTAATTTCTAATTTGGGTTGAAGGTCGTTTAAGACTCATAATCATTATCAACATTTGATATACTTAATCCATTTTGTGCTAAACATTTGCAGTTTGAGTCTATATATCACAACATTTTAAGTTAAGAAAGGTAGTGTTATGCTGTCAAAACTATAGGAAAATGTCTTTGCCTTAGAGATTTTTTGAAACAAATCTTTTTGTCACACCTTTTGGGTAGTATAGCATTATTAAACTGCCCAAAACATTTTAAAAATTGTTTCATAGACCCTCTTGCTTAGAGTTTCAAATTTTCTCCTACATTTTCAAACCAATTCAAGTGTACTTTTGTGATCTTTTGTCTAAAACTGTTATACTATTCACTTTTGTCTAGCTTGTTTGTCAAAAGAACCAAGTTTTATACCATTTTTTTGTGAAAAAACAAACTATTTCTAAAGTGCCTTTTATTTCATACCTTATACTTAGTTGATCAAGTTCATGTCCAAGAATCAAATGCCTAGTGTTTTCTGGAATTGTTTAAAATATGTTAGATTAAAGCTTTCACTTATTTTGAAGTCTAGTTTTTGATGCTATTTGGCCAAGAGTATTAGTACATACCTTGTTTGAGCCTATATTTTGATGTCATGTTTGGCCAAAAGACATAACAAATTTTAAATTCCTAGATTAGACTAATTTGAAACACTTTGACCTTAGAGTTTGGAATTTTTATTTTAGGTCCATTTACTTGCTTATCTTTGTATGAATAGTGAAACATTAGATACTTCACACTAGCTTGTTTCCTCATAAACCTTTGTATAAACCTTTTTGATCCTTTTGAAAAATCTAGACCAAGTTAGAACATCGTCTATTTTAAATTCTATCCTTTTTAGAGTTTGTATAACTCTATGACCTTTTATCACAAAATAATTGACTATGAATCCCAACATGTATTCCTACACTCGTAGTGGACTCATATATAATCCAGAGATTAGTAATGTGGTGTCGTAGGAAGAAATGGTGCAAGACCCCTATGTGGATAATATTACTTATGAGATGGATTATTATCCCTCTTATAATACTCGATTAGGGGCACAAATCCAAGATCCATTGGCTAACTATCTGGTTAACACACCACCTTATTTAAAATAAGACCAAGAGCAAACTACATAATACCTAGCTACAATACTTGTATTGGAAGAGCTAGTACTTCAATATTCATATTCTACTAATATAGCTTCCACGTATGATCCATTTTTGTTTGAGTGACATTTTTTAGAGAACAAAGATGAAATTTTAGTTCGATCCATAGAGGTAGGGGCCAAGTTTTCAGTAGACTTCCCCCATGAAAATTTACCAAGTCTAGTAAGAGTGCCCCATAATATCATTTATGATCAATAGGATTCTTCTATCAATCTTATGGCTCTAGTACAAACAATGTACCAAGATCCTAATTTATCTGATTGAGGCAAAAACATCATGGAAGATCACTTTAACTAAATGCAGACATCATATCAAACCTACTTGAATCTAGCACATGATTTTAATTAGATGAACATGGTAAGTAAGCCTCTTATTGACCTAATTTCTTCAACAAGAGTGTTGATAGGGTTAACTGGATAAGAGAATTAAAATTTTGACCCATTCATACAAACTAATTTTATAGGTAACTTAATGCATATGCCTGTTATTGAAGAAGTGTGTTCAACCTCTACACTAAATAATGAGCAAAACTTATTAGACAATGTGCAAACGACATCCAATCTTGATCAAAGTGGTACTAACACACAAAAAACTAACCAAAAACATATACCTATAGTTAATCCTATGAGTAGGTCGTCATACTAGGGAGTAGGGGTTTCTACATCCCAACCTCAACCAACTACTTCCTCAAGTGTATAAATTATGGGATTAGGTATTCAAATAATGGATAATGTCATGCCTCAATAATAGAATTTGAAGAACCCTACTCCTCCTTACCAAGTAATGAGTAATATTCCAAAACAATAGGCATAATATAGTGTATCAACATAATTTAAGACAAATACATTACCACCTCAATCAAGGGGCAATAAATTTTCCACCTCACTAGGTAACGATGAACATACCTCTTCAGTCATAGACTAATATGCCAATCTAAAACCAAGTAATGATTAGTAAACAACATGAAAATATGGATCAATGATAGATGTCAAATCTATAACCTAATTTCACTTCCTCAAAAGGATTCATGTAACAAGGAGGTCCCCATGTTTCTCAAGTACCTACTAGACAACCATTGGTTCAAAATGTGCCACAAATCTAGAGACAGGGTCTTGGTCCACAAGTTCCCACTCAACAACAAGGTTTGATTAGTCAATAGCATGTCCCTTTTCAACCATAGTAGGCATAGTATAGTTTTATCCCTCCATCCCAACCATAAAATCCTCCAAGTCAAACCTTTTATCACCAACCCAAACCAGAATATCACACAACCAAGTGTGAAATTTCAAGTACATCCTAATCCATGTATGCATATTCCTGGTCCATTCCCCAACCAAACCAATGTACCCTAATAGGTATCCCTATCATACCCTAGTCAAAGTGTCCCATTTGTGACCTCCCAACCATCTATCTAAACCAATATTCTACCTCAAACCAATATTCCTTTCAGTGTTCTATCCCAAGAATTGCAATAGATGAAGGATGCAATTTTTGCCTTTCAAGTTGGTAAACAAACTAACAATTTCAAATTGGATGAATTATGTTCCTATCTATTCAACATCAAGTATTTTTCAAATACCATTTCCTCCAAGATACGAACCACCAAAATTTGATAAATACAAAGGGAAAGGTGACCCTAAGGCTCATTTGACCAAATTCTTCACCGCATGTCAACTAGTGACATATAATGACATATACATTTTTTCATTATTTTTAAAGAGCTTGGCTAGACAAGCCTTGGAGTGGTTTTTGAGGTTGCCCAAAAATTTAGTAAAAATTTTTGATGATATTTCTAATAAGTTTATGTAGCACTTTTCCTATAATCTCAAGCATGAGATTTCATTAGTGTAATTAATGCAAGCAAAGAAAAAACTAGTGAGATTTTTGCAAGTTATTTACAGTGATGGAGATACCTTACAAGTCATTTCACCCATGGTTTAATAGATAAACAATTAGCAATTGTGTTTACTAAAAAATTTCATACTGAGATAACTTATCATTTGGAGCTACAATGTGTGTATACTTTCAAGGAAATCATTAATAAAGGCTTGTTGATTGAGTGGTGCTCATAAATAAAGGAGTTATCAAGCTTAATTCAACCAATAAAAATCAAAGTATCAATCAAGGAAATGACCAACATCCCATTCAAGCATGAGCATCACAGTAGCATAAGGTAATAACCATGAAATACCAAAGTAATTCAACCATAATTAGAATATTATGGGAAATGGAGTAACCAAATCCTATCATGTGAAAATGGTGTAAACATCATCTGCACCACTTTTTAGATTAATCCTACCGTAAAACCAATTCCATAAGCACAACAACCAAGACCTACACAATAAATATAGTAACCTTTACCATTAAAAACCCCTCTTCCTAAGAGAACCATGCCTGCATGTTGTGTCTTTAGTGACCTAGGAGAACCTATTGAGTCTATATTTCACAATATTGTTATTGTTAATCTAATTAGTTGACCTATACCAAAGAATTATCTGTAAGGCATTCCTTATCTTGATTGGTACCATAAAAATGAATTCTATGATTATCATCAGGTCAATGGGCATAATCTATGAAGATGTGTCCAAATCAAGCATTTAATTGAGAATATGTTAGAGAATGGGGAGATAACATTGGATAATAGTGCTTCCAATTCCAATCAAACTCTTTGGATCTATCAAAACCCCTTTCCCTAACATAACAACCAATAACATTAGAATAATTAGCAACAATAAAAATAACTAGTGCAACAATAAAATTAACATCAAAGGCCAAACCAGTAGAATCAATAAAATCAGCAACAGAACCCACAATGATAAAATAATGGAAAAATTTAAGGTCACAATATTAACAACCAACAAACATACCATGTAGTTTCACATGACTATAATAGGGTTGTAGTTCATATTGCATGGGGTAGCGTTAATACCATCTCCATTAATCTTAGACCAAGCACTAATCAATCTAGATCATTTCTAAACAAAAACAATCAACCAAATTACATGGATAATCCTTCTTTGATCTGGGAGTGCATATAGGCAAACCAAAAAACTAGGACTTCCCCTATAGGACCTTATATCAACAACTCATTCTTTCCACGTGACCACATGCAAGTGCATCAGCAATTAAGACTTGTCTTATCTAGCCCCACACCATTTCAAACATCGATTAATAATAATGGTTTAGTATTTAATCCTAATTATGCAATCACAACTCATAGGTTGAATATTACTATCCCATGCCCAAAACCATCCACCACTTTTCCTATCATCTAACCAACCACTCAACCTCAAAATAAACCATTCACACTTGAACAAGATAAGAATTTTGATATTGTGGAACAATTATAAAAGACACCAACATAAATTTCTATTTTAGATTTGATACGAATGTCAATAATCCATAAGAACATCTTGAATGAGTTTTTGGCCCAATCCACTATTGCTAGTGACAAATCCCTTGGTAAATTTCAAGCTCTGGTTGGACACCTAGCTTTAGCCCAACAAGTCACATTCAACCAAAATGATATGCCTTCCCTTGGCCCACTCCATAATAGTCCATTATACATAGAGGTTTCTATAAGATGACATAAAGTGAAATGTGTCCTTATATACAATGGATCTATCCTCAACATAATGTCTCTAAAGCTCATCAAGATTCTTGGGTACACAATGATAGATCTCCAACTAGAAATAATAACTATTAAAGCCTATGATAATCAGGAAAGAGAATCACAAGGCACCATTAGTTTTCCAGTTGTCATTGGGCCTTTGACCCATGATACACTTTGCCATGTGATTGATCTTGAGTTATCATACAATATGATTCTAAGAAGGCCTTGGTTACATGAGATTCATGTAGTCCCATCAATGTTGCACCAATTATCAATTTTTACCACTCAAGGATGAAAGTGAATATTTTAGGATATTTACACCCATATAAACATTGAAAACATCTTGAGGCCAAATTTCAAAACTACAATTATCAGTACAAAATGAATCCAATTTCCAAACAAGAGAAAGGAAATGCCATACTTATTGATCCTTCACTAGATAATTATATAGATCTTAATACCTTGGATTCTCTTTCCCACATGCCACCTCTTAAAGATTCTAGTCATTTCACCATTTTAGATAATGGGCTGAGAGAGTATGTGACCCATGACACATTTCATATTTCAAATCTTCCTCAAAATCCAAAAATATTTGGGTGACCTAAATTCATCCCACATATGCATTGGTAACAAAAGAATAAAGATAAGGGACTTGTCACATTTATACAAGCATTTGGCCTAGGATCCTGACCCTTTTGAAGGGGATGAATCATGGTTATACAATGACAAAAAATATGATTGTTATAACAATGCAAATTATCTTATTCCTAATAGAATCATGGAGCATCACAATTATAAAGGAAGAGGCCTCAAACTAAATCAACAAGGAACCATCAAGCCAATTTCCATGACTAAGCATGAAAGACCTTATGGAATTAGAATTAAACTTCTTGGGGGTAACCCCACATATCTCATTTAAACTCCATTACCAACATCTAGTGATGATGATGCTGATAGTGAAGTAGAGTTTGATCATAGCCTCACCTTTGATAACCTAGTTGAAACCAACTTATTTGATAACAATGCCATTTGTACCCTTGCCCTAGCTTTTCATCATAACCTTTTTCCATTATATTATTTTCAATTGATATATTGGGACCAACAAGAATCTAGCCTATTTATTGATGATCTCTAGAATGATAAGGCATTCTATGACTTTTTAGGTCTTAGAGACAACATTTTGTTGGGAGATCACAAATCTAGTTTCTCAATCACATTGGATCCTGTAGCCTATTTTGGAGAGCGAGTGAACACCCTTATCCAAAAAACTTTAAGTAAAACATTAAGGTCCCAAAGTGAAAACCTCTTTAAGGTGCTTTCTGACTAGAGAAAAAGTAAAGATAAAGGCCAGTCTAGTGGTGGAACCTTGTTTCAAGGACCATTAGATGATATTGTTCATTCTTCTTTGAATTTAGACTAGAAGACCACCAATGATGAACTTGCCTATGGATCCAAGTTAATCTTTGAGAAATAATAAGTATTTGATCAAATTATTCAAGAATTTCTAACTATTTTTGTCACATGGCCAGATCTTCCATTAGGGGACTCAAATCTATCATGCCTAGGAGAAGTTAAAGAGTGAGTCCTAATGAAGGACCCTAGCATAATCCAATAGTTCAAGTCACTACCTACTATCCTTAAATATCATTTAACCCTTCTAGTTGAAGATATAATAGAGGTAAATATCGAGACTCCATCAAAACTAAAATGGATAAAATTAGGAGGATCCCTCACTGAGGAGGAACATGACATCTTTACAACTCTATTGAGAGAATTTGTAGATATCTTTACATGGGCCTATTCTAACATGCCAAGTTTAGACCCCACCTTGGTTTTGCACTACCTTGTGGTTAATCCTGATGCCGAACTGGTAAAATAAAATCTATATAAGATGCATCCTCACATTGTTGTATTGGTAAAGAAAGAGTTAGAAACACTCTTAGAAGTAGGATGTATATGATCCATTGACTACTCAAAATGGATCTCTAATGTGGTACTTATTAGTAAAAAGCTGAAAGGGATCAAAATTTATACTAATTTTTGAGACATCAATAGATATTGTCCTAAATATTATTTTACTTTGCCTAATATTGACATGATCATTGACTCCATAGTTGGTTATGAAATGATTTCAGTCATGGATGGCTTTTCAGGATACAACCAGATCAAAATAGCACTAGAAGACCAACATAAAATAATGTTCACCACTCCATGGGGAACATTTTATTATTAGGTAATGCCATTTGGACTTAAAAATTCTATAACTACATATCAAAGGGCCATGATTATCATATTTCATGATATGATTTATGATATTGTTAAAGAATATGTCGATGACATATTAGGAAAATCCAAAACTAGGGCCAACCATCTATTAGTGTTGCATAATATATTTGAAATATTATGAGAGTATAAAGTCAGACTTAATCCAAATAAATGTGTGCTTGGTGTAACTTCAGGAAAGTTACTTAGATTTATTGTGTCTCATATAGGTATTGAAGTCGATCTATCTAAAGTCCATGCTATAATCAAGATGTTTCCACTAACTAATTTAAAGCAGCTTCATAGTTTGTAGGGAAAGATCCAATCAATCAGATGCTTCATCTCTCAGTTAGTAGACAAGTGCCATCCATTCACACACCTTTTTAATAATTAATTTTCATTTCACTAGGATGATCATTACCAAATATCTTTTCAACAGCTCAAAGACTATCCTATTAATCTACCTATTTTATTACCTCTTATGCTAGGAAAGCCATTTTTGTTATACATATTAGCTATCAATCACATTATGGGGGCACTCTTGGCTCAACATGATGATAATGGAAAGGATCATGCCATATACTATCTAAGTCATACCTTGGTTACATATGAACATAACTATGCACCTATTGAAAAAAATTGTCTTGTCATGGTTTTTATAGCTCAAAAATTATACCATTACATGTTTAATAATAAGACCATGGTCATTTCAAAAGTAGATCTGCTCAAGTATCTACTATCGTTTTGCAAGGTATAATGGCTAAATGGATCATTCTTCTCAGTGATTTTGACATAGAGTATGTCAATCAGAAGGCAATCAAGGGACAAGTTCTTATAGATCAACTTGGTAATTACCTCTCACAGACACACAACCACTCACATTTCAATTTCCTGATGAATCCATAATGACCATCATTGACACACCCTTTGAGGAATAGCCTTGGAAAATGTATTTTTATGGTTCATTTACTTCACATGGTTTGGGGGTAGGGTTATTTTTTATTACACCATATTGGGATCTAATACCTAAATCATTTAGAATCAACTTTCCTTGTATGAAAAACATGGCTGAGTATGAAGCACTTGTTGTAGGACTTCAACAAGTAGGAATTGGCATATATCTCATCTACAAGTTTATGGTGATTCTTAATTAATCATAAATCAAGTTATAGATCATTTTTAGACCAAAGACGACAAGTTGGTTCCATGTAAAGCCATGGTTGACACTCTTAAGAAACAAATTACCAATATTCAATTTGAGCACATACTAAGGGTTGGTAACAAAACTATAGATGCCATGGCTATTGTTGGTTCTATAATTTGACAAACTGACAAAGCTAAAGAGTATCATTTCCTCATCAATAATTTTTTAGAACCAGCTCACGAACCTTCAACCATTGCCATGATTTTTGATATTGTTGGTCCTAATTCTATCTTCTACTCAGACCTTTACAACTACCTTTATGACCAAGTTTTTCCACCTAACCTATCTTGAAAAAAACTAAAGACTTTATTTATCATTCCACTCATTATACTTTACTTAGATCCACCCTTTACCATCATAGTTTTGATGGAACTCTACTTTGTTGTTTAAATTTGACAGAGTCTACACTAATGTTAAGAGAAGTTCATGAAGGAGTATGTGGAGCTCATTCTAGAAGGGTAGTCCTATCCAAATATATCTTGCATACTAGTTGTTATTGGCCCACAATGGATGTAGATGCCACTACATATGTAAAAAAGTGTGATAAATGTCAATGACATGCTAATATGATTAATTCCCCAACAAAAACTCTAAAATTGATGTTGATACCATGGCCATTTTCTACATGGGGACTTGACCTCATTGGGAAGATCAACCCCACTTCATTTGATGGCCATAAATATATCCTTACTATCATTGAATATTTCACTAAGTGGGCTGAAGCTATACCCCTCACTTACATGACTGGAAAGTAAATTTACAAATTCATCTTCAACCATCTCATTTGCCACTACGGTATCCCCTTTGACATTATATTTGATAATGGAGGATTATTCAAGAATAAGGATGTAGACCATTTATGTATTGAATACAACATGAAAAAACATTTTTCTATAGCATATTACCCTCAAGGTAATGGCCAAGCTAAGGCATCCAATAAAAAAATTGTTAACATTCTCAAAAATATTGTCAATGATGTCGATCATGATTGGCACTTACAGATATTCCCTACCTTTTCGGCATACCATACCAATCATCATACCCCCATAGCATCCACTCCATACTCACTTATTTATGGTATTAAAACCATCCTTCCCATTGAGGTCAAATTGCCTTCACTACACATCTCTTTTAAGCATGTCATAGATGATCCTGACTATCGAGTAGCTCACCTACAAGATCTAGACTGACTTGATGAGAAACATATAGCTGCACTTAATAATCTTCAAGCATATCAAAATTGACTCAAAGGGCACTATAATTTATATGTTAAGTATAGAACATTTGAACTTGGTGATCTTGTTCTTAAATAAAACCAAAATAATACCATGACTAAGAAGAAGCATAAAGGGAAATTCAAACCAAACTAGAAAGGGCCTTTCATCATCACTGTAGATTATGGATCAAGAGCATATATGATTGACACACTAGATGGAGATGAACTTCTAGAGCTAGTGAATATTATTCATCTCAAGCAATACTATGCTTGAGTAGTAAGGTGCATTAACTGTAAGTACTATTTTAGTTATGCCATTTTATCATTATTATTCTTTATATAAATACCATCCTTATCCATCCTCTTCACCATATCCACTTTTTGCTTCCATCCTATCAACCCAGTGTGTTCTAAAGCCTAGCCCATTTGACCTTGGTTTTTTCTATTCATTACGCATTCACAATCTTGAGGTATCTACTTAGTTTCATCAGTTGGTTTAAGTACTTCAAATAGAGATCATATTTTTGGACAGTGTGATAGAATTTTTAGCAATAGCATCCTTCATTTATTATGCCTTTCTTACCACTGATCTTGCTACTAATTATAACCACCTTTGGGAAAATTAGTACTATCAATCTATGTCATTATGTCCTGGTTATAACCACTTATTGGAAAAATTGGGGAAATTTTAAACCTTGATGTACCAACTTGCCACTTCCTATGTTATACTGTGCCTTTTTACCAACTATGCCTATTTTATTATAAATTGGCTACTACACTAGTCAAATTCCTTCACTGTAAGGGTAGAACTATAGTGACTTGAGGTCCTACTCAAGATTATGTAAGCAGTACTGGATACTTGTTGAGGTTAGCTCAATCACCCTTTCCACCATACTCTCACCATTTTTTGAGAAACCTAAGACACACTCTCACCATTTTATGAGAAAACTAAGCCATGATCTCACCATTTTGTGAGCAACCTAAACAACACTCTCACCATTTTATGAGCAACCTAAGCCATGATTTCACCATTTTATGAGTAACCTAAGCCACACTCTCACCATTTTACAAGCAACCTAAGCCACACTCTTGTCATTTTGTGAGTAACCTAAGCCATGCTCTCATAATTTTGTGAGCAACCTTAGTTTAAACACTTTTTCCATTTTTTAAGATCAAATCATTTAAGTGTCTTGAGATACTCCAAAACAATTAAAAAAACATCTTAAAAATCATTAGAAAAGAACAAAAACATTGACCACTTCTTTGCCTTAAGGATTTTGGGAACCCTTACTAAGTTACAAGCAAATCACTTATCATTTAGTTTACCCATCCTTTTTGGCCTTTTCTCTCATGCACTTGCCATTTTCCAAGACCGTTCCTCTTCTTCTATCACATCTATTATGTGTGTTTTCATCATTTATCACATTCTTCCCATTCCTTGGGAGAACTATATTTAGCCTAACGTTTTTTATTGGATATTACATCTATGGAACTATGTAGGCAATGTCTACTTTCCTAGTGCATATAAAGATAGCTTGGCCACCCCCTTCCTTTACTTCTATTCCCCCATTTTGTTCATTTATTAATTTTTTGCCTATTTTCTAGGGGCAATGTTCATAGGGTTTTTATTGCATTGTTTTCTTGTTAATTTTTGCTTATTTTATTTGATTGTCTACTTGTTTGTTTGCTTTTAACATTTTTGCCTTGATTCAGTTTATGTGTGTTCATTGGGTTATTCCTTGCCCACACCTATACTAGAATCCATCTATATTCATATGTTTACATTGTCATCATGGTTTCTATCATTGGTGTGTTTTTTTGTATTGAGTATTGGATTTTGGGAGTCATTCCTTATACATATTGCAGACAAGACCTCATGATGTTATACCATGATGCCTACCGACATATGATACAACAAACCTTAGCTTCAAGATATCTATTAAGCAATGGTGACATCAACATCTCTTCAGCACTAACATCCCAATTCCATCTCACTCATATCCAAAATAGAGTAATTAACCATGAAATAATTTCAAATTTTATTAGTTTGGATGAGCATCTCACTACTAGTAGGTTGTTCCAATTCATCATTACCCTTTGTGTTAATTTATCATCATCCTCAGCCAAGTTTATCATGTTTTCCATAATCGAGGTCCAATGATTATAACTACCTATGGGCAAATCATTGTACACCATCCCACCTACATTTCTCAATGATTATAACCACCTTTGGGTAAATCGTTATGTTGTCATGAATTTAATTTTTATACCTATACAAGGGAATGTTATCCTATTTATCTATCCTAACTAGGGTAGCTCCATCTTCTCAATGATTATAACCACCTTTGGGTAAATCATTATGTTGTCATACCATGTTTCCACTATCGGGGTACAATGTATATAACCACCTTTGGGAAAACCATTATACACCATCCCACTTGCATTCTCAATGATTTTGACTACTTTTTCAGTATCATTATGTTTTCACCCCATCATCATTCCTTTCTTTGGTCCCTTCATTTTGCTTCTTTATTTTTGAGGGATCATTTGTTGACCTACTTGTGCCAACCATTCCCTTAAGGGGACATCATACAATTAGTTTATCATTATTGTACTTGTAGGCATACATGACATTTTCATTCTTTGAGAAGATGCTACTATGTTTATAGCTTGAAATTCCTTCCCAAACAAGGGCAAATTGTAGACACCTAAAACTGGCCACCGATAATCTCCAATCAAGCTTTTGACCAATTTCCACTCAAAATGCACAATTTGGCCTAAAAACACTAAAACACACTAAATGATGTGAAACTGACATATTCAAATGACAATTTTAGCTATGGTATCCCTAAATGGGGTAATGCAATTTATGGGCCAACTAACTTTGATCAGATCATTCTGAGGCAAAATGCCAAATTTACACCTAGGTGCTCTAGATTGTTCTTTCCTATCAAATCTCTTACACAAGATACATGCCTTTATTATTTATTATTGGTAACATCCTAAATTGGAATATGGTTCTAACACATCTAACATTGACTTCCAATTCCAATCCAGTCAAATTTTGGACCAATAACAAGGCATTCTAACCAATTTGAGTAATTTGTGCACAAAGTGCTTAAACATGCTTAAGATCTAATTAATACAAATCAAGGCATAATTAATAATTCCAAGGAAACTTGTTGAATACTTATTTTTGGAAATCGATATTAAATATCTTCATCATCAGGTGACCTCATTTCTTGGGAAGACACCCCTAGACCATAAATGCCATAAATATCAGGATTCATGCCCTCCATGCATCATGAATGCCTTCCATGATGCCCTCCATGCCTCTTAATTACCCCTTCTTCCAATGTCATGATGAGGATAATTACAAACTTAATTGTAAAAATTTAATTAATCCTCAACCACACATCTCAATTTTGAGATAGATGATTCAGGTTGATTTTAGACATTCTCAAAAATCTATAAACAGGAGGCCTTACCACGTGAATTTTAAGTCTTGATTATGCAAATTTATAATGCTCAAATGGTTCTAAAAGCTTCAAAAAACTAGTGTTACCATGCCAAATTGATTCCAATCCTATCCAAGTCTCAAGCCAAAGGTGTCAAGGAGAGATGAAGGTATCCAAGCTTCCATTGCCAAGTTCTTCATGAGCACAAGTTGAGCAAGCCACCATTACAAAAGTATTTGGAGCATCCAAATAAGGTGAAGGAATTCTTGTGTTTGATTCCATACTTTTTAGTTGTGTTTGTAATTTTCTTTTGTTAACTAAGATCTCCCTAGTTTATAGGCCTAGATATGTTATTATATTAGTGTGTTTATTTCATTTTACTTTCATTTTGGAACTAACACCATACTAACCATCCTCTCTTGAGTCAAATTCCTAGATCACAACTGTAACTCTTGTTTTGGTCATTGTTATACCATTATCCTTAGTTATAGGTATTCACATTTGAACCAACTTAGTGCAATTTTAATATTATGTCATTCTAAGTTATTCATACTTATTATGCCTAATTCTTTTTCTATGGCAAAAAATTTGTGCTCAGGTCTCAAATTATTAGCATCAACATCACTCTGATGAATAGTTCGCAAGAACACTTTGCCTAATCTTGGCTCATGATATAGAATTAGGCATCTAGGTAACATACATTTTAGCACTTAAATCTATGCTTAGACATGCATCTCTTTTTATACATTGTAAATTTAATCAATTCTTGGTTAGTTTTCATCATTCCTCTTTCCATTCTCTCCCAAACTTGGGTGAACTACATTGGCTTGAAGTTCATGTTGGAACATGAGTCCATAGAACTATGTAGGCAACCTACACTTATATTATACATCTGGAATTAGATCAGCCATCTACATTTTTATTTTCATCAATCTTATCACTTTGTGCATTTTTGTATGCTAGGTTTTATATGGCTTTCTAAGCCATTACACCATCGCATGTATGTTTGTGCCCACTCGCTTTAACCTATATTTTAGGATATTAAACTTAAGATATTTTTATTTCTAATTTCCCATGTTGGGGCACAACATCTTATCTATATCTGAATCAAATTAGCTCTATGAGGGAAAACCATTATTTATTCTTTATCAATGATCAAAATTTGCCCTACTAGGGTAAAACTATTTTATCATGATCACATCTGCTCAACTAGAGTGTTTATTATTATCTTATCTTTAGAGACCCCATTCTAGTGGTACTTCCATTCTTAAATCAAAAATTTCTCTCTTTTCCTCTAAATCTAATCTCTCCACACTAATTCCCACAATGGTAATATTTTAGTGTGCATCTTGTCTTTAGATTGATTATTATCATAAGGGCACAGTTTGTACTCTCAAATTGGGTACATTTAAAGTGTGTCCCTTACATTTATGGATTGTATCTTTCCCATTCACCCCATATTTGGGGCATATTATACCTCTAAATTATATTTTGATCATTTATGGTAATCATGGGTGCAAGCATTAGCTCATCTGGATGTGATCTATTCCATGGGTTAATATCTCACTTTCTCTCTCTTTTCAAGAGTTCATTCTCCTCTTTCATCCTAGTATGTCCTCTCAAGGGGGAATCATGGGTCTATTCCAATTTCTTCTTGATAAATCTTTTCTTTAAAAATATGTTACTTCACCTAAATGTCTTTATACACCTTCTCACATAGGGGAAAATGTAGACATCTAATTCCTAACACCATTTATGTTGAAATTTTCAATCTTACTTGAATTACACTCAAATGCACATTTTAGGCTAAAATCCATAAAATGAGTTAAATGGTTCAAGCTTGTCATTTAAAAGTGATGATTTAGGCTAATGTATCCCTAAATGGGGTAATGAATTTTATGGGATGCCTAACTTTGATCAATTCATTTTGAGTCAAAATGATGATTTTGCCTTTTATGCTCTAGATCACTCTTATATTCTAATTTGTTAGTACACATCATGTACCTTTGCTATTTTGTGTTGGAAACATCCTAAATGGGAATATAGTTTAAATTTATATAACATCACCTTCTAATTCTTATCGAGTCCAATTATGACCTAGTAATATGACTTTCTAACCATTTTGATTAATTGAGGGATAATTTACAAATAATTGCATACAATGTTGATTAACCTTGTTTAAGGCTAATTGATCCAAATCAAGAGATTAAGTTGATTTTCCATGAGAGTTGTTGAATATTTATTTTTTGAAATTGATTTATATTAACTACATCACCTAATGACATCATCATATTGGGTGGCATCCATAAGCCATAAATACATAAAATATCAAGATTATGAGTCTCCCATGCCTCATTAAGACCTTCCATACCTCTTAAATGCCTCTCTATACCAAATATTTATGAGGTATATTTATGGATTTAATTATATAATTATATTAATTCATGGCCACACATCTCAATCTTGAGATGGATGGTCATGGATGATCTTCATCAATTCAAAAATCTATAAATAGAGAGGCCATGAACATCATTTTTATGCTTGATTTGTGCAAAGTTATAATTCAAAAAATTTTCCATAATCCTTTGCATTTGATTATTGATTTTAGTTAAAAAATTCATTGATAGGCAAATTAGATAGTTACATATCATGAGCCTAGGTTTTCTAGAGTGTTCTTGAGACATTGGAAGCATTTGCCACCATTGTTGATGAAGACAAGGATGATCGATCAAGGGAGAACATGTTTTGGAGCCACTCTTGGAGGATGGATTCACTTGGGAAGTTATAGGTTTCTTTATTTCTTTCATTTATCTTTAATTGTCATTATCAATTCCTGCATGAATAGATAGGCTTAATTCAGTTTACTCTTATGCATTTTTCCTTTGATATATTAGACTAATGTTTGTCTAATCATGTTATGTAATCCTCTCTATAAAACCCACCAATATTTTTTTGATGTATAAAATTTTGGAGTAGAGTAGGACCATGAATCACCCCCATCTATATATATATGGGAGATGGAGATAGAGTTGGGTGGGGGAATTCAAACCTTAGGTGTATCAAGTGGGGTTTGCCCAACCCCAGATTGGCTAACCCCCCTTTATATAGATCATGTCATGGGTGGGGGTTGCCCTCTATATATAGATGAAACCCCACACATATATAATAGTAGAGTATATTAAGTGGTTGGGGTGTATTTAACTTTAGATTTGGGTGGGTTAGGAGAACCCACTGCATTCAACTAAAGCTTGTCAGATATATGTATGTATGTATGTATGTGTATATATATGGGGGTAACATGAATCTATATGTATATCTAGACATAGTTAGATGGGGGATCAATGAGAGATGCATGCCACCTATTCTATGGTCTATGGTGAACACTATATATCTATCCAATCCCCACCCCCTCCCCCTCTAACTATATGGGATATGGATTTAGATAGTTCACATTATGGAGAGATAGAGTGAAAGCTCCCTATCTATAGATAGGGTGATTATAATACTTCTTAAATAGGGAGATAATAATCTATAGATATATCACATAATTTATATAGAGTTAGATAGATAAGGGAACTCAACCAGGGCTTACCCTATCTATTTGGTCATCACATGGATAGATAGATAGGGCCATCTATAGATAATCTATATATGGGATTGGGGAGATATATATGTAGGTAAAAATTATGAAGTTTCATATCAAGCTCAATAATATATTCTCTATTTTGGTATATAGATATATAGGGAACACTACCAACCCTATATAGATAGATGGGGTAGAATGGTGACCTGACCCATCCCCTATCTAAGTATATGACCTAGCTCATCGGCTATACCCGAATAGATGGGAGGCCCTTGTATATACAATAGGTCTTTTATTTCTCTTTCCCCTTGATGTGAGTGCCCCTACCCCTTATATAGTTACTATGTTTATGGGCAATCACTCTATTTTGTCAAATAGGTCCTATGCTTGATGTGAACATCCTATCTATTATGGGCCCCTATATATATATATATATATATATATATATAAATATATATATATATATATATATATATATATATATATATATATATATATAATAGGAAATCAAATACCACCCCAAACTATATAAAGTTAAGTTTTGTTTCCTATATATAGAGAGGGGAGAGGGGAGAGGCCCCATATATCTAGCTGGGAGAGGGGCTTCTAATAGATAGAGATCCCCCCTCCCACTTATAGATATATGATCTACTCTATATATTGTGGCTCAATATCTATTGAATGGGTTATAATCCTACCATATATATAGCCTATATCTTACTCTCCCACTAGATAATTAGATGATATATATATATATATTATATATCATGATGGCTTACTTTGAGCATGCAAGCAAAGTGAACTTGACTTGATTGCATATATATATATATATATATATATATATAATATATATATATATATATATATATATATAAAATCCATATCTATCTGGCTACTATTTAATTAAGAATTAATAATCTACTATGGGGTGGGGATCAGCCTCCCTATCTATCTATATGGGGTTGAGGAGGACACTCTAATATATAGTTATTCTCTGTTGATATATCCAAGGGCCCAACTCCTAGCCCTCTATAGTATGAATGCCATTTTAGTAGGGGCCTCTTATATAGATAGGGTTTGACACTCTCTATATATATGGGGAGTTGAGTTTAAATATAAAGGTAGATGTAAAGGTAAAGGGGCTCCCTCCCCTTTATATATAGTAATAATATCCTATATCTATATAGGGCATAAGGTAATATTCATATCAAGGAGAGCCTATCTATAGTCTATATTCACTATTATATAGTATGAATGTCATTTTAGTAGGGGCCTCTTATATAGATAGGGCTCGAAACTCTCTATATATGTGGGGAGTTGAATTTAAATATAGAGGTAGATGTAAAGGTAAAGGGGTTCCCTCCCCTCTATAAATAGGAACATGATCCTATATCTATATAGGGAATAAGGTAAGATACATATCAAGGAGAGCCTATCTCTAGTCTATATTTACTATGATAGATATAAATAGAGGGGGTGGCATGGTCTAGATTCACTATGGATTATATAGAGATAGAGGGGGGGTAGCACAATATATATATATATATATATATTGTATATATATATATATATATATATATATATGTATATATATATATATATATATATATATACATATATATATATTGTGCTACCCCCCCTTTATCTCTCTATATATAATATATATATATATATATATACATACATATATATATATATATATATATATATATATATATATATATATACATATATATATATATATACATATATATAAATATATACATATATATACATATATACATATATATACACACACACACACACACACACACACACACACACACACACACACACACATATATATATATATATATATATATACCATTTTGGCCCCATAAATATATTTAAATGTAAATGAGAGAGTGGGGAACCCTTTAACATATATGTGGTGAGTTATCAAGGATAGACTATCTCTATCTCTTAGCCCGCTCCCTATTGGTTGAATAGAGTTGGACCTAAAAAAAGGCAGGGGTCTAATAAGATGAGGTGAGGATACCAATGAACTTCACCTCACTTTCTTTCAAGCATTAATGAGAGTGTGGATATATAGAGTTTAAGTCAATATAGTTGAGTTTCCACTCTCTTAGATGCCTCTAGATAGATATGGGGGAGAGGGCCCTAGATAGTGGTGGGCCCCTATCTTGGGGCTCCCCCCACCCCATCTATTCATAGAAATCCTTGATAGATGCACTCCCTTAACAAAACCAAGGAAGGATCAACCCCAACCCTAGTCTATAGTCTAGTATAATAGAGGGAGGAGGTAGAGAAGACCATATCAAGACCAGGTTTTGGATTGGATTAGGCCCCCATAGACATAGTGATAGATGGGAGAGGCTTGACAACCCCTACCCTATATGGAATTATGGTCTATATTTTTTAGGGTTTGAGACTAGATTACACTCAAGACCACCCTAAATAGACTATCTATCTATATTTATATATAGGGGAGGGGGCTCCTTCTATAGAATTAAGTGGTAGGGATTTATGACTAGAGAGCTTATTCTTGCTCAGAGATGGGCAACCCTCAATGGTTCATGATCTACAAAGGATTATCATCAATAAAGAGTATATTTGGGATTACACTCAAAGATGGATAGACCCCCTTCCCCTATATATAAATAGTCTATATAATCTATATATGGGGTGGGGGTCACCCTATCTATATATTCATAAATTAGGGGAGGGGTCCTAGACCTCCCTGTATATGATTAGGAGAATCAAGACCACCCTATATATAATTAGGGGGATCATGACCACCCCCACCCTATATCTATTCTCTATTCTTGCTCAAAGATAGACAACCCCACTTCCATATCTATCTTATATATAACTATAATATATATGTATATATATATATAATATTATATATATAGTCTATATAATCTATATATGGGGTGGGAGGGCACCCTATATATCCCTATATAGCTTATTATATAAGGAGCAGAGAAGAAGTCACCCCTAGATAAGATATAAATGGGCCTTCACTTCAATTAGAGGTCATCCCCCCACCCCCTCCCCCTCTAACTATATGGGATATGGGATAAGAATGTATCTCCAATTTCAAAGCTATATAGAGGGCTTCCCTTATGTAAATAGGATGACCCATTATCTAAACATAATAGAGGGATGAGGGCCCCCTCTTTATATATGGGGATATAACTTGTATATAGATAAATAGATATCAATAGAGTCATGTCAATCCATACCCTAGATGGAGATCTTCTCCATATAGAGATCATCTTATTCCCATATCCAATACAAGACTGACATGATGGAGATCGATTACCACTACCTATTATGGTTTACTCATGATGGGGTCCTAGATAATGGTGGGCCTCTTGAGAGATATATTGATTTAGATTCAATGGTTGGCATGCCCTATCTATATATGGGTGGCCAACCCCTACCCCCTATATATATTATTCCATATGTATATAGAGAGGGTCTCATCCATCATCCATCTATTATATATGTGATATGACTTAGAGAAAGATATATATAGGGGGTGGTCCATATATATTATCTAGATAGGACTTCAATGAGCCAAGCCTAATCTAACTCGACTTGAGGACCCCTATATATAGATAGGCCCACATCGACTCTATATGATTTTTAGTTTAGTCAGCCCTGTACATAGTTTTTTTGGCTCCATCTATAGAGATCTAGGTGGCCCCCAATAGATAGACATATATCTATATATAGGGAGGCATCTCTATATCCCATATAGATAGATAGGGCATCCCTATATATATATATATATATATATCTTGATCACGTAGCTTATCTATATGGAGGTTAAGGTTCTATATAAATGGGCACCGATCAATGCTCACCCTTGTCATATAGATATATAGGCCCCCCATAGTCTATATTTGAATTGGCATGATATATATTATCTATTAACTATGATAGATAGAGATAGGGGGTGGCTTGGTGTATATTTTCTTGGTTCCCCCCTCACCCCTCTATATAGAAGTATAAGTAGAATAGATATGGGTGATTAAGTATAGATATGTAAATTGATTTTCTAACCTATCCCATATATCTAGATAGATATAGGGCCTCCCATATAGATATATAGATATGTCCCCATATAGCCTATATATCTATCTGAGGGCTAGTGCTAATGCCAATGAAGCTCTATCTCTATCTCTATACTATGGGGATTAGATAGTTATAGGGCTCACCGATGAACTATCTATAGCCTAATTTATCATATCTATCTATGGAGTAAGATGTTATGTACCCCAACTGACAACCCTTTCAAAACTATTATATAGAGGGGATCCCCTCTATATAATAGTTATTTATAGGGGCATGTTCAAATAATATCTATGGACTGAGCATCTAGAGATTAACATTAAGGTCCTATTCTTAACATTTCATTCATGTTAGGCCCCATATAGATATATAGGCCCATATATATGCCAAATAGACTTCATGCCTAACCCCTAAGGTTTAATGCCTACTTGATAGATAGCCATGCAAACCCATATCTATATATATATATATATATATATGTATATATATATGTATGTATATCCCTCTAAAGGTCTCAGATGTATAACTATCTAGATATATGAGGTATGTAGGTAGTCAAATGTACTTCAGTCCCATAGCCCATAGAGGGGAGGGGAGGGGGTCATCAGTATCCTCAATCTAATCCTCTATTCTAAAATTTTGATATAATACAGTAGGCATCTTCTATCCATCCATCAGGCCCTATATATGGGGGTTAGGCTCAAATAGAATAGAGATTCTATCTATAGTCTAGTTATCAGTTCTTAGTTCTTATAGCCAATTCTTGCTATATAGATTAGATATAGGCCCCAATTGTATATAGTTTTTTGGAAACTTTAGAGTAGATAAATATTGGTATAAAATTCCCCCCCCCCCCCACCTCTCTCTCTCTCTATATATATATATATATATATCTAAGTAGATAACTATTGGGATCAAATCCCCCCCCCCTCTCTCTCTCTCTCTATATATATATATATATATATATATATATATATATATATATATATATATATATATATGGCTCCTCCCCTCTTATATAACTAGATATGGTAGATATCCCCTTTATATAGATGGCTCAACCACTAGGATCAAATCACTCTATATCTATATGGAAGCTAGAGCCCCTCTATATCTATATGGGTTTCCTCATGGGATCAAATCCCTCTATATATATGTGGTAGAAAGGGAGAGGTTTTTGTATTCCCTTACAATATACTAACCATTATGAGTATATATCTATCTGGGTCTCATCTTGATATACATGATATGACATCCATGCCAATGTTGGATAAACACACTATTATGATAATTGAACCTAATCTTTATATGGACACATCTATCTATATATAACTACCAATGGACCCCAATATATCTAGAGGTCCCTATCTATATAATAAATTGGATGTATGGTGGGGTACCCCCCATAGATATATAGGATTAGAGGAAGGGGAAGGTTTAGTGAAATTGATGGTTTGGTAGGATATTTCCTGATCATCCATCCAAATAGTTAATTTAAGTGGGTGGGGAATGGATAGCCATATATAGAGAGGGATATTTATATATAGGGGATATACAATATAATCTAGAGGTGACCCCCCTCTCTATATATGGTTCCAAAAGAACTCTATAAATTGGGGGAGCATATATAAGTGATATACAAGATAAGTAGATAGACCCTATAGAGAGAGGGGGCCCATATCTAGGGGATATACAAGATAAGATAATATATAGAGAGAGGGGGAATTATGCTCAAGATAAGTATAAGTTATGAAATATGTATATGGGGGGTGGGAGGTGGAGGCTATATCCCATATGCCATATAGTTTATATAGAGTGGGGAGGGGTGGGGTAGGCCCATATCCCATATAACATAAATAGATAGATGCTACCTATTCACCACCTATTTGTATCCATTAATAGATAGATAGATAGATAGATAGATAGATAGATAGATAGGCCACCTCCTAGATAGATTAGATCAAATTAGATCTATAGGGAGGGGGAGGGGAGGGCCAATGAAAATATATACCATGCCACCCCCAATAGATAGGGTGTTTTTGGCAACTGTATATAGTTATGGTGTCCCTAAAATTTCATACTTGAAAATTTTGGGTTACCCCTTTTAAAATTTTTGTCTTTTGTCTTATGAGAGTCAGTTATCCTTATCAAAACTCAATCCCCTAAATAAGACTTAGACTTTAGTATTTTTCAGTATAATTACTTTCATTACCAAAATTGCTTCATATTACTCCAAAAGGTTATAAAATATCTACCTAGGTAATTATCATAAAACCCATTTGTCCATCCTTCCAATAAATTCAAGAAACAAAGTGTTGGGGCTCATTTCTAGGCCAACTCAGGTTCTCTAGGTTAATTTACTTATTTAAGAGACAAAGGTGAAGTAATTTGTCATCACAAACTTGAGTTACACCATCCAAATTAAATTAGAATTGTGAAATGACTTTACTTCTCATAAAAGCTAAGTAGATTTGTAAACTTACAAAGCACACCATAAAAAAATATGGGGTTTTGAAGTTGCTTCACTTGCTTAAATAATAAGTAAAATTAATAAAGGTTCATAAGACTAAAGTCTTCATAATCTTATACCAAATCGGGGTTATGGAGTTACTCAACTTCATAAACCAATAGAAGTGAAGTAATTCATGAAACCTAATAGTTGGTTAAACACTTGTATGGATCACACATGTATCTTAGTTGTCATTAATACACAAGTTTATATAAATATTATAAAATTTCACCTCATTTCCTACCTAGCTTTCAAATTCTATAACCTATTTGTTAAACCTACGAATCCTGAACAACATTATTTGACCTTCTAGAGTGATTTTGGTGAAAAATATTCATAATACATTTTTAGTAAAGGTATTTAGTTTGTTTCCTATTTGGTTTCATTATCCCATTATAGTTTTATATCTCATTTTTTTACTTGTAAAATTCCATGCATCGCTTTGAAAGTTTTTTTTCTCATTTTTTGTTTTACTTATGATTTTAAAAGTCATTTTTTGCATACAAGGTGTTGTTATAAACCTTGTAAATTCTTCATAAAAACTTTGAATATGAAAATCTCAAAAAAATCCCAAAAGATATAATATTTTTTTAAATTCCTAAGTATTTGACTTAGATTATCTGCCCAAACTCTTCATAACTTGTTACTTACTTAGAATCCCAAAACCAAACAACTGGTCTCATGTTACATGAAGTTCCCAAGGGGCTTTCCTTACTCAAATTTTTAACTATATATTGATTATACTTCATCAAGTTTTAAAAATATAATAACTTTACCAAATAAACCTGATAACTTACCCAAATAAACCCAAAGTTGTAAATGCTTGTTACTCACTCGAGGTCTTCAACCTTAAAAAAGACTAGAGAAATACCTAGACCTTCCTGGTATTGTAACACCCTATTACTTAGAATGAGTTTATAAGAGTTTTCAAGGTTTAATAATACTTGAATTTCATAATACCTAAATCTTTCTTAGGATTATTAAATAACACAACAACTTATCTCAATTGTTCAACCTTTTCTAAAACTAGTAGGAATAATTACTGAGTTTTATACAACATTTACGAAATCTTTCCAGTGTTATTCACAACAAATGTCAAGAGTATAAGAATAAAATAATCTAATTGAATAAGTTCTTGATATTTCACTTGAATAAGTTCTAAGGATAATTATGAAGGAAATAACAAAGCAATTAAAGTTAGGAAATAAAAAGAAGCAAGGATGAAGTATGAATACAAGGGATATCCCATTGAGTCTTCTATTACATACAAACTATCAAAAATTAGTTACACTGACATGGGACATGTTCTTTTAACTGAGTTATTGGAAATGTATAAATCCACAATCAAAACACCACTCATTCTAGTAATGATAAATAGTGGAATCCTGCAAGTTGTAGCTTTCCCAAGCTCTACACAACTTCCTAAATTTATTTTAGAATATGCTAACTATTATGATTATCTCACTAGAATAGTAAGTGATACTAAAATAAATGTGGTGATTATATTAGATGTTTAGTGTTTTGACTACTATTTAAAGATCCTAACAAGACCTAAAGTGATTGAATTATCAATGGAAAAAGCTAAAAATCTCTAAGAGAGTAAAACACTAGATTGTATTAAGATAATGAATATAACTTATCTAAAGAAATCAAAACAACCCTCAAGGTTTCCAAAGTAAATAGTGAGGTATGACTTGATCCAAGAAGTTGATGACATCACATAGTTACTATGTATAATTAATGGAGAGAAAAATGCCAAGTGCTTTTCCACCTGGATATATGCCTACATAAGGGCTATTGATGTGAATAGGAGTTCTACTAAGATTGAATGGTCAAGAATGCTAAGTGATAAAATTGATCATCAGTTGAGTAATGTATTACAAACTCATTATTTCAAAATGACTTCATATTTAGTATATTTTGCAACATATAATGGAGTCTTTTCTAGGCTAACTACAAAATGGCTAATGTCAATAAATCCCATTTATGAATACTACCCTCAATTGACTCTTTATAAATACTTCAAACATTATAAAAGGGTAAATGATGTATTTTTATATGAATTCATTTGTAAATTTAATGTTTCTTTGAAGGCCAAGACAGTATCTGATGTAGCTTGGGAGGAAATTCCCCATTTTGGATGTATTTTCATCCAATTATTAAATTTCACATATATCAAAGTTGGTAGTTTCACAGGGACACCTATAAAATTGATAAGGTACCCTAGTGATAAATGGATTATAATGGAATTATGTAGACAAATAATGGAGTTACATGATCTTCCATCAAAATTACATCATCCTTTAGTTGGTTTTCCTATTATTAGTGGCCAATATCAGTTTACAAGCATTTATAAGGACAAAAATAAACAAATAGAGATGTATCAAAGCTATAATCAATCATATTTTGAGGTGATAGAAAATTTTGATTAAATAGGTGTGGCATAAAGTATATTTTTTATTGAATATATGCATATCCCTACCCTAAAATACTTATAGATTGATTACAAAGATGATTTTGATGTAAGAAGAAGAGATAATAGCAGGTTGAATGTTCAACAAATTCTCTCTTTTGATTTGGCACAATTCTTAAAGACATGGAATATGATGGACACATAATTCATGATTATTATCATGAAATGGTAGGAGATAATTCTCCACTCCCAAAAATTGATTATAATAAGAATCAGGTAAAGACTATTGCTATGAGAACTTCAGTGGTGCTTGTTATGACTTTAACATGGCTTCTTAATGGGGCTTCTACATGAAGGATTTAATAATGAAATATATTGGCCAAGTAAGTCATAAGAGGAAAATTATATAAGGAGAAGGTAGTCAAGAGACAAAGAAGAATTTGAAACTCAAGAAGAATACTGATGAAACATATTCTCTAGTAAAGAAATAGGTGTTAATTTAGTTAGTTACCTATACATCTCCTCTGGTTTCTTCAACAGACACTACTCCTCCTACCACTCCTATTTATTATACACCCACCACATACTCATCTTCATTACTAGTGGAAAATATATGAATAAAAGGTTTATAAAGCCAAACTAAAGGAACAAATTTCTAATCTATGTGAAATGATTACCAAAGTAGCAAGATTTGTTCCCCAACAATCATTACTTTTAGGAGATTTAATTGATCAACAAATGATAAATTTAGTATAATAAAATAGTGATAAGGTCAAATTAGTTGATAAATATATAAATAAAATTATATAAACTATATAAAAATTATTTCCTGAGGTTCCAGGCAATTTGGCTGATATTGAAAATAAATTGGCACAATTGAAAATAATGATGGAGATTGAAAGTGAAAATAGAATATCTAAATGACAACAAGAAAAAATTCAATAGATAAATGATTTAATTTAAAAGACTATTATTGAATAAAATATTGTTCCAAAGGGATCAGTAATGAAATCAAAGTAAGAAGAACACATCATATCTTTTTGCATGCACATTTTTGGAGCAATGCTTGAAGAAATGAAGACTCTAGAAGAAGATGGTCATAATGTGAAAATAGATGTGGAGGATTATATCTTCTATCTCATGAATTTTTGTTAATAATATTACCACTAAGGACATATGAACAATTACTTAAATAATTCAATAAAGTAATTAAGAATGCCATGACTCCATTCACAGGGAAATCAATAAAGAAGTTAATGAAAAGTCATCAAAAAGTCAAAAGGCTAGAACCCAATATTGAGAAGGTGAAATGTTATTATAAGAAGCTATAAAATGAGCTACTGAGGTTTAAAATGTAAAGACAATAAGTTTCCAAGATAAATGATGCAATTATTCAATTCATGATCTCATAATACATCAATTATAAGGAAAAGTGCAGAATAGAAGTTCATGAATCAGAGTGATTTCTATTATTTTTCTTCTCGACTTATTATATTTTATTCAAATGTCTCAAGAAATTTATTTGATGTAATTTTGTTTTAAGTATTTATTTTATAATTAATGTCACTCAGATAAGTTACTTATAAAAGTAGTTGCTTTATAAAATGTAAGACTCAAGTAACTTGGCTAGATGTCATTACTTGAAGTCATTTTGTAAAAATAAATTACTTAAGAAAGTTATACATAACATTAAAAGAAGTTTTATTTGATCCAAACAATAAAAATGAGAAGAGATACATGTCATCAACCATTTCATGCCACACATGAGAAATTCAAATAAGACATCTCACAATGGTTTTTTAGAATTTAACGCAACACATGGGAAATTCAAGGAATTGTCTCCTAATTGTATTTGATATCTAACTATTTTACAAAAAATACTAAGCAATCTGAAACTTTGTGTTTAGATTTATGTATGTTTTTGTATGAACTTTGCTCAAAGTGAATAAGAAGAAAGTTGGTTTCTAAGGAACTTTACATCTAAAGAGATTTTTTAGTGTATTCTATGAGGATTAAAATGGTAAAATTTATGTTATCATTTAATTTAAGTATGAATTCAATTTTTTCTTAATCATTTCCTGAAAGAATTATCACATCTTGTGTGTTTATCTATTTTTATGGATACAATAATCTCTATAAAAAATACTTATTGTGAAGTAAAATCTATTTCTCTTTCACAAATTATAGTTTTCTTTATTCTCCACTTTTTAATAACTTTGCATAATCTCTAAATTAGCTACTTACTTATTTTAAAATCATTTTGCTATGGTTTATAAACTTTATGATTAAACTACTACCCAAAAATAAGATAACTCATGTATATCCTATGTATAGTTACATAAATTATAAAAAATGCATGTGTGAATAGTCAGAGTAGATAAACGTAAGCATACAAGAGATTCACCATTAAATAAAGGGGATTTAATCCCATGATTGTCTAGGTATCTTTTGTTATACTACACAATATCTAGAGAATAGTATTTTGGCAACTCCACTAGGGATCATGAAATTAATCAAAACTAAATTAGATTATCCACAAAAGGGTAAGATAGACACAAACTAGTGTTTAATTCTCTAAAATTACAATTTTTCCACACTATCATGTAACAAGTTGTATGCAAAATAAAAGTGCACTTATCTAATATAAATGCTTTGTTTTGTAAAGATATATTTACTTATCTAAAAGAAAAACTTTGTTTATTTTGAGTTTTTACATGTCAAGTAATCACTTACCAATTCTTTATTTATAAATCTGAAGTAACTTAAAAAAATCTTTAGAGAAGCATAAGCACTTCAATTTGGGAAATAAACCTTTCACTAGGGAAAGAAGAGCTCAAGGTTAAATTGATGACTTATTTCAACCATAAGAATAATTTAATTTCAACTTTCCTCCCCAAACTAGAGTAAGAATATCAAGTCTTTCACCTGTCAGACAAATACAAACTCCTATGAATAAGTTGTAGCATAATTCTTTAGGAACAATCTAACCTATTAATATTTAATTCCTTATTCCTAGAAGAATGACACAACAAATTTTTATCCCTTGGGAGGAAGTGATTGTCCCATTTAATTTAATTCCTCTCCATGACTTGCCTAAAGGGTCAATAAAAAAACTTTCCAAATTTTAGATGGGATGGAAAACAAAGACTAGATGAGAACTTAGTTGCTTTCTTTGTAGCTTGAGGAGTGATTGATGTTGAGCATGAAAACGTGTTAGCTAGAGTATTCAATGAAACCTTACATGATTTAGCTACAGAATGGTTATACCATTTGGATATTAGAACCATAACCAATTGGGCCACTATGCATGAACAATTTTAAAAAAGGTTTAAAGCTATTGAATACTCACATATATTTCTCACCCAATTAACTCAGCTTAAAAAAAACTACATGAACACATGTGGGATTTCATTACTAAATTTAATAGACTACTCTAAAAAATACCTTAGGCTACTCAACCCACTAGTGATAATAAGAAGTGATTCTTCATCAATGCTTAGTTACTAGAGGTTAGCTATCAGTTGTGTAAAGCATGTCTTACTAATTTAGAAATAGATCAAAACATTTATATAGATGTTAAATATGACCTTATTATGGATAGAAATATTAAGAAAACAAATTCCAAGGTTGAAATTTTTTCTTTGACTAAATTACAAATCACTATTGATCCCCTATTGCAAAAATTGGTTAATGACTTGCTACAAGTTAAAAAGCAAATTTCTCAAGGTGTTCATTCTTCTCTTATCATGAATGCACCTACACACAATTTTAATAATCAGAACTAGGATCATATTGTTGGAGATCCATAAAGATTGGAAATTGAAGATGTTTCAAAAAACCACATTAAAATGAACAAAGAAGATCATATGGCTGCTCACTTCTGATAAATTTTTTTCCAATGAGGATGATTTTGTAGATCCTGTTAGCGACTCCAATATAAGCTACCTTGAATATGAATCAGAAAGTGGTTATGAATAAATGATTGAAGATGATCATAGTCACTCTTTTATAGTATTTATAAGATAAAAAACATAGCAAGTTGATGAGAAATATTTCAAGGAACAAGGGAAAGAGAAAGAAGAATCCATGTTAGATGTTAGCATCCTTAAAAGACGTAGTCCTTTACCCTCTTATCTTGATCCAAAAGATAAATATGCAACATTTTCTTCTCAATCTCATAATCTAGTCACCCATCCTTCTAAATTTAATCCTACTTTGTCTATGTCCATCCCTTCTTTTGGCATTATTGACTACATTAAAAAAAATAAGATTCAAATGTCAGAAGCTAAATACTTGAGGTCCTATCCAGATCAACTAAATAGAATAGTTAAGTATGTTAAAATTAAAAGATCAAAAAATACAACTAATTATTCAAAAGGTATCTTGTCTACTCTCAAATATGTCTCTTTCCAAAATAATGCTAAAACTACTTCTCCCTCATCTATTTCCAAATCCAAAAGAATAGATCCATTCTATATATCTCTATTAATCAATAGGTTCAAGTTGAGAAATTATATCCTATATTCTAGAGCTTCTAATAATTTCATGTGAGCTAAAGTAGTTGATGCCCTTGGCCTCACTCTAACTAAGTCAATAAGTAGATGTTACATAATGGAAATACAAGTTCATTTGATTGGATAAATCAAAGATGATCAAGCTTTTCTAGTAGATTTTCTAGATAAGAGGCTTAAATGACAATTTTGGTAGCAGATATTCCTATTTTATATGGAATGTTGCTGAGTAGAAATTTTTTCAAATAATTGGGGGAGAAGTCAAGATGGATTGGTCTTATGATCATATTACAATCAAAAGTGTAAATTAAAATCTTGAACCTGAGAAGAAATCTAAGTATATAGTTTCTAAGTTAGATGATCCAATATCATAGATTCTTTTTGAAGAATCAAATCATGGATTTTATTACCTTGAATTGGGCAAGGACATAAAATAACTAGAGACATAAGAAGAATAAGATAAAATATAGACTCTAGAATTTGATGGTAGTTACAGTTCCCTTAGTTTGGGTATTGAGGATATATTAATATCACCTAATGGTAAGTGTAATCATATAAAAATAAAAATTAGATGACTTAGGCATGGTTAATGACACCCAATCCATAGGTCCTCTTTCTTTCTCATATAACCCTTCTAGGCTATTATTTCACTAATTCTTAGTCATCCATAGCCTTTTGGACTTAGCTCGTTTAGACCTAAGTAGCCCTTTTAAGCATAGATATATCCCCATAGGTATCATCCCTTAGGATAATAGTGTCCAAATTGGATAAGAGAATGTGAACCTATGGTGTCTTATTTCTAGCACTATTATCCAAGTGCATTTTTACCTCTAACAATTATATTTTTTTAAATCCTTATATTTTTCCCTATCAGCCTAATATAAGTTCATTTAACTCATGATCATTAATTACCCTATAGAAATAAATTTAAAGTCCATTTATAAGGGTTGACACTCATTTATAGGAAAGAATCAAGAATACAAGTAAGTACACTCAATCACTCTTCCCTATTCACTGCATATAACCTTATAAGAGCATTTCAAGCATTCATACCAGTCCCTAGTCATCCAAAGAATATCCAATTTTTCATCTAATTGTATACGTCACACATAATTATACCAAACAATTCAATGGGAGAACTACATTAGCATGATCCCTCTTCAGAGTATTGGTATGTAGGCAATGTGCCCACACACAAGGTGTGAAATGTGTCCAACGTATCCTTTAGACACTAACCCCTTCTCTCTCTTTCCCAAGTTTCCATTCAAGTTTAAGAACAAAGAGTCCCTAGGGTTTTGAAGACTAAATTAGATACAAAATGATATATATAGGCTTTTAGGCCTCATAAATTCATAGATAGGGTAACATAGGCTTGCCAAACAAAACCTAGAAAGCTTTTAACCTTAGGATAATGACATTAGAATAGGACTACAACACCAAAAAGTGGGGTGTCCACTTATGGAACTCTTTTCCAACCCAAAAATGAAGTTTAGGACCATGTTCTAGCTTATTTTCTAGTCTGACTCCTCTAGTATCAAGCCTTGTCTCAGTCTAGATCGACCAGAATAAGCTAAGTTCTATTTTCTCCCACTTCCTACTATATTTAGAAAACAAAAAATACTATCTATTTACATAAATTATTAGGTTAATTAAAGCATATTATTCATTGATTTACATTTTTCAGACCTATTTATTATTTAGGAATTAAACACCTAATTTCCTAAAACAATAAAACATTTGATGAAACCCACTTTGAATTTTTGTATAAAAACCCTAGGAATAATTATTTATGATTTTTTGCCATAATTTCTTGATTATTAATAAATTTAAAAATAAAAAATCTACCAATTAATTAAAAAAATATCACATATTTTGTTCAAATCCTAGTTTGTACATATTGTCCTTTTTGCATATAAATACATTCAAAACAATAGGAAAAATATATTACTAATTTTAGAAATATATTCTGATTTTTAATAAAATTTTCAAGCAAAATTATATAAATTTCTCTAAATATTTTAAATTATTACATTAATTTTTTTTTTAAATCATTCAAAACCCTAGTTGTATCAACTAAACTCCTAGTTATTTTATAGTAATTTTCACATCATTTTTTGAAATTTTAATTGCATATCAAACTAAGAAAATAAATTTAAACATTAAAAATCCATAGTATTATTCACAAATATTTATAAAAAAATCTTTAGTTGCATTTACTAGCACCTCTTTGCTTCTTTCAATATCACCTTACATGTTTTGAAGCTTCATATCCTTTCTATGCATATTCCAATTCCTTGTTTAGATTATATCAGCTTAATCTTTTCTGCTATTATCTAAGTTATTTTACTTATGCCACCTAAGTTCCTTGCATCTCTTCCCTCAAGATGAAGTGCAATAATTAGTGGCAATCCTCTTGAATTCACTCAAATTCCTTCAATTTAACCATATACCATGGATAAACAACCAAATCAAATTCATGTTATAGATTCTACACATCTATATTATACAAATTTCTATGAGGATAACCTCTATCATGATCAGTATGAAAATACCAATGATGATGTACACACCCATGCTCATTCTCCACCACATTGGACTATCGATCCACTTCCACCTATTTTTGATAATGAAGTAGTCCTGAACAAAGATTTGGTTTTACAAAATTTTAGAGAAATAATTAAGGAATAGCCTAAATATCATACACTAATTTTGTAATCTATGATGGAAATAAAAAAGGCTAAACAAGTTGAGTATTCCAATCATTCATAGTATCTAGTTATAAATGACACTACAAGAGCAACTATGTCTCAACAACCCCTTATAGTATCCCAACCTTCTTCTATGCCACCAGTTGTAGCTAGTACATCCCTATCTCTTGATGTGGTAGTCCTTGTGCAAGAGATAATATCTCTTCAATCCAAGGTGCAACATCTTGAGAAAGGTGTTTCTAGACCTACATAGGCATTGAATTCTTTTTCTATACACCATTGACACATCACATTAATTATATACACTTACCATTAGGTTTTATTCAGCCTAATATCTCTCTCCATGTGATGGTAAAGGTGATCTAGAGACACATTTGAGAGCTTTTCATGTAGCATGTTTGGATTATGTACCCAATGACTAGCTACTTACCAAACTATTTCCATAGAGCCTAAAGGATTATCCTTTACAATGGTTTTATAGTCTATTAAATCAATTGGTCATAACCTTCAGTCCTTTAGCAAACATGTTCCTAACACATTTTAGTATCAACATTGGTGACAAGGTTTCATATGCATAGATTACTCAGTAGAAAAAAAGGTCAAATGAGCCCCTCATGGATTATGTTCTTAGATACAAGACTATTCTGGTTAAACTAACTAGCCCCATGGCTAATCAAAAGTTATAGGACATCTTCAAATAGAGACTTCTACCAGCATTACATGAATTTATTATGTTTAAAATATTATCTTCCTTCACCTAATTATGTCATACACTTAAGGGAAGATAAGTCAAGCTAATTTCGATGGGCAAACTTAAGTATTCAAGTATCTCAAACATAACCAACAAGAGTAATAGAAAAGTCCCATACAAGGTCAAAATTAGTGACAACAAGAATTAAAATCAACCAATAATTAATTTGGATTTAGATCCCCTCAATGTGTGGTTTTATCAGTACCTCATCATCATTTATTTACTAATCTACCAATTTCTCTAACCAGGGTTTTACATTAGTTATTAGAATGTAACATCATCACTCACTCTCGCTCCTATCCAAGAAGTAGATCCAACAAAGCCTCTTCCATAAGGATATGATCAGCATCAATTTTGTGATTTTCACAAGGCACCAGGCCACACCATAAATAGATGCATCAGTTTGCAACATAAAATACAAGACTTGATAGACAATAATCTACTTGATCTAGGAACTTTAGTTGAGTCTTCAAAGACAAAGCCAACATAAGATAAATATTTGAAAATATTTTTAGATCCATTTCCACAACATTCAAAATAAGAGAAAGAGGACACATCAAGTGTTCATCATACATACCATACACATCCTCCATTAGCTACATATTAGGCACCTTCAGTTGAGGGACATCCTTTGAGAGGTATGATAAGTGTGTATGAGTCCATAGTTCTAGATAGGCCTTTGATATCCTTTTTAGATCATGAGATTATGGAGGATAATATAGGCTATAATGCACTTTTTATTAGATCACATATTCATAATCAACCTATTCATAGTGTACTCATTGACAATGGTTCTAGTCTTAACATGTGCACCTTCACACTACTTCAGCATTTGGGTTATTCATAGCAAGATATCACTCTAATAGACATAGTTATCAATGGTTTTAGTGTGAATATTTAGAGTTCATTGGGAAAGATACTACTTCCAATACATGTTGGTCCTACATATGTGGCCACCCCATTCACTGTAGTTCTTAGTGTAGGAGTTTTTATATACTACTTGGTTGACCATAGATTCAAAAACATAGAGCAGTACCTTTTACATTTCATAGATGCATGAATTTCATTCATGCTAATCAAGTTATCATAGTTATTATAATTTATTATGAGTCACCACTCCCCACTTTAGATCCATCTACCAACTTTCAATCACCAAATCTAGTTCTTCCATCGATTTCAACTTCTCCTCATATTTTAGTTGTAATTACACTTTTGATCCAACCATAGTTGTAGCATCCATCATTGGTATAGAGGGTTCATACACCCCCATAGTTTTAATATTTTAGATAACTTCTAGTGATATTATTCACACCTAGAGTATTTATATTGAGGTCTCATACAACTACACATAAAGCACCTATTTAGAGAGCCCCTTCTACTTCTAAATGGGTCCCTAAGAGCCCTATAATTGCATCCACTTTTTAGAGTTACAAAGGGACCCCAAATTCAACTTCTACTTCAAATATTTTAGAGTAGTTATAATATACATAGCTTTCAGCTTCACAATCTTAGACATACACCTATGCCTCATGATCATGCATGATTTAGTTATTCAATACAAGACACCATGATAGGGAGTCTCATCCGAGACTCATCAGTTAGTATTGTATATTCCCAATTTATCTTGTACATAGCTTATATCAAAATATAAAAACAATCAAAACATATCAAAAATACTAAAAACATTTTGATTGTATGCATCATCCATGCTTTACATTACTATTATCATGTTAGGATTTACATTTGTTGTTTCATGCTATTGTATGTAGATTTTATACATTACCATGCTTCACTTGATCTTTTTTGAGTGTGTGTAATGACACATAATTACTTGATTGGTTTATTCTAACCATTGAGGAGGCACTCATACTTTTATATTCGACACATACATTGATATACATACTCACTGGGGCATCTTATACATGATTACACCATCTAGGTTATGTCATTCCTTCACTACACACTCTAAGCTATCATGTTGATGTACATTACTTTATAGCTTATATAGAATATTATATCTATATTTCACTAGTATTTAACACTTGTGTATCTCTTAGAATATACCTAGTCTTGTACTACACATGTTTTTCATACTTTCACATTTGCTTTGATTAGTTAGATGTGTTTGTATCTTTCCAATTATTACATGCTTTCTCTACTTGCTTAGCATAGATTGTGTGATTTCATTTTCTAGGTCTAGCTTGTCCCCTACTTGTGCCTTAGGACATTTTCCAATGTCCTTTGCTTCTATTCATGTGTGTGCCTTAAGACACCTTCCAATGTCCTTTACTTGTACTCTTCCATCTACTTGTGGCCCTTGTGCCAACTTTGATTATTTCATTTGTATGTATATATGGCATTTAAACATGCCTTCCATGTTTTTTTAATATTTTAAGTGATATATGCCCATGTCCTTTATTTGCATGGCCCCTTGGCCATCCTTGTGTACCTCTTGATTCTTACTTGTTTTCTTGATTGCTTATTTGATTTTCAATGTGTAATGTCATTATCCATATCGTGCATTTCCCTTGCTTTCTTAGATGCCATGATGGACATCATGCTCCATCCCTCCAAATAACAACTAAAAACTAATTTGTAACATTTCCAATTTATTACTTTCCACATGATTTCACATTTTCATATATATCTAGGCATAACCCTGCTGATCTAACAATCTATCAATACAAACATTGTTATATCTTGAAACATATTGTCAAATATAAAATGCTATATCATATATCTATACAACTTAACACACTTACAAGACTCTTTTATTCTAAAGGCAGTCATTTTAGGTTCATCATTCCCACCCTTATAAGAGGGGGCATCAAATAGGTATTTTATCATAGAGACCAAATCTCCTAATAGTCAAAACAATATCATTCAAACCACTCAGTATAAAATCTAGAGGTCAAATTGGTCAAAATAGAGCAAAAAAATAGTGACAATTCTAGGTCAGTAACCAGTTTTCACATCAAATGACAATGTTGGAAATGGATGATAGTTTCAAACACAAGGGTGTCTAAATTTTGATGCTCTTGTCTAGGCAAAAAAACACTCAAGTTTTCCAAAAATAGGCAAAAGTTCAATTCAAGGATATTTTTTACACTTCTAGATCAGTCAAATTCTACAGTTTCAATACAATTTTCTTATATATAGGGTGTTATCATGTGCAACATGATGGTTATCACTTTTAGTTTAGATTAAGTAGTTGGCATAACTTCCAAATTAAAATCTGATATGAACTTGACTATTCAATATATGCAGAAATACCCTTAAGGTAGGGAAACACCATATAATACTCCTTTAGGAAGGAATAACTCCACAATGTCTCTTCGAGGGGACAACCTCCAATAGCCTCTTACAATAGAAGACTCAATGCTTACTTGATTTCTTTACCATGATAATCATCTCCTATATATATACATCTATCTAACCCATGGATGGGTAACCTCCTAATCCTAGTGTAGGCCGACCATTACCCAATATACTACTTCCACAAGTTACTCTATTATCCTAATATATTGTACCCATATAGCTAACTAAGGGTATGTGTGCCACATGTCGGCATCTCCATCAACCTATATACAATAATATATCATATCCCTAGGTACATAGCATTACTTCCCTCCTTGACATGTTTCATCCCCGAAACATAGGAATAAACCAAATAATATGTATGCTTCAAATCATTACACATTTGTCTCCAATCTCAATCATCTAGCCATCCAAATGTGATCTTGGCAGGTGATAGCTCTCCAATCTTGTTTCTAAATTCCCTTATTCTCCTCTAATTTCATTCATGATCATAATTATACTACTTTGGTGTCTAAGGATAATTATTCCTCTTTTTAGTCCATGTACCATATTCCGTTGTGCTACTATAATTCCAACCATGACCATAGTAGGTATTCTTCCATGCATAGACATAGTGATTTACCCATTCATTCCATGTTCCATAGTATTTTTTCTTTGGATTCCATGCATATCCAAAATGATTAGAAATTTGATTTCCTGTATATATAAAATGATTGTTGTTATGACACTTCCTCACCTGATTCCATGATTGTTTCCTCTCATGATGATGTGGGTGTCTATATACCTCAACATTTTACAATACTTTGACATTATCCACCTTTACTTCTACCTCTTCCACCTTTTCCTTCTTTGTCTCTTGAGTAGATGAAGTGTTCATTTGTAGTGTGTCTTTATCTATATCATTTGAATCTTCATCATGATCTTCATCACTTGTTTTAATCTCATCCTCATGATCTACCTAGATTATTATTGGTGCCTTTTTCACTATGATATCTTGTAAATTGATCTTCTTTTTCCTATACCAAAACTTCATGAACTTTTTTTGAACATTAATATTCATTGTTCCCAAAGTCTCTAACCATGGATATCCAAGAACTATATCCACATCATCCATATCCAAAGCATAAAAATCTGAATGCAAAACATATTTTTCCATAATGAGCTTCAAATCTTCAAACATTGAAATATTATTACCATCTACTTGAACCTCTTTTATATTCTTTGCTTGAACATGTAGATGCTTGGACACATTCATGTTGATGAAGTTATATTTACTGGTAGGGTTTATGGACACAATAACTCTTTTCTTTTGAATGCATCCATGAAATTGAAAAATTGACTCAGATTTATTTGGAGCCAAATTATTATCCAATTCTTCTTCTTCTTATTTTTCTTCTTCTTCATCTGATTCTTCTTCTATTACTTCTACTTCTTCTTCTTGTTCTTCTGCTAATTCTTCTACTTCTTCTTCTTCTTATTCTTCTGTTTATTCTTCTATTACTTCTTCTAATTCTTCTTCTTCTTCTTCTATTTCTTCTTCTTCTTCTTCTTCTACTTCTTCTTTTTCTAATTCTTGTTTTATAGCCCAATGATCTAAAAAGATTTGTTCCATTTCTGTCCATGAAGAAAACCTTTTTGTACAGCTCAATTGATCAAACCAATGTAGTGCAGGCCCAGACAAAAAAGAAAGTAATCATCTTAGCCCAAATTTTTTTGTAAAATTATTCTCCAAAAGGATCCACCATTCTCTAACATCAATATCATCTTCCCCTAACAATGTTTGCAACTCTATGATCCATAAAAAATTTAAGGTTCATGAAACCCTAAAATGTCAAAATTGATCCATAAAATCACAACAAATTACTCCAAACAATTTTAAAAATCCTAAAATTTTTACTGTGCTTCTATTATATCTGCTTACATCTCCAATAAAAATCTCGAATAAAAATTCCCTATATTTCAGAAGATATAGCAAAATTATTATAAAACCTAAAATAGAAATAACTCCCTCAAAACAAATTAAAAAATCTTTATTTTTTTACTATGACTTATTTGAAATATTCTCCATATTTAGTAAAAAAATTGTGGAAAAATTCACAACCAATAAAAATTTATTGATGATTAAAAAAATTAGGGTTTCATTCCACAAATTGCCCAAATCGAAGCTCTGATTCCACTTGATATGAACTTGATTATTCAATATATGCAGAAATACCCTTAAGGTAGGGAAACACCATATAATACTCTTTTAGGAAGGAATAACTCCACAATGTCTCTTCGAGGGGACAACCTCCAATAGCCTCTTACAATAGAAGACTCAATGCTTACTTGATTTCTTTACCATGATAATCATCTCCTATATATATACATCTATCTAACCCATGGATGGGTAACCTCCTAATCCTAGTGTAGGCTGACCATTACCCAATGTACTACTTCCACAAGTTACTCTATTATCCTAATATATTGTACCCATATAACTAACTAATGGGATGTGTGCCACATGTCGACATCTCCATCAACCCATATAAAATAATGTATCATATCCCTAGGTACATAGCAGAATCCATGTTCTAGACATTAGTAATTGGGGGTAATGTGTACAACACATTGATCTTCTTTTATTTTTGAGTTTAGTTTATTCTAGATATTCTTATCAGTTGCATGCCTTAATCCATCTAAAACTGGTTGGCATCACTTTCGAGTTTAAATTTCATACAAGTTTAACTTTTTGACTACCCAAGTTCCCAAGTTGGCTTGCATATAATCCTAGTATATTAGTTTCAGAGTAGCTTTCATACAAGCCTAACATCCATCTTTCAAAATGGCCAAGAGTGGCCTAGTTTCCATCATACATTCAGGCTATCCACACCACATTGTCATATTTCCATCACAAATATGGGTTCTATGAGCCATTTCATATGACATCTATTCTATATCGATATCACTTCATAACTTCAATTCATGGGGAAATGATGGAGCCAAAGGGCCAACCTTTGTATTCTTGATCCACCTATTCAAAGGGATTAGACACATAGTCTAAACATCAATTATCACACACATGATTCATTAAATTTACTTAGTTGGTGATGATGGAGCCAAAGGGCTAGCCTTTGCATTCTTGATTCACCTTCCAAGGAATTAAGAACTAAGCTCCATTCACAATATTACTCTTGATTCAACACATGCTCAACACAATCCACCATCACCATAGATTCACACTTTAAAACGTGCTCTCTTTATGCACATCCAACATCACATAGATTCATGAGCTTCTCCCTTATAGGTAAGTTTAGCTATGCTTTCTTTTTTTCCTTTATCTTAGTATCTTGCTTTGATGCATCATTAGAATAAATGGGGGTAAATGTAGTCATATAAAATGCAAAATTGGTAGGCATGATTAATGACACCCAATCCATAGATCCTCTTTATTACTCACACAACCCTTCTAAGTTATTCTTTCACTAATTACCAATCATTTGTAGCCTTCCAGACTTATCTCTTTCAGACCCAAATAGCCCTTTCAGGCCCATATCTATCCCTCCAAGTATCATCCCCTTAGAAAAATAGTGCCCAAATTGGACAGGAGTACTAGAACCTAGGATTTCCTATTTTTGGTGCTATTTTCTAAGTGAATTTTACCTCTAATGATTAGATTTTCTTGAATCCTTATATTTTTCCCTATCGACCTAATACAAGTTCATTTAACCCATGATCATTAATTACCCTATAAAAGGCCATTCAAAGTCCATTTAAAAGGGTTGGCACTCATTTACAAGAAAGAAGCAAGAATATAAGCAAGTACACTCAAGCACTTTTCCCTATTTTATGCATACAACCTTTTAAGAGCATTTCAAGATTATTAAAGCATTCATAATAGTCCCTAGTCATCCAAAGAACTCTAGTTTTGCATCTAGTTTCATACATCACACATAATTACACTGAGCACTTCAATGGGAGAACTAAATTAGCTCGATCTCTCTTCAAAGTATTGGTATGTAGGTAATGTGCCCACACACGAGGTGTGAATTACATCTAATGTATCCTTTACACACTAACCCCCTCTCTCTCTTTCCTAAATTTCAATCAAGTTTAAACATAAAAAGCTCCTAATGGTTTTGAAGACTAAATCAGACACACAGTAAGCTCTATAGGATTTTTAGGCTTAAAAAATTCATAGATAGGGTAACACAAGCCTACCAAATAAAACCTAGAAATCTTTTAGCCTCAAGACAATAACACTGAAATAAGACTACAACATCAAACAATAATGTGTCCTCTTTTGCAGCTCTTCTTAAACCTAGAAATAAAGTTTAAGAACTTTTTCCAGCCTATTTTCTAGCTTTGCTCCTCCAGTATCATGACCTATCTTAGTTTGAATCAACCAGATTAAGTTAAGTTATATTTTCTCTCACTTCCTGCTATATTTAGAAAAGACAAAAACACTACATGTTTACACAAATTATTAGGTTAATTAAATCATATTATTCACTAATTTAGATTACTCAGACCCATTTATTATTTAAGAATTAAACACCTAATTTCATAAAACAATAAATTAATAAGGTATATCCTTATTCTTACAAACTAATGTTTGAAAATACTAAAAATACAGTAGAGTATGAAGCACTATTATTAGGAGTAGAACAAAAAAAAGGAAAAGGAGTAAGACTTTTAAAAGCACAAAGAGATTTCAAGTTGATTATAAGGCTAATTCATGGTCAATACCAAGTAAATAAGGATAACTTAAGGTAATATCATGATCAAGTTTTGAATGCAACACTTGATTTTTCAGCCTTTTCAATCAATTTCATTCATCATGATCATAACTCTAGAGATAATTATCTTATGATTATTGTAGCTCTGCTCATGCCAAATTAAGAGCCTACACTTTTTCAATAAGGTGACTATAGATTAGAGATTCCACACAAGGGTTCTAGATAATGTTGATCAGTGGTAAGTATTTAATGATGATAAATAGATAACTTCTTTGCTTGAGTAGCAAGATGATTTTGAAGAACTGTATTTTAAAGGAAGTAGTTCACTTCCACTCTAGATAACAATAGTTAATACTAACCTTGAGCATGATGATAATGAAGATGTGATTCAATTAAAAGGAAATAAAATCCCTAAAGGGTTCATTTATTTATAAATCTTTTTGATAAGCATGATCAATTTCTAAAGAAAAAGAAAGAGTATGGTAAGAATTCTTCTCCAGAAGTATAAGTTAATTTGGGTATTAAAGAAGAGCCCAAGATGGTCAAAATTGAAAAATGTTGTTCCCAAAAGGAAAGATAAGCATTAATTAAGATTCTCAAGATATATATTGATGTGTTTTCTTGGTCTTACAAAGACCTAAAGACATTTTATCTAAAAGAGGTACAACATTACATTCCACTTTAGCCAGAGGTAAAGCCTTTCAAGAAAAAGATTCACCATCGTAACCTAATAATCTCAAGTACTATCTTTGTTGAAACATAAAATCTACTTAATTCTAAGATCATTCATCCCATTCATCATTCATCATGGTTAGATAACATTATTCCAGTAAGAAATAATAATGTATAAATAAATTTGTGTGTTGATTTCCATAATCTTAATCAATCTTTGAAAAATAACTATCTATTTCTTATTATGGATCATACCTTGTAAGTAGTTACAGGCTCAAAAATATTGTCCATGTTAAGATATATTTTAAGGATATAATAAAATAAAAGTGGTAGAATAATATAAATACAAGATGAATTTCATAACACCATGGGGGAATTTTGCCTATCAAAAGATGCCCTTTGGGTTTCTTAACGTTGGGGAAAATTTTCAATGAGTGATGTAGCTGGAATTCGCACATCTAAATATAAAGAGTATAGTTTTTTATCTTGATGAATTGATGGTCTTATCCAATAAAAGAGGTAACCATTTAGCTGATTTAGAAGAGGTTCTCATCCAGTGCAATAAACATGGGATATTTTTTAATCCTAAGAAATCAATATTTGCAATGACTGAAGGAAAACATCTTGGTTACATTGTCTAAAAGGAAGGAATGAAGATTGATCCATAAATGTTGAAATCCATTCAAATTCTATCTATGTCTATTTCTAAGAAGGGGGTACATTCATTCTTTGGTAAGGTTAACTTTCTTAGAAGGTTCAATCTTGACTTTGATGAGTTAACTCACTACATTTTTCACATGATGAAGAAGAAGAAATAATTCAAGTGGAATGTTGAAGGTAAGATGGCATTTAAAAATATTAAAGTAGCCATAGCTCAAGCCCCAATTCTAGTTTCTTCATATTTTAGTAAGTAATTCATTCTCTATTGTTATTATTCTAAACATACCATGCCAGTCATATGTATACAAAATAATGATGAATATATTAAATCTCCCATAGATTTCATGAGATCATCATTGAAAAGTTATAAAATAAAGTACACATAGATCAAAAAACATGCCTTTATTATATTCAAATCATGTAAATCCTTTAGGTACTATATCTTATCTTCACATACTAAAGTATATGTACTTAACACAAGAAGAGTTGGTATTGATACAAGGCACCTGGTAGCTAAGGTTCAAGATTTTGATCTTGATATCAAACCAAAAAATCCAGTGAGAGGAAGAGGTTGGTGCCAACTAATGACACAAAGTAAACTAGATGACATAAACATGACGGTATCTTTGCTTCAAGCTAAATCACATGAAAATTTACCCATGGTTATTTTTGTTGATCTTGTTGATGAATGGTACATTAAGATTTAATTATTCCTAACTTATGGAGAATGTCTAGTTCATCTTACATAAGGAAAAACATATCATCAAGATGAAGTCAACATATTTTTTACTTTGGGACAATGGTTTGTATAAAAGAGGAATTGATGGTGTCTTCCTCCATTGTGTGGACAAAGAACATCAAAAGAGACTACTAGAATAGTTTCATGATAAAGTATGTAGAGGTAACTTTTTAGCATGAGTTACATCACATAAAATCCTATGAGCAAGGTACTATTAGCCTACTCTTTTCCAGAATAGTTTGGATTGGATTTCTAAATGTCAAGCATGTCAACATTTTATGGGATGTCTAAGTTGCTAGCATTTCCTTTAAAAATAATCATAATCAATGAACCATTTCAATAATGGGGCATATATTTTATCATGTTGAATCCCTCTTCAATTATTGACCATTGTTATGTCTTAACTTCCATTGATTACTTCAAAAAATGGGTAGAATCTATTCCTATCAAGTAATCCACTTCTAAAGTTGTATGTGATTTTATCAAGGAAAACATTATAATAAGGTTTGATATTCCTCACAAAATATTAACAAATAATGTAGCTATCTTTTCTTTAGCTAAACTAACTTATTTTTTTTATTCATATGGAATAGATTTAGTTCACTCTTCAAATTACTATCCTCAAGGGAATGACCAAGCTAAATCAAGTAACAAAACTTGATGACTATAATTCACAAGCTAGTTGATGATAATCAGCGCAAGTAGTATGAGAAGCTATTTTATGCATTATAGGATGATAGAATCACTCAAAAAAAATCCATTAACAGGTCACCATTTTAGTTGTTGTGTGGAACAAATGCCAAAATACCCATCACCATAGAGTTGCTTGCTTTACAACTATCTAAGGCTATTAAATACATAACTTGTCAAGATTCACTTGATAAGAGGGTTATGTTTTTATCTGAACTATAATAAATACATACTCAAGTTTCTAACTATTTAACTAATCATCAGATGAAAGTAAAGAAGATTTTTGACAAAAATTCTCAAGAAAAAAAATTTGAAGTTGGTGACTTGGTCCTTATGTGGGATAAATAAAATGAACCAAAAGAGATGCATGACATGTTTGATTCACTACGGAAAGGACCTTTTAAAAATAAATAAAATTACTTGAATAGATATATTTGTCCTAGTGTACTAGATTGAATTGAACTGTAATTGCCTTATAATGGGTAGCACTTGAAACTTTACAAGAGTTGAGTAGCAAGGTAAAACCTATATGTATATAAATAAAACCTCAATTTTTATTTTGTACAATTTTTTTCCTTTTTATATTTATTTGTTTTTGGGTTGTTTGTGATTGAGTTTTACATGACTCTGTACCCAATAGATAAGACTCAAAATCAGAGATACTACGACCTCACCCTTATTTCATCTTTATGATAGAAATAAAGATGTCCTCAGTTGGAGCTAGCTAGTGTCCCCAAAATTACACACTTGGAAATTTTGGATTACCCATTTTAAAATTTTTGTCTTTTATCTTATGAGATTTATTTATCCTTGTCAAAACTTAGTCCCCTAAATAAGACTTAGACTTTAGTATTTTTCACTATAATTGTGTTCATTACCAAAATTACTTCAACTTACTTCAAAAGGTTAGAAAATGTCTGCCTAGGTCATTATCATAAAACCCATTTGTCTATCCTTATAATAAATTTAAAAAACTAAGTGTTTGGACTCATTTCTATGCCAACTTAGGTTATCAAGGTTACTTTACTTATTTAAGTGATAAAGGTGAATTAAGTTGTCATCCAAACTCAAGTTACACCATCCAGATTAAATAAGAATTATGAAATGACTTTACTTCTCATAAAAGCTAAGTAAAGTAGATTTATAAACCCATAAATCACATAATAAAATAATTTGGGGTTCCAAAGTTACTTCACTTGCTTAGATAATAAGTAAAATCAATAAAGGTTCATAAGGTTAAAGTCTTCATAAGCTTAGACAAAATTAGGGTTACAAAGTTACTCGACTTCATAAACCAAATTAAGTGAAGTAATTAATGAAACCCTACATCATTTAAATTCTTGCATGGATGATTCACATGTATCATGTAGTTGTCATTAATTCATAGGTTAATATAAATATTAGAAAAATCTACCTCATTTCCCACCTACATTTCAAATTTTATAACCTAGTTGTTACCCTTGCGAATCTTGAGAAATATTATTTGAGCTTCTAGAGTGATTTTGGTGAAAAATATTCATAACCTATTTACAGTCAAGGTATTTAATTTTTTCCCTTTGGTTTCACGATCCCATTGTGGTTGTATATCTCATTTTTCTACTAGTAAAATTTCATGCATCACTTTGAAAGTTTTTTTTTATCATTTCTTATTTTACTTGCAATTGTAAAAGTCATTTTTGCATACATGGTGTTGTTAAAAACCCTGTAAATTATTTAGAAACACTTTTCATATGAAAATATTAAACAAAATCCCAAAATACATAATCTTTCTACAAATTCCTAAATAGTTAACCTAGATTATCTACCTAGACTTTTCATGAACCCAAATAACTGATCTCATGTTACATAAAGTTCCCAAGGGGATTTTGCTTACCTAGATTTCCAATAATTTATTTCTTTTACTTCATCAAGTTTTCCAACTCTAGTAACTTTCCCAAAGAAACCTGGTAACTTTCCCAAAGAAACTTAGAGTTGTAAATGCTTGTTACTCACTCAGAGTCTTCAACCCTGAAGACATGAGAAATACCTAGACCTTCCCAATATTGCAACACCATATTACTTAGAATACATGTCTTAGATTTTACAAGGTTTACTACTATTTATATTTCCCAATATTAAATCTTTCTTAGGATTATTACATAAGATAACAACTTAACTTAGTTGTTCAACCTTTACTAAAACCAATAGAAATAATTACTAAGTTTTCAAGATCATTTACTAAATCTTTCTAGTGTTAGTCATAAAAAAATTTAGGAGTATAAGAAGCAACTATAATTGAAGAAGTTCTTGAGCTTACACTTGAATAAGTTCTAGGGCCAAGTAGGAAAGGAAAGACTAAAGCAATGAAAGTTAGGAAATCAAAAGAAGTATGGATGAATTATGAATACAAGGGATATACCATTGAGTCTTTCACTACATCAAAAGTATCAAAAATTAGTGACACTGACATGGGACATGTTTCCATAACTGATTTATGAGAAAGGTCTAAAGCCACAGTCAAAACACCACTCATGCTAGTAATGACAAATAGTGAAATCCTGCAAGCTAAAACTTTCCTAAGCTCTACACAACTACCTAAATTTGTTTTAGAATGTGCTAAGTATTTTGATTCTCTCACTAGAATAGTAAAAGATAATACAGGTAATGTGGTGATCAAATTATAGGTTTAGTTTTTTTACTACTATTTGAAGATCTAACAAGACCTAAATTGATTTAATTATCAATGGAAAAGCCAAAAATATATGGGAGAGTAAAACACTAGATTTTATCAAGATAATGAATACAACTTATCTAAATAAATCAAAATAGCCCTCAAGGTTTCCAAATTAAATAATGAGGTATGACTTGGTCCGAGAAATTGATGGCATCATGCAATTACTATGTATAATCAATGGAGAGAAAAATGCCAAGTGTTTTTCCACCTCGATGTATGCCTACATAAGGTTTATTGATGTCAATAAGAGTTTTGTTAATATTGAATGTTCAAGAATGATAAGTGATAACATTGATCATTAGTTGAATAAAGTATTTTAAACTCTTTATTTCATAATGACTTCATATGTAGTATATTTTGTAGCATCTAATGGAGTCTTTTAAGGCTAACTATAAAAGGGTTGATGGCAACAAATCTCATTCATGAATACTACCCTCAATTGACTCTTTATGAATACTTTAAGCACTATAAAAGGGTAAACTATGTATTTTTATATGAAGTCATTTGTAAATTGAATGTTATTTTGAAGGCCAAGAGAGTATCTGATGTAGCTTGGGAGGGAGTTTCCCATTTTGGATGTATTGTTATTCAATTCTTGAATTTCACATACATCAGAGTTGGTTTCACAGGGAAACCTGTCAAATTGCCAAAGTACCCTAGTGATAAATGGATTCTAATGGAATTATGTAGATAACTAGTGGATCTACATGATCTTATGTCAAAATTACATTGTCCTTTAGTTGGTTTTCCTATTGTTATTAAATAATATCACTATGTAAGAATTTATAAGGCCAAAAATGTACAAATGAAGATGTATCATAACTATAATCAATCACATTTTGAAGCTAGAGAAAATTTTGATTACAGAGGCATGTCACAAAGCATAGTTTCTCTTGAATATATGCATATCCTTACCCTATAACACTTCTAAATAGATTGTAGAGATGAATTCAAAGTAAAAAGAAGAGATAATAGTAGGATGACTATTCAATAAATTTTCTCTTTCTCTTTTGATATAATTATTAAAGTCATGGAAGATGATGGGCAAGTAATTCATGATTCTTATCATGTAATGGGAGGAGATAATGCTCCACTCCCAAAAATTATTTACAATAAAAATTAGGTAAATAGTATTGTTGAAAGAACTTTAGTGGTTCTTAATATGAATTCAACATGGATTATTAATAAGGGATAGTGCATGAAGGAATTAATAACAATTAAAATTGGCCAAGTAAGTCATAATAGGAAAATTATTCAAGGAGAATGTTTTAGATTAATTTTTACTCATTCTCAATTTAGAAGAAAGTAATGAAACTAGTAATAGGGTATGTAGAAGAATACCTAGTAAAAGTTCATGTGTAATCTCAATGATCATGAGAACTCCTCTTTGGCTTGGAAGGAATAATCTATAGATAAGAAATTCATTATAAAAAGGATTATTAGATGGATGGTTAAGTGTACTAGCTAGCTTGAGCCAAATATAAGAAGTGTGAGCTTACTATAAGGTTGTCAATCCACTTGATGTAGATGAAAAGAAATAATGGTTATATTAAATAACTAGAAAATAAATACATGTTAGATTATATGAAAGTAAATTTCTTGTTAAACAAAATGACTAAATATAGAAAAATTAAGTCAATACTCATGCTAAGATAGTTGGGGGTAGGTTCAAAAAATCTAGGTAGGCTCTATGAATAAGAAGGAACACAAAAAATAGGGTTTGGTTGGGGTCAAGGGGGTGAAAATAAATTTCTATTATTTTTGGCCATAGTGACTGTTGATGTTTGGGTGAACTATCAGTGGTTGGGTGACCATCGATGGTTGAGGTGACTATTGATGGTTATGCTAACTGTTAGCGGTTGCCTATGAAATTATGAAAATGTTCAAAAAAGTGATGATAGATTAGGTAATTATTCAAGCAAAGGGATTTTATAGATCTAAAGGATGGAAAATAAGATAAAGATAGGTATGAATAGGATAGGGAGGTTAGAAATGAAATAGATCAAAGAAATTAAGAATGACATGCTTGTAACTTAATGGTAGAAGGCTGAAGTAATTTGGCTAAAGTGATAGTACTTTGACCTTTGAAAATGATTCTGATAGAGGTTTGGGTCTCTATTAATGTTGATTATTTTCTAAAGGGATGTTGTATACCTATATGTAAGATAACTTGGACATGGATTATTGGATTTTTAGATCCATTTCTCCTCCTACTTCTCTCCTTTTCTAGGATGAAGTTACTGAATATGTAGGAGGAAGTTATTAATTGTGATGGAGGATAAATTTTCCATTTATGATTCTTTAAATCTTGTTATCATCACACAAGGAAATTTACTAAATGTATCCATGTTTATCTTATACATTTGATAATGCTTTTAAAGTAGGCTTGGAGGACCTGACCATCAATAATCAGGCTAATTATCAATGGTTAGGTTCACTATCAATGATCAAGGTTCTAAAGGAAAATAATTTAAAAGGGGATGGATTAAAAATTTAAGTTAGAGGAGTTAGGATAGGGGATTCAAGTTAGTGAATTAATAAATCAACTAAGCTAACTAGGTGGTCAACTAGCTTTAGGGTCAGGTAGGATTTCAAGATATTTTGACCTCTAAAATCATGTAGTTTTCAAGTGTTTACATTTTTTCTCTTTTTATTATGTAGCTTTGACTTAACAAGATGTAGAACAAAAATGTATGGATTTATAGTCATGGTCTAATTGCCCTGAATATGGAGGGAGGTGTTCCCCCTCAAACCAAGAGTTGATGAGGTGAAAACAAAATCAAGTTGAGGTTTGATAAAGTGGTAAACATTGAGTCATGAGCTGGGTGACACAAAAGGGTTAGGCACTTAAAATGCAAATATACACATTAAATATGACTAAGTATGATAGTCAAGATTGTACAAAGACTAAAATTACCAATGTTTATAAAAATAAGGTTAGGTTTTAAGGAGACATATGACAGGGTAACTGATCCACAATGTTGGTCATAGCTGATCAGGTCAATCCTATCAAGTCTGATAGATAGGGTTAGTCTGTTCATAGGTATCTTGGGTAGTAAGTTCTCCCATAAAATAACACAAATGGTTTGGTCATGCATGAGGTGGTGTGATTTTCAAAAGTTCAACATTACAAGGTTGGTCAGTGTGGTCAAAATGACCAAGGCAAGGTCATCATAAAATATGCAAATTTTTGGGTCAAAATAGCCAATGTCAAGGTGGACATAGTCAAATAGGTTGGTTAGAGAATGGTGATCTCTAAAAATTCAAATTTTGTTTGGGTGGAGATTAGGTGATCTCCCTAAAGGTTAGCACCTATGGGGTGCTTTGAAAAAGTTTTAGATGTGACATGGTTTTTATTTGGTAGATATGATGTGTCTCATGGATAATGTTTATGGTAAATGGTAGATGTCATGGTTTATGTTATTTATTGATATGATGTGTGAATATGGTTATGATTTTGGTTTATTTATGGTTCATTTGTTTTAATGTCTGGAGACGTGCATGGTGTATGTTTTGATATGAGGAAATGGTAGGATGTTCATTCCCCATGCTCCATAAGGTGATATATGGATGTGCATTTTATGCATATGATGACATGTTAATGGATAATATGGTTGGTTTTGTGTTTTGATAGATATGATGCTGAAGATTATGGATGATTTATGTGATGATAAGATGAGGGAATTAAAATGTGCTTGTGATTTTTAATTTAATATAATGTTAGTTTTTAACAATTATATTATAGATTATGTGTTTGTTCATGGTCATGATCATGGGTAGGATGGTTTGGATTAGGGTTTTAGATGATGTGGTTTAGAATATGAATGATGATCTAATTGATGTTTAGGTGTATAGATAGGATATATATGGATTAATGTGGTTGATTAATGGTATTAATGTTTGGATATGATATGGATTAATGGAGATATAATGAAGACACTTAGATTAAGTGTAGATAAAAAACTAAATGTGGGAAAGGGATAAGAACTATGAGGCACATATCTACATAAACTAATAATGATAGGGTAAAAAAAAGGTAAGTGTTCATTGATAAAGGCCTAATAAAACTGAAGGTAGATGCGCGCTAATGAAAATAAGCCTTTTGAATAATTTGCATGAGTATGCTTTAATTTAAAAAGAACGTATCTTGATCACTTTATGTCAATTAAACTCATAGTCTATTTATTTTAGAGAGTTTTAGAAAGGGAAAGTAGGTGATAGGTAGATGGTGGAATGGTAAATGGGTAATATGGTAACCTAATGTGGGTTAGCTTTCCCCTTTTATAGGTGACTAAAGAACCATAATAGACAAGTCTATGCCTTAATATAATGTGTAGACTAATTTATGTGAGAAGTCTACTAATGCTATATGTAAAAGTTGATTACGACTTGATTTATTTGCTTTTGACATAGGGTTATAGGTTGGTGAATCTAATCAATGTGAGAAGCTTCAAATGTTTATTTTTGACACACTGAACTTAGCCATCCTTCAAGTGTGTGGTCTAAAGTTGGATTTATATAGCTATCCTTCAAGGGAGTAGTCTATCTTTAAGAAATGTAATTTTTGGGTAGTTGTCCTTCAAGGGAGTAGTCTACAAATCTAGAGTTATGGACCTAAGTGATATTTTGGTATCCTAATTTGATTTTAAATGCTAGTTTTAGACATGGAAAGGTCTATTTAATCTTAAATATCCACCTTTATGGAGGCAAGACTTTTAGCATAAAAGGCTAATGATGGATGAGGAAAAGTGGTTTGAAAGACAATTGATCATGGGATTCCATATGATTAGTGATGAAAAGTATGTATGAAAACCATGCCATGAGTAGAGCCATGGTATCCATGCTTAGGATAAGGTTATGAATGTGATGAATAATCACATGGTCCTTTTTCATAATCAATTGTCCCCAAGAGGAATAGGGATAGGTAGATGAAGGGAAGTGAAGATCTCATAAACCAAGGGATGAGCTTAAACGAGACACAAAGGTAAGTTCAATCCTTACTTTAAAAATAGAAAGGATGCAAATGAAAAGTGTTGAGAGGCTTAGATTTTAGTTTTCCTTTGAGAAGACAAATGATAAGCTCTTGATCCATACTTATGGGTTAGATTCTAGTTTTCTTGATCATTCTTGATAGAAATTAATATGATTAAGTTCCATGAGGAGACATTAATCAAGTATTTCAAGATGTGTGAGACATTCCTAATGATAATCACTCTCACAAAATATCTCATGTAAAGATATGAAAAGAGAGGGAGTTTAGACTTTTAGATGTAAGACTGCATTTGTCCCAAATATGAGAAAGAAAGGTGTATCACCCATATAGGTTTGAATGCTAGTGTGATAGGCCCATAAAGTGAAGGGAATGTAAAAATGCCAATCTTGACCTGAAGCATTGATGACTTTGGTTAGCATTTTATTAAGGATTTTATTAGAAACTTCTACTTGTCCATTTGATTATAGATGATATTGTGAGTAAAAGCTTAATTTCATGCCAAAATCATCACAAAGAGATTAGACTTTATTTTTTTTAAAGATTTATCATTATTAGTGATGATGTTATGAGGAATATGAAAGTGGTAGATGATATGGTGATTGATGAAATTGACAATATTTTTAGCTTTGGTTGAGATAAGAGGAATTGCTTACACCCACTTGGTAACATATTCATTGGTGGTAATGATAAATTGGTGTCATTTTGAAGAATGAGGATTGATTTCCCTAATGAGATCAAGACCCCATTACGAGAAGGGCTAATATTCTTTGGATACTCGAAGGCTATGAGCTGGTGTGTGATGTAAATTAACATGTTGTTGACATTTGACACACTTTTTTACATAATCACAACAATCCTAATTGATGGTGGACCAATAATAGTTAAGGTGAAGGATACATTTAGTGATAACTAGGCCACTAAAGTGTCCCCCATAGATTCTATCATGCATTTCATTAATAGCATGGGAATTTTTATGACTACACAAACAACAAAGAAGGAGACCATCAAAGCCAAGTTTGTAAAGGATTCCCCATATTATAGTGTAATAAGAGGTACTCTAAACAAAATCTCTTTGGGCATTCCATGAAAGGTTGAGAGGAACAATGTTGAGGTAAAGGTATTTAAAATTTTGGTCATACAAAATGTTGGAAGGAGATACCTCCACACTAAAAATGGTAGGGAGGTCAAAACTAAGATATGAAGGTGTGATAAAGTGATAGATGGTGATAAATAGTTTAGATTCAGCAAGTTGAGATAAGATTTGGGAAGCAAGGTAAGCCATCATGTCTATGGGTTTAGTGGTAGATTGAGAAATTGACTGGATAAGGTAATGATCAAATGATGCTAGGAGTACATCTATGAGTTATTTTTAATTCAATAGGACATCATTTTTACATTGATAAGATTCATTGACCTAGTTTATCACAAGTTAGGAATCACCAAAATTACTGATTATTTTAACCCCTAAAGCTAGAGTGGTTTGTAGACCTATGACCAAGGCTTTGTACTCAGACACATTGTTGGTGCATTCAAAGTTGAGTATGAAGGAAATAGGAAGAGGTTCACCTTCAAAGGGAATGAAAATAACTCTATCACCCCCACCACCTTGGCATTTTGAGCCATCAAAAAACATTGTCATTTGGTAGGTGGGTTCCTCTTGAGAAAGAGTTGTAATGGACTCATTAAGAAATGAAAGAGGATGCAGTTGATTATCTAGTAAAAGAGCTTCATCCAATTGATTAGTGATGACTTTCCATTTAATGGATTTTTGTTAAAGGATCTCAAGATCAAACTTATCTAGGAGCATGAGCCATTTATCCATATGCTAAATTTGGTATGGTTTAGAGTGAATGTACTTGAGTGGGTTAGTGTTAGTGATGACATAGGTTTAGTAATTAAGAAGGTAGTGATGGAGTTTGAAGGCCACAGATACCAAGGCAAGTTATAGTTCTCAAGATGAGTATACCAAGTCTCATATTCTATAACTGTGTAGCTAATATAGTAGATGACTTTCTCTTTGTTTTATACATCATGATGAGAGAGCTTTACCCCTAAGGAATGGTCCATGGTGGATATATAAAGGTATAAGGGTTGGTCTTCCCTAGGAGGAATGAGAACAAGTGGATAAATAAGGTAATCCTTTATTGAATCAAAGGCTTTTTGATAGTCCTTGGTCTACTTAAAAGAGGTGTATTTCTTTAGGATATGGTGAAAGGGTTGACATATATCTGATAGATGGGAGATGAAGTGATGGATGGATTAGAGCTTCCCCTATAGGATGAGGAGTTTCTTAAGGTTAGTAGGAGGAGGCATCTCCAAAATTTATCTAACTTTGGTGGGGTCTATTTTGATTCCTCGAAGAGAAACAATAAAGCCAAGAAGTTTATCAAATAAGACCCCAAAAATGTATTTCTTAGGGTTGAACCTGATGTGATAATGGATTAGTTGTTTAAACATGATTGTCAGAATGAATAGGTGATCTTTGAGATGTTTGGATTTCCCAAGGAGGTCATCTACATAATACTCTATAATTTTATGGATGAGATCATGAAAGATGTAGGTCATGACACATTGATAGGTTGTTCCAATGTTCTTTAGACCAAAAGGCATCACCCTATAGAAAAAGGTTCCCCATGGAGTGATAAAAGAAGTTTTGTGTTGATCTTTGGGGGCAATCAAGATATGATTATATCTTGAGAAACCATCCATGAGAGATAATATCTCATGTATAGCTATAAGATCAACAAGTTGGTTGATATTTGGAAAAGCAAAGTCATCCTTTGGGCAAGCAAGGTTGAGGTCATGAAATCTAATGCAAAGGTGAAGTCCCCTTGTGGGCTTGGTGATGGTAATGATGTTAGAAACCCATTATGGATAGTCAATGGGTTGAATGAAGTCAATATATAAGAGATGTTGAAGTTATTCTTTGATAAGAAGGGTTATGCAAAGATGCATCCTTAAAGATTTTATTGCATTGAATTAACCTTAAGATGGGTGATAACATTGTGGAGGGAAACATAAGGGTAAATTCAAATAATATCCTGATAGGACCAAGAAAACACTATGCTACGTTCATGAAGGAAAGAAGGGTAATATTGTTGTTTTGTGGAATTTAAATATTGAATAATTTTTATGATATGGGGGTTATCTTGAGTATCCAAATTGACATTGATAGTAGATTCATTTAGCATGGATTGATTCTCAAGAGGGAGGGATTTATGAATAAAATAATCCCTCACACCAAGGTAGGTGAGAATGGAGTCATCATCTTGACATTAGATGGTATTGATGGTATGAGAATCTATCTCTATCATTTTAGGATGGATGAGAGGAAGGGTTTTGGTTTGGCCACATTTTTGATAGATCAATAGGCCCAAACTAATGGTATTGATGAAAAAAATTATACGGGATGATAGCAGAGTCTTTAGTCTTCAGGGAAGGTAGGGTCAATGAGGATGGAACATCTTCATTGATGGTGGTAATGAGTTTTAATGAGGTGGGTTCTTCTGGTGGTATGAACTCAAGGTCGAATAACTCATGAGGGTTTTGAGTTTTGATTATGGGTAACTTGTGAGGTCCCTATTCATAAAATCCAAGGCCAAACCCCTTCCAAGCATACCTATAAAATTAAACTTTGGCAAAGGGTGGCTTGTTTAGGTAGGATAAGCTAGAGTTGAATGGTCAGATGGATGAGATAGTGGTGGGAATGAGAAGTGGATGATCAAGTCCCCCATAGATGAAATATGTTTGATTTTTGGGAAGCCTAGAAGGGATGATGGTTTTGATGTTGAGATCATAGGAAGGGTCATGATTGAGGTTATTTTACTCTTGTAGAGTAGGGAAAGTATCTAAGGCTAAAATATGATACTACCCAAGCAGAAGATGTTGGAATGTGGATTTTAAGGGGTCCTCTATGGGGATCTAGGAAGAAGGGATAAATGAGCTATTTGAAGCTTCATCACTATTGTGGGGTGGGAGTGTTATGAATTTTGGTTGGTGGTGAGGTAGTGTTGTTAGTAGTTGATTACTAGGTGGATGAGGGAAAAATAAGGATATTGTTAGTTTGATATGTCATATTTCAATAGGAAAAAAGACTAGGGTCAGCTTTGATGGTAATAACTTGACCTTCATGATCAAATTTGACACATCAATGTAAGGTAGAAGGGACAAAACTCATATCATGGATCTAAGGGCATCTAAGTAACACATTGTATTAGAACTCATCCTCTATAACATAAAATAGTTTGGGAATGGTGCAAAGTCCCAAGTAGTTATGAAAGACCATTATCCCCAAGGTAGTGGCCATGGTATCATTGAAGGAGTGAAAGACCACTACACTTTTTGACATGATGTTCTTGGGAAATTGAAGTTGGTCATAATCATAGGAGGAGATAATGTTGATAATAGCTCCTCCATCAATCATCACCCTTTTTACATGGGTTTAAGTGATGTATGTAGTAATGAAGAGGTGAGGATCATGATCCTCAAAATGAATAGGAGGTATTTCAAAATAATGAAAAGTGATGAAGGTAGAATGTTAGAGGGATCCAACAAAAGGTGCAAGAGTTTGAGGGTCATTTGGTTGAACCTCTATAGATTGTAGAGCCTCTATTAGTTCCTGACAATGGTGAGGTAAAGTCTTGATTAGTTCATAAAGGCTCATTTTAATTGGTGTATAGTGAATTTATTTCAACATGATACATTGGATAGATTCAAAATTATTGGAGGGAGAGGGTCTTAAGATGGACACTTTTGGTTTTATTGGTGTCATAGGTGAAGGTGTAGGTGTTTGGGTTCAGTTAGAAGGTTGAGGGGTTGAAGGGTATGTTTAAGGAATGGAGACTTTGGTTTTTTTGTTACCCTTATATTGGACCTAAGATTAGGTAACCATATGAAGTGTGGATGGGGGGTTTTGTCAGGTTTGATGGTTGTTTTGGTTTCTCCTCCTAACTCTTGGGTGCGAATGGGGGAGTAGGTAAATGTTGGATAGGTTGGGTTAATGTCTAGATTGGTAATAGAGTTAAAAGAGGTTCTTCTAATAATAGATCATCCTTGTCATATAGGCTATGAACTAGTTCTTGGATAACTTTATAGTTCTCTATGTCATGTCTTGGTGCCCTATGGTTGCACAAATCAAGATATTATTGAACTAGGAGGGTTTGGTATTGGAAGGGTAGAATGTTTTGATAGGTGGTAAGATAATGGAAGAAGTTTGCAACAACCTTTGTTGGATGGTTTAATAATATTAGTTCAAAGGTGCTGGAGGTGATGGTTTTATAGTTTTCGGGATGGGAGCCTTCTTAGAAGTAGTTTTCACCCTAAACATTGTAAGTGGTGGAATGGTTTTGGTGGGTGGTTGGGATTGATTAGTTATGGTTAGTTTATGGGTAAATAATTTTAAGTTTTAATATTTAGAGCATGAAGGTTTGGATATAAGTGGGAAAGTAGAGGTGGATAGGTTAGTTAAGAATTAAGTAAAAATATATGATTTGGTAGGGTCAAGTGTAGATAGAGAAAGGGGGATGGTTTACTAGAAGAAGAATAGTAATTAGAATGGTAGAAGGATGGGGTCCTAAAATATAAGGTGAGTGGGAAGGAGGTGTTATGGGTCTAGTTTGAGGTTGAGGTTTAAGAAAATATACCTTCTTAATTGGTTTGGTTGGGGGTTTCTTTAGTGGACTAGATAGATTTAAGTCTAACTTCAAAGAGGGGTGAGTTCGACTAGGTGTGGGAAGAATTCCTAAATTCTTGATAGGTTTGGTAAGAGAGGCATAATGTGATTTATCAATGTTATATGGAGGTGGTAGGGATGGTTCACCTATGGTTTTGGAAGGAGAGGTATTTAGTGGAGTGGTAATAATGGGTTTAAGGGTGGATTTAAGTGAGGTTGATGATTCAAATTTGTTTTGGTAAAGAAGCCCTAGATGATGAAAAAAGGTGGCTCTATCAAAATTGGGTTGAGAAGTGAACTCTAGATTTTGGAATAGTATAAAAAATGGATTCTAGATGGGTTTGGTTCCTTGGTAATTGGTTTCAAAGATAAATCCCCTAGATAGAGAAGAGGGAATGGTTCCTCCATAATTTTTCTTGATAGGAGGTTTCAAAATTGGTGGTTGGGTCGATGAGGTAACCTTATCTTTCTATATGGTTTATAAAGAGGGAATAGATGGTTCTATGATGGGGAGGTAGGTGTGGTTTCCTCAAGTGATTGAGTGCATATGGTTACTTACTTTGTTTGGGTGTCCAAGGTAATGGAAGGAAATTCTATCAATTCAATAGGTAGAGTGGAAGAAGAATAAATGGTTGAATCAAATGTTGTCTCCTTTGGTGTTTCCATCAAATGAGAGGTAGATAAAGCTAAGGTCTCATTAAGTGAAGAGAGAGGGGTGGTTGATTCCTTCATTTGGGTATCCAAAGGAATGGAAGGTGAGTCCATCACTTTTGTGAGTGAAATGGAGGAAGAAGTGGTTGAGATAATGCTCTCCTCAACAATGGGCTCACTAATAATAACGTTGATTGTATGTGTCTCATGAGAGTGAGATGATTCTGGGTTGTTGTCATGGTGATGTGTAGAAGGGGCATGATTGGGAAAAGATTTGCAAAATATGTCAAGGAATTGATTATGAGGTGCATTTGGATTATCAAATATAAGTTCTCCACTATTAATTAAGCTTTGGACAAGACTTTTGAAGGTGTTACATCTATTGATTTCATGTCTAATAACTCGATGAAAGGTAAAATGGTCATTCTCATTATACCAACTAGGCACAGATGAGAAGCATCAAATTATTTGGGTGGTTTGATAGGTGCAAGTTATATGAGGTTATATTTTATCAATTTATCCAAAACATAAGCATAATACTCCCCTATGGGAGTATATTAGTTTATAGGATCTTGGTTTTGGTTTTATTAGTAGGAAGGGTTATAAGAATTGGTTGATGGGGTTGGTTGATAGTTGGTGGTGGATAAATCTTTAAGATAATTAAATTTGTAGATGATTTTGATTTGGTATTGGGATGGTTAGATTGGTTAGTGGTTTTGGTGGAGGGAGAACATTAGATTTAAAGTTATAATTCTTGTTTCTTAGTTTCAATTTCCCTTCATCAATGGCTCAGTTTTTAATTTTACATGATATGGTGATTGCCTCATCAAAATTTATAAAAGTTTGAACTTGAAAAGTGGGGGCAATATGTTTGGCACAACCCCAAGAGAAGATCTCAATCAACTCAGGTTGGGGTAAGGAGAAAGAAAGCTAGTTGATGAGACCTCTCCATCTAGCTACAAAATCAATAATTGATTCATCATCAAATTACCTAATGGAATAGAGGTCGGTAATAGAAAATTTTTTAGATATATTTATTAAGAAGTGCTCTAAAAAGATTTAGGCTAGTTGGTAAAATGAAAATATGGATTGCTTGGTAAGATCACTATACCAATCAAGGGTTGGTCTTGATAAAGACATGAGGAAGGTATGAAGGAGAAGAGCATCATCATATGTAATCAAATAACAAGAATGATGAAATGCTCTCAAAATTTTTTGGGTGTCCTCCTTGCCTTAAAATTTGGAAAACTTGGGTAATTACCATTGAGAGGGATAATAAAAGATAGGGACAGATGGATAGATGGGTTCATCATAGATTTGATCATAGGATAAGAGGTTATGAGACTTGGTGATAGATGACTCTAGGTTGGTCATTTTGTTCATTAACATCTTGACCAAGTTTATTTGAGGTTGGAAAGTTACATTATTAGGTGGTAAGATTTGTTGAGGTTGGGTGGTAGAAATGTATGGATAAGTGATAGAGGGTGTTAAATAAGCCACATATTGGTACGTGGTCATAAGATGTTGGGACAATGCCCCATAAGGATTGATTGGCACAAACAGTTGGGTAGAAGGTGTTATGTATCCTTATGGGTTTAAAAGATATGGGTAAGATGTCATGGATACTAGTTGGGAGGATAATATGGGTTGGTTTAGAGGTATGTTTGGTTTAATGGATGGTGGAATGGACATAGATTGGTTTGGGGGTATGAAACTACTAGTTAGTTATTGGTAGGTCATAAATTTAGTGCTAAAAGGTGGGAGGGTTTGATGTATGGAAAGTAACAAACTATGAAGTGGGTTAGAAGTTGGTAGGTTGGTAAAATGAGGAGTAATGGTAGAAATAGGGGTAGAAGATACCCCCACAGTAGGAGTATAGGTAACAAGAGGTAAATTTGATCCAATGTTGGAGGTATTGGCTGGGGTAGTAGGTGTTTGGTTATTGATTGGGATGTTGGATGGAGTTTAGGGAGTGGTAGTAGGTGAGATATTAGAAGTAAAATAGGTTTGAGTGAGTATAGGTTGGGTTGAGGTGGTACCCACCAAAAGATGGGAAGGCATACCATAGGGAGGATCTTTAGGAGGAACCGAAGCAAAAGGGGTATGATTAGATAATGTTTTTAGGTAATGTTGAAGAGCCATGGGGTTATTATCAAGGAAGGAAACAAAATTTAAATTACCCTTAGCAACAATCAGAGGCCTAGTAGGAGGGGGATAAAAATGATGGGAACCCTTAGCATCAGAGGTATAATCCATGAAGGAAGAAAAAAAAGGTGGTTGTTTGTTGGTTTGATTCATCAATTGCTATCTAGTAAAGACCATGAGAGGAAATAAAAGGTAAAATGAGGAAAATCACACCTCAAAAAAAGATTAAACAAAAGAAAAGAACTCAATCAAATATACACTAAAGTGCATTTTAAAACCTAGAGTTATTTTTAAATTTCTTTTGGCTTATGCCTTAGTGTGAAGAGGAAATTTGGTTTGTAGATCAATTACTAAAGAGGAAATCTAAGGTTAGTTTTAGGTTATATTTAGGTGCTTAAGAAAGAAAATATGTATTGATCTTTAGTATGTGGCCTGATATTGGGGCCTAACCCCTCACTTCACATACCGTAGTGATAAGGGTATCAGATGATTAGCAAAAATATACTAAATTTTTGAGTTTATACTCAAACAAAGAGATGAGTTGGTTCTCCCCTTGGTAATGACCTCCAAGTAGGATTGTTGGGAAAGGGTAAATTTTACTGCTAGGTGATGAAATCTTAGTTGGGACTTGTATCAAGTATTTTTTGATGTGTTTATTAGTTATGTGGTTTGTAAAAGGTGTGTGATAACAAGAGTGAAATATATGATTAATTACTTTGATTATGAGTTAAGTTAATAGATGAAATAAATCAAGAAAGTAATCAATGTATGCAAAACGTTTATTTTAAGCCCAAAAGAAATTTCAGATTTCATTTGATGAGCATAGAATAAAGGAAGAAAAAAGGATACTAGGTCCCATCAAGCATGTCAAAATGTTTTAGATTAATTTCTATTCATTTTTTAATTTAGAAGCAAGTAATAAAACTAGTAATAGGGTGTGTAGAATAATACTTGGTAATAGTGCACACATGATCCAGATGATGATGAGGACTCCTCTTTGGCTTAGAAGGAATAACTTTTAGATAAGAAAAACACTATAAAAGGGGTTATTATATGGATGGTTGAGTGGACTACCTAGCATGATCCAGATCTCAGAAGCGTGAGCTTACTAGGATTCTATCTATCCATTATTTATAACAATTAAGTTTATGTAGATGAAAATAAAGATTACTTTTGTTTAATAAATGGAAATTAAATGCATTTAATATGAGATGAAAGTAAATTAATTGTTAAAAAATGACTAAATATAGCAAAAGCATGTCAATACTCATGTTAAGATAGTTGGGGTTAGGTTCAAAAAATTTAGGTAGGCTCTTCAAACAAGTAGGAACATAAAAAATATGGTTTGGTTGGCATAAAGAGGGTGAAAATAACTTATTATTTTTTCCATGGTGATCATCAATGGCTGGGTGACCATTAAAGCTTGAGGTGACTATCAGTAGTTAGGCTAACCATCGGTGATTGCCTATGAAATTTTGGAAATGTTTAGAAAAGTGATAATAGATTGGGTAATTGGTTAAACAGAGGGATGTTATGAATTTTAAGGATGGAAAATAAGATAAAGATAGGTATGGATAGGGTAGGGAGGTTAAAAAAGAAATAGATCAAAGAAAACAAGCATGAGATAATTGTAACCTGATGGTGGAAGGTTGAAGCAATTTTATTAGAGTGATAGTACTTTGGCCTTCAAAAGTGATTTTGATAGAGATTTGGGTCTCCATTGATTCTTTTTGTTTACTAAAGGGACACTAGATACATTTATGTAAGATAGCTTAGACATGGATTACTAGATTTATGTATCCATTTCTCCTCATACTTCTCTCTTTTTATAGGATGAAGTTACTAAATGTGTAGGATGAAGTTGATAATTGTGATGGAGAATAAATTTTCCATTTATGATTATTTAAATATTGTTGTCATCGCATAAGTAAAGGTTCTAAATGAATCCATGCTTATCTCATATAGCTAGTAATGCTTTTAAAGTAGGCTTGGAAGACTTGACCATCGATGGTTAGGCTAACCATCAATGGTTAGGATGATCATCGATGGTCAAGGTTCTAGAGGAAAATAAGTTAAAAGGGGGTGGATTAAAAATTTAAGTTAGAGGAGTTACACTAGGGGGTTCAAGCTAGTGAATTAATAAATGGGATAAGACAAATAGGTGGTCAACTAACTTCAGGGTTAGGTAGGAGTTTAAGGTGTTTTTACCTCTAAAACTATGCATTTTTTGAGTGTCTAAATAGAAGGTAGTCAAGAGCTAAAGAAGAATTTTAAACTCAATAAGAATGCTAATGAAATGTATTATGTGGTAAATGAATAGGTGATAATTTAGTCAATTACCTTTGTATCTCCTCTGGCTTCTTCCACAGACACTACTCCTATCACTCATATTTCTACCGCACCCACCATATATTCATCTTCATTAATGGTGGAAAATATACATCTATTAGTGAAATATATAGATCCATCCACACCCATTCCACCTCCAAAGTCTCCTAGCATCAAACCTCCTAAAAATCTATTTAGAAAGTGGTTGATGTTCCTCCTCCTCCTCCCCCATCTTCTCCCCTACTATTTGACCTCCATGTCCTTCTAATGATTAACCCACAATTTCTCCTCTTCCTACCCAATAAGATATAGAGTAGATAACTATTGGAGAGGTGATCTCATCTCATGAGATATCGTAACAAAAGATAATAGTTGAACCTGAGAATAAAACCACTAGAGAAGAAAATGAATAGCAAACTTTTGACAACTAGGCAGAGAAAGAGAAAGATGAGAAAATAGATTCCAATGTTGTTCATACAAAATATATTATAGATGTAGAGGAAGTTATTGATCAAGTAATAAAGGTGGGATATAATCAATAACAAATGGTAATACATTTAGCTAATTCCACTAGTACAGATTTCTCCTCATGGTTGGCATTACAAATAGCCATTGAATCAAAAAAAGAAATAAAATTGGAAGAGATAGAATTGAAACTTATGAAAAGTCTTGATCATAAGGGTAAAAATATTAAGAGTTCTAGAGTAAATTCAAAACTGATAATTGAGCCTTCAAGTCAAAAAAAATTATAAATATTAGTTCCTCCACAGGGTAAGCATAAGAGTGAAATCACCGAAGAAGACTTGGCAATTATGAAAGTATCCCTAGGGGAAGTCACTATAGAGGACCTGAATAAAGCCACACATACTCTTATCAACATCCCTTTTTATAATATTAATGAAGAAAAGGTTGATAAATCCAAACTAAAGGAACAAATTTCTAAGCTATGTGAAATAATTACAAAAGTAGCAGGTTCTACTCCCCATCAGTCATTACTTTTAGGAGATGTAATTGATCAGTAAATGATAAATTTAGTATAGTAAAATAGTGATAAGGCTAAGTCATTTGATGAATGGATAAATAAAATGATACAAACTACAAAAAAATGGTTTCTTGAGGTTGTAAGAAATTTGGTTGATATTGAAAATAAATTGGCACAACTGAAACCAATGATGAAGGAGATTAAAAGTGAAAATGTATTATCTAAATTAAAATAGGACAGAATTTAATAGATAATGATTTAAGTGAAAATATTTTGATGGAATAAAATATTGTTCTAGAGGGATCATTAATGAAATCAAATCAAGAAAAACACATCAAATCTTTTTTGCATGCACATTTTTAGAGCAATGCTTGAAGAAATGAAGACTCTAGAAGAAAATGCTCATAACGTTAAAATATATCTAGAAGATTATATCTTCTATCTCATTAATTTTTGTTCATAAGAACCACCAAAGACATAGGAATAATTAATTCAATAATTCAACTAAGTAATTAAGAATGCCACAAATCCATTCACATCAAAATCAATAAAGAAGTTAATGAAAAGTCATCAAGTCAAAAGGATGGAACCCAATCTTGGGAAGGTGAAAGGTTATTATAAGAAGCTAGAAAATGAACTAATAAGGTTTAAAATGGAAAGGAAATTAGTTTCAAAGATAGATTATGCATCTATTCAGTTCATGATGTCACAACACATCAATTACATGGAAAAGTGTAGAACAAAAGTTTATGAATTAGAGTGATTTCTATTGCTTCTCTTCTCAACTTCTTTTATTTTCTTCAAACATCTCAAGAAATGTATTTCAAGTAATTTTATTTTAGTTAGTTAATTTATAAGTAATGTAACTCAAAGAAGTTACTTGTAAACGTAGTTTCTTTATAAAATGTAAGACTCGTGTAACGTGGTTAGATGTCATTAATTAAAGTCAATTTGTAAAAAAAAATTACTTAAGTGAGATCTACATGACATGAAAATAAGTTGTATTTGATCAAAAAAATAAAAAACAAGAAGAGATACATGTCAACAACCATTTTATGCCACAAATGAGAAATTTAAGGAAGACATCTTCCAATGGCTTTTAGAATTTAACGCAGCACATGGAAATTCAAGGAGTTATCTTTTAATTGTATTTGATATATGAAATAGTATAAATATGGGGGAGGAAATACATAAAAGCGAATGGTAATTTTTAAAAATCAGTTATAATTATTTAAAAAAAAATACTAAGCAATCTGAAACTTTATGTTTATATTTATGTATTTTTTTGTATGAACTTTGTTCAAAGTGAATAAGAAGAAAGTTGGTTTCTGAAGAACTTTACATCTAAGGAGATTTTTTAGTGTATTCTATGAGGATTAAAACTTTAAAATTTTTGTTATCATGTAATTTGAATATGAATTCAAATTTTTCTTATTCATTAGCTAAAATAATTATCACGTCTTGTATATGTATATGTTCATATCAATACAATAAGCTCTACAAAAATTACTTGTTGTGAAGTATAGTTTATTTCTCTTTCACAAATTCTAGTTTTCATTATTCTCCACTTTCTAAGAAATTATTTAAATAATCTTTTAATCAACTACTTACTTCCTACAAAATCATTATGTTATGGTTCATAAACTTTGTGATTAAAGTAATTCCCAAAATAAGATAACTTGTGTATATCCTATGCATAATTTGCATAAATTATAAAAAATTACATGTGTGAATAGTTAGAGTAGATAAACATAAGCATATTGGAGATTTACCATTAAATGAAGGGGATTTAATCCCATGACTACCTAGGTATCTTTTGTAATCCTAAAAAATATCTAGCCAACAAGTTGATCAATCTATATAGAGTGGGGAGGGGGGCAACCTTCAACCCTATAAAGTTAATTTAAGTTCCCTCTTTATATATATATGGGAATTTATTTAGTTTACTATCCTATATATAGAGAGGGGAGAGTCCCCCTCCCCCTATATAAATATGATCTACTCTACATATTAGGTCTCTATCTATTGGGGGTCATTGCTAGATAGATAGATAGATAGATATACCACTAGATATGGGCCACCCTATATATATATATATATATATATATATATATATATATATATATATATATATATCTAGAGGTTATTAAATGAGTTGAGCTTGGGGGAATATAATCTAGGCTCTTTTCTCATGTTGTTCCTAAAAGGAGAAGACACTACTATACTAACCACTATATTGCAACCACTATAGAGTATTTATTGGGGGTTTAAGGGAAGGGAAATTAATAGGAATTTGATTGAGGAATCGAGGGAAGATAGAATATCTATATGAAGATGGGCCCTAGATAGATATAGTTGGCTCCTCAACTGTATAGAGTTTAGTTGGCACTGAGTATAGTAGAGGAATAATGCATCAAGAGGAAAAATTTAGCTCCTTGCCCTGTATTAAGCTTAGCTTAGCTCAACTTATCTTTCTTAGGCACATACGATAGATATTTTAGTAAGTGAGTAAGTATACCATATAGAGGATTTCCAAAAAAAAAAAACTATATACACCCAACTAAATGAGCCTCATCCATCTATTATATTATATATGTGACCATATATCAATCTAAATCTAAGTTTATAATCCCCTGTAGATAGATCCATGGTATATATTTTAATTGGCACCCATATAGATTAATATACCTATATATTATCTTGGGGGAATATATATATGATATATAAGGGCCATATATATATATATATATATATATATATATATATATATATATATATATATATATATATATATATATATAATAATAGATATGGGCCCTATATATCATTCCATATCTATACCTATATATTCTCTGGGGGGGGGCATTGAACTCTATATAGCTATTATGGGGTGGGGGTGCCAATAAAATATAGACTGTACCAATGCTAATGAATCTCTATCTATAGTCTCCCCACCCCTCTATCTTTATTTATCATAATTAATATAGAGCATGCCCTTATATATCTAAGCTAACTACTATCCCCATAGAAGTCTATAGTGAATCTAGACTATGCCCCCCATAGTATATATTTTTTTGGCACCCCCTTCAAGCCCTATATATCTATATAGGTTTCTTTGGCCTCTCTATATAGTGGGGAAAATATAAAGAGAAACTTTGGCCTATCTATATATGTTCCAGATAGAGGGAGAGGTGAGTTAGATAGAGTTTAGTTTATATAGAGTGGGGAGGGGGGAGGGCCACTATAAGATTTAATGGGATCTATATTGGTGATTCCCCCCCCCTCTCTCTCTCTCTCTCTCTCTATATATATATATATATATATATATATATATATATATATATATATATATATATATATATATATATATATATATATATATATAAGGGCAGGGGAAAAATATAGAGTTGAGTTTTCTATATATATAGAGGGGAGAGGGGAGAGGGAGAGGCATAGGTCCCCCCCCCTCTATATATAGGAGCTAATATATAGAGGGTTATGTTATGGGGTGAGTAGGCTATATCTAATCGATATTTCATGCCATCTGCCCTCGTAGACTAATAGGAGACCTTATCCAAATAGATGGGAGGACTATTTATCTATATGGGGAGCCCCCCCTCTCTATATATTTTATGTGGAGACCCTCTCTATTTAATTAATTTATGGAAAGATAGATATAAACATTTGACTAAGGATATCAAGTGTTACTAGCTATAGATAGCCATATAGATATATAAGGGGATGGCTAGTGTATATATCCAATCCCCACCCCCTCTCTATAGATATAGAATTAATAAATCTATATGGATAGTTATATAGATAACACCATATAGATATAGGGGCTATCTATCTAGCTATCAAATGACATATAGATATATAGGGGGATGGGTATCTATTTGGATATCGTATTTGGATGGATACTAACCTATTCGATGAGCACCTATCTTATCGATTAGCTAATAACATGTCCAATGATCACCAAAATGATGATCACACAACCTCTTAGCCCATATCTATATATAGGCACCTATATGATGAGAAACTAATCTATATGATGAGATCCTAACCCTAAATATCTAAATAGGGATCTATCTATCTGGTGATTGGTCTGTATGGTATGGGGTGGGGTTGGTAGAGTGGGATTTGAGATAGATAGAGAGATAGATATGGGTTTTAGATAGAAGGAAACTATATATAGTTTTTTTGGCAACCCTATAAAGTGGATTTAATGGATTAGACTTGATATATAGATAGGGACAAAGAAACTCTATATTGAGGGGCTCAATCTATATATATATATATATATATATATATATATATATATATATATATATATATATATATATATATATATCTATGGGGTGTAGCAAAGATATAATCTAGAGATCTTAACTAGCTAAACTTCAATGGGATAGGTAGATAGATGGGGGGGTCATTATATCATGTATATAAAACTTAGATAAACTCAACTATAGACTATGCCCCTCCCCCTCTCCCTTTCCCTCTATCTAGAGTTGATGGGGGGGTGGTTATCATATCATGTTTATAATCTATACTAGTAAAAACTCAAATATCTTATAGATAATCTATATAGATATAAGGGTGCCTCTATCCTTCTAATAAATAGGGAAGGGGACCACATAGATATATAGATAGGGGTGGTAGAGTGGATATCTCTATAGGGACCTCCACCCCCCCTCCCCCGGTATCTATGGGGAGGGCCTATATCCCTATCCTTATCCCTATCCCTATCCCTATATATTTGAGGGGGAGGGGGAGGGAGAGGGGGGAAATGGCCCTATATATATAAATCCCTTAAATATCTCTATGGTGGCCCTATCTATACTAACTCACTCACTCAATCTAAATATATCTATGGGGTGGGGGTGCCAACTAGATACTATGGAGGGCACCCTATATATCCCTCTCCTTATCCCTATCCCTATATATTAGAGGGGGAGGGGGAGGGAGAGGGGGACAATAGTCCTATGTATAAAACACCCCTAGATATCTCTATGGCAGCCATATTTATCATATGGGAACTTGACCAACCCCATATAGGGTTTGTGGGTTAGCTTTAGGTTAAAGGTGTATGCATACCCCAATAGCTAGATAGGTCCCTAATCTATCTATCTAGGGCTGGTTATATAGATAGATATAGGCCCTCAATTCTATATTTATATTTTCAATAGAGTAAAATATATAGTTGAGTTTAGAGTTTAGATATAAAGGGGTGGGTATTCACTATGCTCACCCCCATAGTCCCTACTATATATGAATATGGGGATCCCTACCCCATAGATAGATTTAGATAGGGGAACTCTTCCATTGGTCACATTATTCAAGTTTTTTCTTTGTCCTATCACCATATATAAGGTGCCCCATATCTATAGTGATGGGCCATATATATATATATATATATTATATATATATATATATATATATATATATATATATATATATATATATATATATATATATATATATATAGGGTGGGATGGGGCCATAGATAGAGGATCAAATTGCCCTATCTAAGATATGGGGTGGGGCCCTAGATAGAGGACCAAATTTCCCTATCTCTATAGGGGATCATCCATACATGAGGTGCCAATGAAATAATTTGGGGTTATATAAGATATATAGGGGGTGGGGGATACTTCCCTATGTATATCTTAATCCAAGATATTAGAGAGGGGGGTTAGGTATAGATCGGGTTGGGAACCATATATATATATAGATAGGGTCCCTATCTATATATTAATCCAATATATTAGAGAGCGGGGTTTGATTTTCCTATCTATTATATAATGGAGAGGGGGGTTGGGTCCCATATAGATATATAAGGGCCCTATCTAGAATATATTTGAGAGGGGGTGGGGTCTCATATAGATAGATAGGGATCTTATCTATTCTATGAGGGGTAAGAACCCTTATCCTTTGTGACTTACACTATGGATATATTTTGATAGATGCCCTATTAGATTCGGCCATCTGACATATATACTTTAAAGAGTTTGGGTACATACAATCAAAATAATGGGCACCTTCCAAATTTGATAGGATAAATAACCCTTGAGATTTTAACCTTCGAGATTACCCTAGATATAGTTATTTAATAGATTGTCTATGAGCTTGGGCTAAATATCTCCTAAGATTAGAACATCTAAGATTTCCCTAGAGATAGCTATAATCTTGTCGTGTCTATGATTTTGGGCCAAATATCCCTTGAGATTGGAACATCTAAGATTACCCTAGAGATAATTATAAATTAGTTTGGCTATGAGCTTTAAATCTCATAAATGAGATTGGAATCTATCTCCCCCACCAAATAGATGATACAAATAGAGATTGTATATAATAGGTGGGTTTAATATTGATAGAGACATACCCATCCTCTACTCTCTCTAGGTCATACAACATCGAGATCTCCATATAGATAGAGATAGAGATAGAGATGGATATAGAGATGGGGATAGGGATAGGGATAGAGATAGAGATATATCTAGGCAACCCTAACTCTATCTATGGGATCTCCCTATCCCTATAGAGAGATCTAAACAACCTCAACCTCAACATATAGACTATAGTGGGAATACAATGTTGAGTATCCATATAAAGAGATTTGGGTAAAATTTACCTAACCTCTAGACTATAGTAGGAATACAATGTTGAGTAGACCTATAGAGAGATCTAGGCAACCTCAACCTCTATAGTAGGAATACAATGTTGAGATATGAAAGTTTGATGACCCATTATCTAATCTAATCTATAGATTAGGGAAAGATTGAGATTATTCATAGTGATATATAGGCATACTCTATCTAGGCTAGTCATTATCTATCCATTTGGAAATGTTAATGACCACACATCCCACCACTATTTAGTGGATAGGCAACCTTGACATATGGATGGAAACATTGATGACCAAATAGAAATATCAACATCCCATAGATGACTAGATTATTTGGGTAACCCTAACTCTATCTAGGATATCTATAGATAGGGGAAAGATTGAGGACTTAATATCTATAGATAGGGGAAATATTTATGACCCTTATCTATCTATTTATCTATATGGGCAACCCTAATTAGATATAGGGAATCCCCCTTATCTATCTATCTAGGCAACCCTAAATTTATCTAGGGAATCCACCCATATATAGATAGGCGTAGATATCCTCCCCTATCAATAGAGGCCCATAGATAAATTATAGAATGAGGGTGGACTTCTTTTCCATCTATTGGTAAGCTAATAATCTATAGATAGGGGTCAATCACCCATATAGATAGGGGATCTAGTCACTAGTTAGTCACCCCCTACATATAGATAAGGATAAATAGATAGATAGTGGATCTAGTCACCTAATTCTAATTCCATATAGATAGATAGGGGTTATGGTTTCCCTATAGATATAGAGGCTTACATAGTTAGTATATATGAGAAGCCCCCACTCTTATCCCCTAAGATTAGTATGGGGTTTTGGTTCGTAGAGTGGTAGTTGAGATAGAGAAAGTTTATTAGATTGGATTAAGTTTAGATATTATCTAATGGTGTAGGGGGAATTTAAATTGAGTTTATATATTAAATTTGAATCTAATTAATAATATATCTATGGGGTATGGGTTCTAATGAAACTATATAATATGGGGGTAGGAGGCACAATTTAGAGATAAAGATAGAGTATCTTTCGATTTGGCTTTGGCATTGGCCCTATCTAATCTAATCCATATGGACCCATTTCCATCCCCATATATAACCTATGGATATGGTGATAGGTTCTTATTGGCCATTTTTGGCCCACATACAAAGCTTCCACCTAAATAAATGAGCTAAGCAAAGTCTTGGCAGTGTTCTTGTGGAAATGAAGGATCTAAATAGGTCTATATAATGTCTATGGACTTCAAAAGATTAAGGAATCCTATACAAATCCTTAAGAACCATTCGATCCATTCAAATGATCAAGAAAAAGTTTATTTCACAAGTTTATGGAACCAGACCATCACTAGGACATCATGCAAAAGCAAGAAGGTTGACCCACTTGAGAATTTTATAAGTTGATCAAGAAGCCTCATAGGACCAAAAGAAATGAATGGTTTCAAATCCCTTAGTACCAAGATGTTTCTCTGCAAAATTCATGACTTGAGGATATTTTATATCAAGTTAAAAACATTCAAAGATTAACTTGCAGAACAGGACATTCATGCAAGTGTCAAATTTAAGACAAAGCAAAAGTCTATTGGAGTTTAAAAGTGATGATATCTTAGACATCATTTGACATTCTCATGGACATCATCAATGGTTATGCAGATGTCAAAATAAATATTAGGTAAAAAATCATTGGGGATTAGATTGTGATGGTCTCACAAACATCGATGACATTATTTTAGATGTATTTAATTCTATGTGGATGCCAGATTTAAACTAGTGAAGTAGTCATTAGTTTTCAAACAATGGGTCCCCATAGATCAATGATTGGAATTTGATAATGCATTCAGATCTTAAAATGATTATAGATTAAAGGGGTTGATGGATCTAAGGGTAAATGCATACATTTCAACTTTCAAAACCATGTTCAACCAGTAGAGGATCAATAGCCCTTATTCAAGCATACCAAGTAGATCCAATGGTACGATATGATCAATATGTCAAAAGGACATGAGTTAATTTTGATGGCCAATCAAATAAAAGATCAAACCCAGGATGTTTTGATGAAATTTGATGAGTAGTTTGATTTGGGAAAAGTGATAAATGGACTCGAGTTGATGAAATACAAAAGAATCAAGCTCAAATACAAATATAGTTTGAACCATGATAGATAATACAGACCAAGCATTGCTAACATATCTCTATAAATGTAAAATAGGTATTTTAGACCTAATATAGACCAAAGGGTGGTAACTTGTTGCTGAAATAGGACTAAGCTTTGAACAAAGTGCCACCTATATATGGATTATAGGAAAACTAATAATATTAGATTGGTCTTAGTTTATAGTTAATTCAGATCCAGGTTTCAAATCAGGATCAGATATGTGCATTCAGTGGAGGGATGTTTAGTTCGTAAAAATGATAATATCTCTACAAGTAGCCACTCAATGTAGATACAACATGGATCAGTCTAGTTTTAAAGATATGAGGATTTTTGTCCTCATACATGCAGGTCAAGTGAAAGATGGCATGAAGATCAAAGAGAGAGATCTGGTGGTTAGAGAAAGAAGATCGAGCATTTTAATGTATTTTCTAAGAACTCAAAGATTATTAGGAAAAACAAAGGTTCATTTATCAATGGAATAATAATGTCTTTATTGATCAAGGGGATGGTAGAGCATTAATTACAGTAAGGTGGCATCTTATCCATCAATTCTTGAATAGGCTCCCCTCTTCCTTTCTCTCTCCCCTTTCTCCTATATATCCCATTCTTTCCATTTGTAAAGGGTTCATAGTTTTTTATACTTTTTCATATTTATGGGAGATGGATTCTCATTGAGATGTTTGTAAAAGCATGCTCATTTGACTAGGCTAAACCATATAAAATACTTTAAGAACTACCTCTTGATGTAATGAGATGATTTCTTTACCTATCTCTTGTCTTTAATTAGTGCTTTAGTATGCTTGTGCTTGGTGGATTTGTGAAGGAGATTATTCCTATTCCATTAGCCTTATGCTTACCTTTCTAAAGTATTTTCAAGATCTTGTAGGTCCAGATTAGTGTTCTTCCTGAACCTCTTCTAGTGTATTAACTTGATCTTGAGATTGTGCAAGCTATAGTTGTCTTATGAATGATCTAGTGTGGGTTCAAGCATAGATGAGTGTTCATTTGAATTTGGTGCATCACCTAGTTAATTTTATTAAGATCCCCTTTCCCCTTCTAACCATTTTCCTTGTCAAGAATTAGTTTATCATTAGTTTTAGGTGAGCATAATAGAGGAAGTCAACCTACTCTAGAGGTTCATACCCACCATAGGTGACCCATAGCATAGGGTTACTCCCATGTTTGACTAGGTTTTGAACAAGAGGACTTGAACAATCTCCTTAACTAGGGTACAAATCTAGTTCATAATATTTTTTGGCATGCCTGGATCAATACGAGTTAATGATTCTAGTTATTTTGCCAACAACTAATAAATAAAGGATTGAGCCAAGACATTTTTTACTAAGGTCAATGGATAAATTTGACTTAGGAAAAGAAAATGAATGGACCTGAGCTGGAGGAAAACACATGGAACTGAGATCAAACTCAATCTAAGTTGAACCAGGGTAAATAATAAGGACCAAGAATTTATAGTATAGCTCTATGAAGATAAAATAGGTATTTTTTATACCTAATGGAGATCAAATGAAGGTACACAATCTATAGGTATACATCAACATAAATGACTATAGGAAAATGAATAAAAGAGATGGGTTTTTGATTTATAGAAAAGATCTGGGTCCAAAATTTGATTGGGGATAGATATGTGCAATTATGAAAGGATGTCTCATCTTTTGACACAATCATTTATTTGATAGCTAGGGGCCTAAAAACAACCACTCAAGCAAACTTTAGCATGGATCTATTAGATCATGAGTATGATGATTTCATCTTCAAGCATGGAAAACCAAAAGGGAGATTTGGTGGTTAGAGAAATAAGCTTAAGCATTTAATGGATTTGTAGGATGCTTAAGGTTTATTTTCATGAACATGATCAAAGATATGAGGATTTTATCTTCATAATGAGACCAAGTGGAAGATCAAAAGTGAAAGGACTTAGGGAATTGGACAAAATTTAGATCATTCATTTTTAGTAGGATCATGAACTACCACCTTTGGAAAACTCTTGTCTTCTAGTGTATCTTGCTCAATAAATGATTATTTAGAGGATATTTGTAAAAATCATGACTATCTTGTTCATGATGGTATTTTTATGATTGGACCAAAAGCATGGTGGAACATCTCTTTAAAGCTGGCAGTTCATTGATTATTCTTGAAACATGTTCTCTCTCTCTCTCTCTCTCTCTCTCTCTCTCTCTCTCTCTCTCTCTCTCTCTCTCTCTCTCTCTCTCTCTCTCTCTCTCTCTCTCTCTCTCTCTCTCTCTCCATTTGTAAAGGGTTCTTAGCTTTTTATAACTTGTCATATTTTTGGGAGATAGGACATTCTTTGAGATATTACAAAATATGTTTAGCTTGATTAGGCTTGACCCTATCAAGCATTTGTAAGAACTAACTCTTGATGTAATAAAGGACTTTCTTTGTCTATCTCTTTCCTTGTATTTGTGTATATTGAGTTTTTCACTATGGCATTGTGTGAAGGAGAATCTTATTCATCCATGGTCCTTATTTTTGACCTTGTTTAAGGAGTTTTCAATGTTTTTTGTAGGTATAAATTAGTTTTATTTCTACCATTAATTTGAGATTTTAGTGAGTCTTAAAACTACTCCTCATTTGCATTGATTTCTTCATGAACCTCTTCCATGAAACACTTATGGAATTAGCTTGATCTTAAGATTATGTGAGCCAATATTGTCCTTTATAGATCTAGTGTGGGTTCAAACTTATGGGAGTTTTCCATTTTATTTTGGTGTATCACCTGGTTAAATTTATTAGGAGCCATTTTCCCCTTCTAACCCTTTTCCCTATGAAGCATTAGTTTTAGGTGAGAATTAAAGTGGAATTCAGCCTACTCTAGAGGTTTAGCCCCACCATAGATGAGGCACATCCTAGGGTTGTTCCCATGTTTGACTAAGTTTTGAGAAAGAGGACTTGAACAATCTCATTCTCATCCAGGGTGTAAATCTGGTCTATAATAGTTTATGGCATGCTTGGTGGGACTAAGGTCCAAATCAGTATAAGGATTTTTGTTGTTTTTCTTATGCATATCAACCTTTGGACACATTATAAAAACATTAATGGTGACTCTGGGCATCTATCAACTAGTTTAAGAAGTCCAAGTTCCTATTCATCATTATTTGGTATTTATAATCAATCATATTTTTATCAAAATGCTTATTCTCTACCTTGCCATCCTTCTATCAAGTTATTAATGTTTATAGATTCACCCCAAGTGGTTCTCAAGATTCTTATGGTAGCCTTCTTAGGCTCAAAATGTCTTTAGTTTTCTCCAAACCAATCCATTTCAATCTAGAGGCAAATGCTCTCAGGATATCAAAAGTACATGACAAGCCTTAATACATAAAGGGGATATTGTCAAGATATCCCTAATCATATTCTTCATGAAATAAGAGGTAAAGGAGGAATGGGCACATATTGAGAGGTAAAATTGGAATAACCTTAAGTGAGATATTGAATGTGGGTGGTTATATCTAAATCATTAAGGATAAGCTAAGAAGCCTTGAAGAGCATTACGTTCCACTCCATTGACCTTATGTATCTTAATAAACACCACCCCAACCCCCATATATGCCACCCATTCTTCCCCAAGAGACCACTCAAATTGAACTCTCTTATGTTCCAAGTTCTTCATGTGTTCTTCAGACCTTCCCTTCTCAGAGTTTGATTCAAGAGAGATTTTAGAGAAAGGAAATTGTTTTAGAGAAACTTATTATTGAGATCCAAGATCCCACATATCTTCCTCAAAAACCCTCTTGTACCTCACACCATCCCTCTTATGTTCCTTATCTTCATGAGACCACTAACCAACCTAAAGAGAGGTTTTTTAAAGAGAATATAGATAGTTAGATCAAATAATTAGATATAAAGATGAGGAAAGAGTAATAGAGTCAAAATTAAGGAAAGGTGGTTATTTATTACACATTCCCCTCATGGGAATCAGTTATGGAAGGCATGTAGAAAAAAGAGGAGGTATTAGTGATGAATGTCCAAGAACTTGTTCAAGAAAAAGAGGTTATTCCCTACACTTTTCCCTTATGGAAGTCAATTCAAAAAGGATTTCAAAAATAAGAGGTGCTAGCTGAGGTAGTCAAATAGGCAATCTGAGAGGAGAAGTTAGTTATGCCAAAAGTATATCAAGCAACCATAAATCATCTCAATGATCTTGATCTAAAATATTTTTGATACTCTCTTTCCCTCAAGTACCACCAAAGAGACCATTCAAAGTCCCTAGATGGAAGGATACTCTTATAATCTGAAATCAAGGTGAACTTATTCACTCTCCCACCATCTTGCTCTTGGATAAAGGACCTACTATATAAAGGATATAGGAAGAGCTTATAGTCATAGGTGAACTTTAAGAAGACATTACAAACATCTATGATGAGGAGATCATAATAGGCATCCCACTTAATTCAAAATATGAAGAATCACGTTTAAATTGACCTTCTTGGCATGACTTTAACATTAACGAACTGGATCCTGGTGAGGATAATTCTCAAGTTGAAAACAAAAAAAAATTCTGATTTGATTACTGAAGGTCCATTCTACACAGATCAAGAAGAGGATAAGAACCAAGAAGAAGAGTATGGTTAAATTTAAGGTGATTTGTCAAATGAAGGTATCCCTAATGAATTGGAGTTATAAAAATGTAAATTAGACCTTGAGTAAGATAAAGGTGTCTTTTTAGACCTTGAATGTTCAAATTAACCCTCATTTGTAGTTGAGGAACAAGATGAAATCTTGAGTGAGGTTGATGAAGAGGACATCTTTAGTGCTCAATAAATTAAGCTTGAAGGACCATCAACTTGTGTGATGGAGGAAGGCCTTTAGGGTGAATAGATATTTCTATATGAGCATGTCCTTCAAGGAAACTATGATCTGATTATGCTTGAAAAGCTTAATGATGAAGCAATAAAGTGTAAGAGCGAGGTAAAATCTGATTGCTCAATGTTTGTGTTGACAAGAGGATGTCTTATCAGATACCTATCTCAGTTGGAAGATGATAAGGAGGATCCATCATAGGTTGTGATTAATTCAGAACATAAATTTGAGTCTTAAAAAGAGCAAGATCAGCTTGCCTATCCACTCTAAGATTCTTGTATGACCAATTAGCCAGATTAGGTGGGTAAGTTTATTTTTTCTCTATTTTTTGGAGATGTGTATTGATAATATGTTAAATATCCACTCCTCCATATTTTCTTGGCAACCCTCAAACATGTAAAGCATAATATGTTAGTGATAAAAGGTAGCTATTTTGTATAACTAATCAATGGTTTTGTATAGTCCCATTTTATTTGGTTAGATTAGGATAGGTAGATTTTATGCTTTCCTCTAAGTGTCTTCTGCACATTTCCTTTATGTTTTTTGTTTCCTTTTCCAAAATTCCTTGGGTACTTTGTTTTGTTTTCTCCTTATTACTTCAAGAGGAACTTCTAGAGGGTTAACATTATTTTATCTTTATACCAAATTGTTGAATTAGAGTAGATGACTCCATGCCCAATGGAATAGATAAGGAAAATTGGTTTGGTTTCTCAATCATAGCAATCATGCTTCCCTATGAGTCACCAAAGATGTTGGTAATTTTTGGCTCACATACAAAGATTCCACCTAAATGGATGAGTTGAGCAAAGTCTTAGCAGTGTTCCTATGGAAATAAAGGATCCAAATAGGTCTACATCATGTCCATGACCTTAAAAACTTAATAAATCCTACACAAAGACTCATGAACCATTTTATCCATTCAAAAGATCAATCAAAAGTTCATTGCATAATTCTATGGAACTAGACCATCACTAAAACATCATGCAAAACCAAGCAGGTTTACCCACTTGAGAGTTTTATGAGTTGATCAAGAAGATTCATAGGAAAAAAATAAATTAATGGTTTCAAATCCTTTGGTGTAAGGATATTTCTCTAAAAAGTTGTGACTTGATTATATTTATATCTCAAGTTACAAACATTCAAAGTTTAACTTATAGAATAAGAAATTCACATAAGTGTCAAATCTAAGACAAAGAAAAAGTCCACAAGAGTTCAAAAGTGATGGTCTCACATATGTCATTGATGTTCTTGAAGATGTCATTGATGGTTGCACAGATGTCAAAATAAACCTTGGCCAAAAAAACATTGGGGATTAAATTGTGATGGTCTCATAAATGTCAATGATGTTCTCATAGATGTATCTGATGGTTATGCAGATTTCAAATTTAACATAGGATAAAAAATCATATGATATTAAATTTGAGGGTTATGCAGACATCAAATACAATTTTGATGACATCAAATCATAGGAGCATGAATTTCAAATGATGGGATCATATACGTCAATTTTAAACCAATGAAGTAGCTATTAGTTTTCAAATAGTAGATCTTGGTAGATTGACAATTGGCATTCGATCGTGTATTTAGATATAATAGTGAGTGGAGGTCAAATGGGTCAATGGATCTAAGGGAAAATGCATACATTCCAAGTGACAAAAACATGTTCAATTGGTAGAGGATCAAGATCCCTTGCTCAAGCATACCAATTAGATCTGACGATGCGAGATGGTCAATATGTCAAAAGCACCCAATTTGATTTTAATATCCAATCAAACAAAGGATTGAGCCTATGATGTTTTAATGAAATTTGATAGATCATCTTGACATAGGAAAAGTGATAGATGGACCCAAGATGATGAAATACAAAATAATCAAGCTTGAATGTAGATTCAATTTGAACCAGGATAGACAATATGGAACAAGCATTGTCACTAGAGCTCTAGAGATGTAAAATAGGACTTTTAGACTGAATATAGACCAAGTGGGTGGAAAATTGTTGCCAAAATAGGGCCAATATTTTAATAGAGTACCATCTATATATGGACTATAGTAAAATCAATAATCTTAGATTGGTTTTCATCTATATTTAATTTTGGTCTAGGTTTCGAAGTAGGAGTAGATATGTGCATCTAATGCAGGGATGTTTAGTCCTTCAAAATGATCATGGATCTGAAAAGAAACCACTCAATGCAGATACAACATAGCTCAGTCCAATTTTAAATATATGAGGATTTTTGTCCTCATACTTTTAGGTCAAGTAGAAAATGGCATGAAGATCAAAGATAGAGATCTGGTGGTTGGAGAAAGTAACTTGAATATTTAATAGATTTTCCAAGAAGAACTCAAGGATTATTGGGACAAATAAAGGTTAATTTTTTAATGCAAGAATATTATACTAATTGATCAAGGGGATGGTGGATCATTCATTATAGTAAGGTGGTAGCTCATATGTCAATTCTTGAATAGGGTCACCTCTTCATTTTTGTCTCCCCTTTCTCTTATATATCCCATTATTTCCATTTGTAAAGGGTTCCCTATTGGAAATATTGTCATTGATGTCAAAGGTCTAATATTATTGGTGATAAAGGCCCCATTACATTTAATGATGTTTGCAATAGTTATATCTTAGCTAATGTGTGTTAATATTTATTTAATATTAACAAATATATTTTTGGTTGCATATAAGACAAAAGAAGGGCCCATGGAGAAGTCAAAGATTCATAGGGTAAAGATAAAATAAGAATGGGATGCATTTTCCCATGAAGAGTCATCTTGGGGAATTCCAAGAGTCACCAAGTGAAGACAAAAGAGGAAGGTTTCAATTTCTCATGAAGGGACACTTTGAGGAATATGAAAAGTCACCAAGATAAGAACAAAAGAGGAAAGGACATTTTTGCTTATGAAGGGTCACCATATGACTTTTCAAATGCAAGGATATGAAGGGTAATATAAGTTTGGAACCATTTTCCATGAGTATTGAAGGGTCACAAAGGGTGAAGGCCAAAGGTCATCTGGAAAGCTATAAGTAAAGGCTTGAGAAGCCATTTGTAAATGTGTGAGAGAAGAGAATGATTTGTATTTGTTATATCTAGCTTAGAAGAGCAAAGGTGTGAGATAAGAGAATGATTTATATTTGTTATATCTCACTTAGAAGATTAAAGGTGTGAGATAAGAGAATGATTTGTATTTGGTATATCTAGATTAGAAGAGCAAAGGTGAGAGAGGAAAGAGATATTGTAATGAAATATCATTTGTTGAGATAAAACATTGAGAGATAGTTGAGTGGTATACACAAAAGGGGTTGGTGATCTTGTGGGTTGGTGCTCACAAATTTTTGTTGTGTTGGTGCTCAGTAAAGGGGTTAATGCTCCTATGGGTAGGTGCTCATAAATTTTTGTTGTGTTGGTGCTCATCAAAGGGGTTGGTGCTTCTGTGGGTTGGTGCTCATGAATTTTCGTTGTGTTGGTGCTCAGTAAAGGGGTTAGTGCTCATGTGGGTTAGTGCTCAACAAAGGGGTTGGTGCTCTTGCAAGTTGGTGCTTGTGAATATTGTAGTTTGATTTGGTTCTCATTCATATACTTGAGATTGTTTTCCATGGGTTTTCCCACATTGGGTTTCCACATTAAATCTGGTGTCTCTCTCTATCTTGTGTGGTGTTTATTATTTCAATTTTATTGCATATATTAAATGTATGTTAAAATGGAATTTGATTAAGGGATATTTTATAAGATTTATGATATACTGATTCACCCCCCCTCTCAGTATATCCCATGCTTAACCATTGGTATTAGAGCAGGTTCCTTTTGAAAATGTTTTACAGCTTAAAGGTAAATCAGGAAAGCACGATGGCTGGATCACATTAAGTATTTTATACAAATAAGGCACCTTTGTTTGATGGGATGAATTATGATTTTTGGAAGGTAAGAATGAATAATTATTTGATGGCCCTTGGATTTTAAATATGGGAAGCAGTGGTGGAGGAATATGAAGAGCCACAAGCACTTGTAATTACTCCAGCAAAAAAGAAGGCAAGTGAATGTAATGCTAAAACTTTAAATGCTATTTTATATGGTTTATGTGAATTTGAACTTGTTAAAGTTATGTAATGTAAATATTTTTATGAAACTTGGTTAAAACTTGAGAATATTTATAAAGGTGATGGAAAGGTCCAGCAAGCTAAGCTTCAGACTTTTAGAAGATAGTTTGAAATTTTGAAGATGTAAGAAGAAGATATAACAAGTTATCTTTTGTGAGTTGATCAAATAGTAAATCAGATTCAAGTATTAGAGAAAATTTGGAAGAGTCAATGGTGGTACAAAATGTTTCAAGATCTCTACCAATGAGATATGATGCAAAGGTTTCAGCAATCGAGGAGATGAAGAATTTAGCCAAGCTAAAGATGGATGAGCTTCATAGTATACTCATGGCATATGAGATGCAGACTGAATAAGATAAACCCTCAAAGAGAGAAGTGGCTTTCAAGACATCAATGAAAGAGAAAGATAAGATTCAAGAATCAAGTGATAGTTTTAGTGATGATGAAGATGACAACGGAGCTCTTTTCATTTGCAAGTTGAAAAGCAGAACATGTAAATATCAAAGAAAATTACCTTTTAAATGTTTTAATTTTGGAAAGCTTGGAAATTTTTTAGCTAAATTCCCAAATAAGGGTAATGATGATGATGAAGAATAAAAGTCTACATACAAGAAGAATTTCAAAGGCAAATTCAAGAAGGGATTCGAAAAGAAGACCCTGTATTCTAAAGATCTTAGCTCAGTCAGAGAGTGGAGTCAGTGATTTAGAAGAAGAAGAGATTCTATTCATGGCCATACATGAAGATGTCTCTATAATAAAAATTACAAATGATTAATAAGAAGAAGAAGAAGAGGATGAAGTTAAGTGAATCTAGAAGGAGAACTCATTTTTGCCTTAGAAGAGTTAGAAGCTTTTGAGAAAAAGAATTGAAGATTGAAGCACCAGATCGAGAAAAATGGAAAGGAGTCAAAGGAAATAATTAATGATCTAATAGCACATATTGAAGAAGCTAAAACAAATGAAAAAGATATAACAACATAGTTTCAAAAATTAAGAAAAGAATGTGAAAGGTATGTTATTGAAATAGCCTCTTTAAAAGAAGATATTGAGAAAGCAGTCAATGATAAAGTAGTTAGTGATTCAAAATTTGAGGATAGCACTAACATGTTGAATAAGATATTGGAAAGCCAAAAGGAAAATTTAGATAAGACAGGTATCAAATTTAAAAAGAAAAAGATCTATGTTAAAGCTATTACAAAAGAGGAAACAAGAAGGGAAGAATTGAATAATACAGAGGACATTTCAAACAAAGAAGGCTAGAGGGAATAAAGCTACAAAAGGCAATTAGGTCAGAGATACACATGTAGGTCTTATTTTTATGGTTACTATTTTTATTTTAATGGATATGGTCATAAGAAATTAGAATGTCAAAAAAGGGCTAACAGTTTTAGAAATAAGGAGAAGGAAAGTCATGTAGAGTCAAGCAGAAGATACAACTATTTTGCTCCTCTACCAAGCTTTGGTGAAGAGGCCATAATATGTTACAAATGTGACAAATTCAGACACATAGCTCAGTACTATAGAAGCATGTTTGAGTCAATAAAGAAGGACCAGAGTTTCAAGGCTCCATTTATCAAGAAGAAGGTTCAGACATGTTCATGGCAAAATAAACAACCTGAAGATTATATGTTGACATAGACAGCTTTGCATGCAAAAAATGAAGATCAGCCATGGTTCATTGATAGTGGAGGTTTAATATATATGACAAGAGACAAGAGTAAGTTCATAAATATAAATAATATCAATGGTGGCATAATTAAATTCAGAGATAAGACCACTGCTAGGATAGCCAAAAAATGTACTTTAAGTTTGGATAATGGTAGAACCAAGACTAAGAATGTTTTGTATGTAAAATGTCTTAAGCATAATCTATTGAGTGTAAGTCAAATATGTGATTAGGGATATACATTAAATTTTATGTATAAGGTTATGAGATTACAAGAAAATATTCAAATGAGCTGATTGCAGATGCTCAAAGGACAAGCAATGATTTATATGTATTATCAGATATCTTCTCAAAGATCTGTAAGAGGAGTTGGAAGTAATTTCTATTACTTCTTGTCATTGAGGTTCAACATCAATTGAGGGGGAGCTAAGTGTTAGCTCCAAGTAGGGCCTTTTCCATTGATGTCAAAGGGGGAGAATAATAGGTACAATTATAGGTGCAAATAATGGTATAAGGAATAGGTATAGGTTGCTACAGTAAGAGGGAGTTATTGTATATTTTTCAAATGATAGTATGTGCAAGTTTTAGGATGTGGAAGTTTCAGGATTAAGGTTTCCATTAATGACAAAGGGGTAGATTGTTGGAAATATTGTCATTGATGTCAAAGGTCTAGCATTATTGGTGATAAAGGCCCCATTGAATTTAATGATGTTTGTAATAGATATATCTTGGCTAATGTGTGTTAATATTTATTTAATATTAATGAATATAATTTTGGTTGCATATAAGACAAAATAAGGGCCCATAGAGAAGTCAAAGAGTCATAGGGTAAAGATAAAATAATAATGGGATGCATTTTCCCATGAAGAGTCATCTTTGGGGAATTCTAAGAGTCATCAAGTGAAGACCAAAGAGGAAGGGCACAATTTCTCATGAAGGGACACTTTGAGGAATATGAAAAGTCACCAAGATAAGGACAAAAGAGGAAAGGACATTTTTGCTTACGAAGGGTCACCATATGACTTTTCAAATGCAAGGATATGAAGGATCATGCAAGTTTAGTGCCATTTTCCATGAGGATTAAAGGGTCATAAAGGGTGAAGGCCAAAGGTCATTTGGAAAGCTATAAATAAAGGCTTGAGAATCTATTTGTAAATGTGTGAGAGAAGAGAATAATTTGTATTTGTTATATCTAGCTTAGAAGAGCAAAGGTGAGAGGGGAAATAAATATTGTAATAAACTATCATTTGTTGAGATAGAAACATTGAGAGATAGTTGTGTGGTATACACAAAAGGGGTTGGTTCTCACGAATTGTTGTTGTGTTGGTGCTTAGCAAAGGGATTAGTGCTCTTGTGGGTTGGTGCTCATGAATTTTTGTTGTCTTAGTGCTCAACAAAGGGGTTGGTGCTCTTATGGGTTGGTGCTCATGAATTGTTGTTGTGTTAGTGCTCAGAAAAGGGGTTGGTGCTCCTATGGGTTGGTGCTCATGAATAGTTGCTATGTTGGTGCTCAACAAAGGGGTTGGTGCTCTTACAAGTTAGTGCTTGTGAATATTGTAGTTTGAGATGGTGCTCATTCATATAATTGAGATTGTTCTCTATGGTTTTTACCACATTGGTTTTCCATGTTAAATTTGGTCTCTCTCTCTATCTTGTGTGGTGATTATTATTTCAGTTTTATTACATATCTTGAATGTGTTGTTCCCAAAATTTGTCACTCATTTTTGGGATAACATATGAACTATTTTGGTCGTGCTAGCCAAAATCCTCTCTTCCCTTCTTGAAAAATTGTTTTGAGCATTCAAATTCTCCATTTTTTAAGCTTTTTCATTTCTACAGACTCTGCAGGCTCATTTCTATGGACTCTATAGGCTCCTTTCTACATGACTCTATAGGCTGATTTCTATGGACTCTGCAGGCTCATTTCTATGGACTCCATAGGCTCATTTCTACAGACTCTACAAGCTCATTTCTACAGAATCCGTAGGCTCATTTATATGGACTTCGTAGGCTCATTTCTACGGACTCTACAGGAAAGAAACAAGTTCCCAACACTTGGGAAATTTCAAGGTTGGTTCAACACTAAGGTTCAATAAAAGGTCCATCAGTAAGCTTCAAACAAAGGAATGAACTGTTGAACCATTGAAACTTGAACCAAAATGGTTTAAAGGGTTCAAAGGTTTAACATGTTCAAAATTTCAATGACATCAGCAAGCTTAAAGATGTTAAGTGCTTCAACAAAAGTTTAAAGTTCAACCACTTTAGCAAGTTCAACGGCTTCAAAAGACTTAACAAAAATAAGAAGACTTGAACCATTGAACCTTGAACCAAAATGGTTCAAAGGTTTAATGGGTTCAACGTTTCAAAGGTTCATTGAGTGGTTGGTTCAACGTGATTGGTTCAAGTGGTCAATTAAATGAGCAGAACCACATGATTAAACCGTTGAACCATTGAACCAAAGTTGGTTAAATTAGTCAGTTCAAAGGAGTGCCCCAAAGCCCAAAGGCCAAATTACCCTTGCAGAGGGAAGTGAACCAAAGGTGAGTGCCCTTGTGGAGGGTAGGTGATGAACAAATTGGACAGTTGCAAAAGGCTGAAAGGGTAAGATTTTCTTTGGAAAAGTGAACAAGGCAGAAAAGTTGTAATTCCTTTGGATTTGTTCCAAGGCAAAAGCAAGGTGAATTATTTCGAACAAAAAGTCCAAAGGAATTCCTTCAAACTTTTTTCTGAAGTAATTCACCCGAAAGAAAAAAAAAGCTGAAGGGAAAGTCAATGAAAGCAAGAAGAAAATGGCTAAGGCAAGGAACATTTCCTTCGGGCAAAATGTCTGAAGGAATTCCTTCAGACATTTTGTCAAAGGAATTGGATCCTAAAGACCCCTGAAGGACCCCAAAGGGTAGATACCCTTGTGGGGGACTCTTGGCCAAAGCTAAAGGGATACCTCCCCTTTGGGAAGGATCAAATAGGAAATCCAAAGGAATTGCCAAGGAGGGTGACCGGCTTGAAGACGTCAAGATTAAGTATCGTAAACTAGCCGTTGATATTTAAAGGCTTGAGCGTAGACCCAAATGCATTCAAAGGCCTTAAGGCCAAAAGGAAGAACCACTGAGAGAAGAGTGCAAGGACCCAAAAAAGCTAGGAATATATCCCTGAGAGCTCAAATTCCAAGAAAAGACAAAACTAAGAAAAGATAAAAAGGGAAAGATCATAAATATCTACGAAGAAGTTATTCCAATAGGTGGAACAGTCCACCAAGTAGATATTTGAGCTTGAAAATATTAAAATCATGGCCTATTTTTCTCCTTTGGAGTAAAGGTGAAATGGATAGCTATGCAAATATCAAGTGACAGACCAAATGACTCAGGCCCAGGAGAAGACATTTGAGATGAAGTGACATGCCACAGTTAAGGTAGCTGCCCTATTCTAGCATGGTCCCTTGACAAAGCTAAAAATGCATTCAAGGCATTGAATGTAGCATAGGCCATTCCATGGAACAAATAACCAAGCCTTTCTTGGCTACTATATATTGTAAATCTCTTCTTTTCACAAGGGAGATTTTTCCATTATAGAAGCAAAACTCTACCAAAATTGAAAGGCGATTACTAAGACTTTGAGCTCAGATTGTTTATCATATTTATTTATTTGAATGAGAAAGCAAGTTACTTTCAGACTTTGTGTTGTTATGTCTTGTGTCATTTTAGGAGATTATTCTTTTGTTTGTCTTCTGAATGCATTCTTTTCTAGTTAAGGAAATAAGCAGAACTTGTGGAAGTAATCAGGAAGGTGTCCTAAAGCCAATTGTGGGAAGACTTTGTGCTATCAATAATTGCCTTTAGTGTGTTTATTTATTTATTGTTCCTATGTAAAGGACCTTGGGATGACTTTGTATCCTCATTGTCCTTTGTATTTCACTCTTGGGTAGTCGAGGTGGAGACTCTGCGCTACACCTCAATCTGCTAGTTACTACACCCTTTATTACCAATTATTGGTTACCTACCATAAATAACTCTAGTTGTTTACTGCAAGACCACTTATGAAAGAAGATAAGTGCCTTTAGTATTTTCACCTAGATTTCTCCTTTGTCTATGAACATCATCTCTAAAAAAATAGAGATGGATGGTGTTATCCTACCTTGAGTGTTATTTTCTACATATATATATATATATATAGTACATAGATCCTCATAGTTATAAGGGAACCTCCCCTTGATGAGAGGAGAGATTTGTACCCTTTTGATGTGGTAAACCTACACATATGGCTGACCAATCTCCCTTTCTATGGTTGATATGACCTATTTTTCTCATCAATTAGCTAGTGACAAAATATTCACCCAATAGTTTTTTGGTGACTTCGTTAGGGAAACAACAATTTTACATAATTTGAAGCCTCAAGCTTCAAATTGAATCATCACTTGTGTCTTATCCATTATCGTTATAGCCTTATCCATTTCCATTATATACTCTGAGCTATGAACCAGAGCTGCTGGGGATTAAATGTTTCACTTTTAAAAGTCAATTCTCTGGAAAATACATGCCAACTAGAAAGAACAAGCAGTTTGGAGCCTCAAGTTCCAAGCTAAAGTAGGGCCAGTTCTTTTCCATTTTTATTATACAATCTAGCAGATCCACACTATACAAGAATCTAGAAAGCTCAAGGTGTTGTTGACCCTATTTTTGAGTTGGTGCAGTAGAGCAATTTTGATTTGTTTCCTCCACAAGCTCACCTTCAACGAACTAGGAGTTTTCCTCCTACCAACACCAGGTCACCAATACAAGGCAGAGCTGTTTTTTCCTCTACTAGCAGAGCTTTGCCCATACATCCCCCACCAAGATTTGTTATCCCCCCTAAATAATCTAGTTGCTATATAGAATGTTAGTGAAGTTGGTTATACCATTATAATACATCACCCATAAAGGTTTTAGTTAAAATTTTAGTTGTGGTGAAAGTATTAGTTGGATCTACTCTTTATAAATTTTACCAAATGCCTTAAGAAAACATGTAGGGTATTTAGTCCCATCATATTTAATGGTTGTAGATATATTACCAAAGTCAGTGGATATAATGAAAGGGCATAAAGGCTCATTTTGAATGTGTTGAAGCATCTTTTTATGCATGATAGGTTGGGGAATGATATTTCTCACATCATCTATAAGAGGTGGAGGGATAAAATTTTGATTATTTTGAGGGAGAAGAATAAGAGGTTGATTATCCATGATGATTAAATGATGTTTTAGTTACATCATTTGAGATGTGTTAGATGTTTTCATTATGTTTTTTTGTTGCATTAGTTGTGAAAGAATCTAAGTTGTATCAATTGGTGGGATAATGTGTGTAGGGGGATTCCTAGAATTGGTATTAGGGGGAGGGTTGATAGGTGTTATATTCATGTGGGGTTATTAGATAGGCTTTTATCAATTTCCTCCACTTTATTATGATATGATTGAAAATGGGGATTGTCTTGATAAGTATGAATAAGATATAAAACACTAATCTCATATGTTTGAGTGATTTCAACTATGTTGTAGTCTAAATATGAGGGAGGAGAAGAGGTGATCCAAGAGTAAGGATCATCTTTGGTATTGAAGGTAGGAATAAAAGAGCACCCCATATAATGTCTAAATGGATTCAAGTTATCCAAAAATATTCTAATAGGGGATTTACTTAAACTTGACTAAAGAATCATAAATTAGGAAATAAAGACAAAGTCATCTAAACATATAATAGTGTTGGATAATAGGTATAGATTCAGCTGTGTTGAAAGAGAATATGAAGGAATAACACAATAAAAAATAAAAGGACACAATTGAGCTAGTCAACTATGTATTATAAAGGATGAAATTGAAACAAGATAGAGGGATACATTGTCATATCGGTCAACTATGTACAGCAGATGAGGGAACTAAATAGATGAGAAAAATACACAGTTGGATGGTTCAACTATGTACTTGAAAATGGGAAATTGATTAGGATGATAAGATACACATTCATGTAGAGTGATTGTGTGTTGAAGACAAACAAGATTGACAATCGATATCGATGGAGTTGATAATGTTCTAAAAATAGAGAAAGATTTTGCAAGATAATATCTAATCAAATGAAATTAAGCACATAAGTAATTGGATCAATGTAATTGATCCAATTGGAACATAAATCACAAACCATACACCAACATTGGATAATTCAAGTTTTGAAATACAAAATACCATGATCAAAGAGCAAGAAACAACTTGAAAGTAAATTTTAACTAATTGGTCATTTCTAAGTGTTTTAAAGTGATAGTAAAATTTAAAATTAATGTGATTGAAATTTAGATATAATAAATAAATATAAAGTAATATAAGTAATGTTTCAATAAGTTTAGGTTGAAATGGATTTGTATTAGTGATGGTACTAGTTTAATGCAATAAAAAATGTATCATGTCTATAAATCAATCCTAGCTCAGAGAAGAAAGAGCATACCTACACTTTGATTTGGAATGCATTTGTTAAGTGGGATCATGACTAAGATGGGGTTCCACTAGAACTGATTAGGGGATCACTTATCATAATACACTATGCTAAGGAGGGTTCCAAAGCCTCTAAACTATCACAATCATGCAATAACCCTAAAGGGGTCCTAGGTTTTAATATTTCACTTATGTCTAATAAAGAAAGAAGTAAATCTAATATAGTGCAAACCAAAGCTTGTGGCACAAAGTGGGGGTTAAAAATTAAAAAAACTAAACTAAACATACATAGAATATGCATACTTACATCAATGTATATAGAATCCTAAGGCATGGAAGAGAAGCACAACTTCTTTATCTCTCTACTCTTACAAAGGAGAAATAAAGTTAGGAATACTTACCTTAAAGACAAACCTACCAAACCTAAATATCTCCCTTGGACAAGGTGATTTGTAAGATATTGTTGTGGTATGTAAGGATAAAAAAGACAAATCAAATCTAGGCTACACAACCTATCTATGCATCCAAAAGACTTCTACATAAGACAAGATTTGTATCTCCAAATAAAGTATGGAACCCTAAGCTTTATTCCTCAAGTAGAATGGTGAATAAGAATATGTTTGTTTTTACTTATTCTTCATATATTCTCTATATCTAAAATGGTTGGAAATGAACTTGTATATATATGTGGATCTTACCATAAATCCTTCTGAATGTATCGGTTGTACAGGGTCGATCGAGTCAATCTTATATGTTTTTAGGAGATAATTAACTAGGTCTCGAGCTATGTCAGCAAAAGGGATAACAAAATACAAAGTGAAAAATACCCCAAAATAGTATAGGGTCCACCCAATCAACCCTATATAGTAATAGAGTTTAAAATTTGTATAGGGTCAACCCAGTCAACATAGTACAACCAACTATCAAAAGGGGGATGAGGCAAGGAATAAGAGGATAAATATGTGATAACTATTTTAAATGGTTACAATTGAGAAGAATAATATTATGGTAAATGGTTTTTAAGAGAGAATTTTTTAGATGATAAGTGGCAAAGGGGACAACAATCTTACAAAACACCAATGGTCTACCCACCCCTTTCCTAGTAAACCCCATAAGGTGTGCACTCAGAGAGATTGAGAATCTACGGGTTCCTTCAAAATACAAAGTGTTAGCAAATGATAATAGTTTGAAAATATTATGTTTATAAATATTCCCCACTCAAATATCCTCACGTGTCACATAAGTGTAACACGATATGGTGCTTCAGTAAATAGATCATGATAACACACAATACTAATGCTAAGTAAGGTACAATAAATAGCAAATAAGATAAAGGAAAGGATAGAATTGAAAAAAACAAAAAATTTACTTACCTTAGTGTCGTAGATAGAGAAATAGACTATAATAAAGTTGAAGGCATCAAATTTGAAGAACACTAGGCGAACCTGTAAATATTAGTGCAAAAAATACACAAAAATTGAAAATTTTGGAATATATACATATAGTACTGAAAAAAGAGTTAGTAGAGACATGATGGTATTAGAAAAATTGGAAAATGAGGATTGGTAAGGCAAGGATAAAATATTTAAGGTAAATGAATGACAAAAGGATGGAAAAAGAATGACAAATGGTGGAAAATGAATGATAAATAATTGTAAATGAATGACAAATTGATTGTCAAATAAATGACAAAATATTTGTATAATATAGTAAATCACATTGGAAAGCATGTAAAACATAAATGGAAAAATGGAATGTATAAAATAGTAAATTACGTTGGGAAGTATGTAAAACATAAATGGCAAAAAGGAATATTAATGCATGAAAACTTTAACAAAGATATGTAAGAAATAAAAAGTAAGCTCATGTAAGATAGGGAAAAATAAAACCATGAAAGATGAAAAATGAAATTTAATTGAAGATGTGAGACAAATATGAAGAAGTCATACATAAAGAGAAACATGTAAAAATGCCAAATGTCATATATAAGATAAGTGAAGTCTGCAAAAAATCAAATAAGAACATGATGGAGAAATAAAAATTAGAAAGCTACTAAAGGATGAAAAACTCACACTTAGTGCTTGGTCAAAGATATAATGTAAGAAAACACAACCACCTAATGACATGGATAGTATGACAATGAGGAGGTGTGGTAAATAAATGGTGTAAGAGTGTAATCCATAATTTCTCAAACATGTTGTTTTACTCTAAGGATTAATAACAAAGTAAGGATAGATAATTGTGAAGAAGGAATAATAAAAGAGGGAAAATAGATTTAGAATCACAATTTATCTATCAAGGGGGAAATGAAATTGGTGGAAGGGGAGAATGAAGTAAAAACCAAGGTAGAGGAACTCTTTATCAAAGTCAAGACACTCAAATTAGGTTTGTCAAAATAAGAGGACTTTCAACCTTAAGGACTCTGAAGAACTTCTCTTAGCCACAAAACTCTTAGGTCAATAAATGAAGTATATAAATCATTCCATAAAGGATATATGAATGAAAATTGAAATGGACCTACCTTCCCATAACATGTTCCAAATTTCTCAAGACCCCTTATAGAGTTGTTAGTCTACTACGAATATTGGGTACTTACATGAGAAAGTAGGTATCACTATAGAGTTTTTGAATTCCCCTATTCTAATATACTAGCCTACCACACCCCAATGGACCTCAGCTCTATGTGAGGCCAACTATGGAGTTTCATATTCGATTAGAGATAGGAGATGTGCTTAGAATCATGTCTTTTGGTGTGATTTGAATTTTGAGATTTGTATGTTGCCTTTTAATTCAAATAATTTGGATTTTAACTTTCTTTATGTATTTTTCTATTCCTCCTCCATATAGATTTGGAAAACCAAACATGGGTGCTAAAGATTAATTTCATTTGAATACTTGTGACTTGGTTACTAAGAGAGATAAATTCAAAGAGCATGGGATCTAAGAGTCACATAAATCTAGGTAAAATAAAACTATTATCTTGACTTTGACCTTGTTTTATCTAATGTAGAGTGAAAGGAAAGGGAAAATCAAGAGGAATGACACATGGAACAAATTTGAAATAATTAAAACCATAAAAAAATATGTGAAAAAGGGTGAAAAAAGGATACAATGATATAAAAGTGTGATTCCTTATCAAAATAATGAAGTAAATAGAGGAAAACATGCTAACATAGATTGTTGTGCAAATTCTATCTGTCAAATGAAGCAAATTCTAAAGTTGAGAATAAGGATCAAGAACATTTAACCATTATTAAATGTATTCTAGAAAAATAATGAAAAGATGTTAATTTTCTGAGGAGAACCAGTTCCTATACATGGTCTTACATTGCAACTCATAAAATAAAAACCTATGAGGGTGAAAAAAAGAAACATGTGAAACAATAAAATGAGAAAAGAAGTAAAGGTGGTATTTTGTGAGGAGGGATAGGTCCTATCCATGGTTTTATACTAAAAACTCACAAAAGAGAAACCCACGGGGGTGAATGCTAAATAAGAGAAAAAAATAATCATAAAGCTATTAATGCAAAAAATAACATAAAATGACAAAAATAAAATAAATATATGAGGATAAAAATGAAATAAAATGCCAAATGTAATGTGTAATAAAACCAAAGAATGTAAAGGAAGACAATAATGCATGGTAAAGTGAAACTAAAAGAAATAAAGTGCACAAAAACAAAGAAACATGAGACAAAAAGAACAAGATCTATGCTAACATCTGTATCAAAGATGAGAATGTGAAATACGAGTCTATAAGTCTCAAAAGGTTCTTAGAAGCTAAATTTGGTTGGTATTATGCATTATAGAGTAAGATTGGGCATCATAAAATTCCCTAATGGGTAAGTGGATGTAGGTATGGGCATCACAATATTCCCCAAAGTTTGAAGGGACATGTGGATGGGCATCACTAGATGCCCCAACATGTGAGTTGTAGTGAGGTAACATTTAACTATTAGAATGATTTGCAGTGGGTTGGTAGGTGAATTTAGAGATAGGTAAATGTGTTGGTTTGTTAGATTTTAGGGATGTTAAATGTGACATATGATTTTCAGGAGAGGTATGAAGAGATAAAGGAGGTAAAGGAGGACCATGTATGATATGATTTGGAGTACGCATTTGAATGAGGTACTATTTTGGTACATGTGACCTAGGAGGTTGATTTTCAATGGAGGAAATAATATGTTTAAAGTTGTTCACGTGAAGTTATCATTTCCTTATTGGTGTAGGAAGAATAATCAACTATGGTTTGAATAAAATTAATGGATAAGGTCTAGGTATGGGATGAATGTTGTTGATCATTAAGTAGTGTTGAAATTTTTTTAATGATGTCATGGTGATGTCATGGAGGTGTCTTGGTGAGTTGATGAAGTGATTTGATATCCTAAGTAACAATGACAAAGTGTACAATGTTCTTGTCCTAATGTGCTTGTATTTGGCTTGGTTGATCTTCTATTTTAGCATGATTCGAGATGTTTAGAGATGAGTATAGAGTATTGAGAATGTGTAAAATTTACCTAAGATGTTTTCTAAGCTTTGAGTGCTTTTGTGCATAAGTGGGATTCATTTGGTTGTCCATAGTTTTCATCTAGACACTTTGGGTCCAGTGGCATAAACACTGAGTAGGCATTTTAATGATTTCACCATTAGCACATGTGGATGATTCAATAGGAAATGGTCATATGGGTTTATTAAGTATTGTGCCTAGTTCTTATTTGCCAATTTTAATGTCATGTGATGTAGTGTGATAAAAGATATACATGTGCAAATTTGGGCTCTTAGGCATTTTGATAGTGTTTTCCCATAGCCAAATTTGCATGAGGTAAAAAAGCACTAAGTAGGAATTTTGATGGTAGAATATATCACATGTGTGGATGTTTCAGGATAAGGTGATCATATGGGTTTATTAATTTTTATGCCTAGTTCTTATGTGCTAAATTTCAAGTTATGTGATGTAGTGTGACAAAAGATATGCATGTGCAAAGTTGGGCTCCCAAGTATTTTGATAGTGTTTTTTATGTTCAAATAGATCCGAGTAAGCATTTTGTTAATGTCATATATTCCACATGTGAAGGTTTTAGGATAATATTGATATATGGATGGAATCCCCTATGTGAGAGGATCTTATGCACTAAATTTTAGATGATGTGACTAATAAAAATGAAAGTTATGAAAGAGAAAAGTTGGCCTCCTAGACAAGTTCTAAGCATAGTTGGCTCTATGATAGAAGATTTTGAGTATGCATTTTAATGGTGATATATGTTGCACATTCAAAGGTTTTAGGGGCATTTTGATACATATTTGTATTCTCCTATGTGAGGAGATCATAAGGTCAAAATTTTATAAAATACGAGTGAGAGAGGTAAGAGATATGACAGTCCAAATTCAGCCTTCTAGGAAGATAAATAAGGTTACCATAGTAAAATTTGCATAAAGTTAAAGTTTGATAAAAATTGACGGTGTATTCTACTTTAAGAAGTTAAGAAGCAACAAGATTCAAGCTTAGTTTTCAATGTTTAATGCTAAGAAAAGATAAAGATTGAGATTCTTCCAAATATCAATGACGAGTGAGAGATTGTATAGATAGATATAAATGCTGTGTATTAAATTTAAAAGGTCAAAGTGATAGTTGTTTAGCTTTGTTAAAGACTGATTTACATACAGAATATCGATGAAGCATGTTGAGTTAAATTTTCCAAATTACACTAGATGAGATCAAAATGATTGAAGTTTAATGTTTGAGCATTGGTGCCTATGCATTAAATTTAGGATAATATCGATGGTGTGAGATTGATATAAATCTGAGAAGATAGGAGATATGATCATAGCAATCAAAGTTTAATTGTGACTATTTACTTTTGAATATTTAAATTTAACAAAGGGAAAAACTAGTATGTGGTTTTTGGACCATATCTTTTGATCCAGGATGAATTTTTTCATGGTGTAAAAAAAATGGTAGAGGACTCCAAGGTGCATCTAATGAATCTGATTTGAAGATCTATAAGTTTTTGAAGTCAAATACATTAGGGTTTAAAGTTGACTGTGTGTTCATGCTTATTTTGCAAGTAACCCAAGAAGGATAATTGAGCTTGTGTAGATGATGTTTCGATGTTTCATGATGAATTGGATATTCTAGAGTGTTTTAAACTCCACGAGGATCATATGTGTGCATTATGAAGGTTTGAATAATTGTATGCAGTATGAAAAAAGGTTTAGAAGCTGACTATGTATTTGTTTATGGTGACTGTGTGCATAGAATGTTGATTAAGCTTACACATAAGAGTATAATGATGATTTCAAGAATTTGAGGATGACTAAGGGGTCATGTAGAGTGGATATATGATTTTGGAAGTGGTCCTCTATTTTTTTTTATCGTTGTTGTGATAAATGGGTGAATAGGACTCCATGAGACCTATAAGAGCTATAATGGCCTTATTAAAAGGTGTAGTTGCTTAAACATGACCCATAGATGCTATGGTTGACCTATGAAGATTGTTTTGATGAGATATATACCTTAAGGGTTAAATCATGTCTAATGGTTGACCAAGATGGTAATGATCATGAATTGTTTACAAGTAGTGAAATCAAAGATGGTGATTTATAAACTTTAAGAGAGAGATAAGTAGAGGCTTGAGTGTGGACAATATTCATTGAAGAGAATAAAAGAGGAGATTGAGTGTTCCCAATGGTTGGGTTGATGATAAAAGTAAATTGAAGATTGTGTGTATGACCTATAGGTCATAATTTTTTATAGAAGAATATTTCTCTTTCACGTTAAAGATGAGAAAATAGGCTTGTGTGAGTGGATTAGAGTGAAGATTTGAGGAGCAAAGAGAGGAAGTGTGACCAGTAGATGGGTTGATGAGTAGAGTTATTTCATGATTGTGTGTATGACCGATAAGTCATATTTATATGTCATAAAAAGTGCTCTTGTAGGTTTTATGCTTTGAAGTGTGAGCGAAGGGTAGGTGATGTTTATGTGAAACTTGAAGGTTTATTTTTGAGGAAGATAAGATTAAGTTCTATGTGAATGACCTCATGGTCAGATTGATGTTGTGGTGATAAAAGTATTGTATTTGTGATGAAGTGAGTGTGAGTGAATATTTAGAGAGTGTGGTTAGTTGGGATATATAATGTGTCCTTATTGATATTTGTGTGTTGTTACAAATATGTAATGTGCTTTGTCTAATAAGGAGTATTAGGTGAAAGAGTGAAGGTGAAGAGTGATAAATAGATATCCATCATCATGTGTTAAAGACATTAGTACTAAGGTGGAAGTGTTCAAAGGAGGTTCTAAATGATTTGATCTTTATTAGGGGAAGTTGCTCCTTGTGAAATAGGGGTTTGACTAAATACATTTGCTCAGGAGGATATGATCAAGGTTTATTGGTCTAAAGGACTTGATCAATCTCTTGTTTGTAATTTCTTATAGGACATTAGTCCATGTGTTACAAACTTGAGAGTGGGTTTTATTCTCAATAAGGTTTTCCCATAGGAATTATAGTTTATGTGTTTGATCTTATATATTCATTGAATGAATGATCTCTCTTGTTAATGTTGTTTGATCAAGTTGATATATGTTGATTGGTTATTAGTTTAAAGGATTACAATTGAAAATGAAATATCTAGGCTCACTGATTCACCCCCTAGTGAATGTACCTCTAATAATTGGTATCAGAGTGGGTCCTTTCGAGGAAGATAATAATTGGTATCAGAGTGGGTCCTTTCGAGGAAGCCTAACTACTTTATGGTGATCCTAAGTAGGTACAAAGATAACTAAGTAGTTGAAGAAAGAAAATCAATAGTGGAAGGTTGTGATCAAGGCACTTGAAGAACAAATATGTACTTTGAAGAAATATGATAAAGAAGATGAGAAGGTTATCAATAACCTCAAGGATCATCTAGAATATTCCAAGATAAGTTTGAGTTCAAAAGAGTTAAGATGTTCAAAAGAAAAAGACATAATGTGTGATGAAGAAGTTTGTCATAATAGTGAAGAACAAGTTGATCTAGAAGTTGAGCTCATGGGTGCACTTGGTGAACTAAAAGAGAAAAAGAAGAAGAATCATAAGATGAAAAATATTATCAAAGGTCTTGAATCATAAGTTAGTTTTCTTGAGGGAAGTTTGATAGAGTAAGCATGTAGAATAAAGGATGACATGGATAAAGAAGCTAAGAGCAATAAGGAGACTATCCAAGTTTTTATAGGTCAGTTAATGGCTACAATTTCAAGTGTAAGATCTAAAGAGAAAGAGAGCATTAAATTGGAAACCAAGCTAGGTTCATTGATGGATGAGCATGATTAATTTGTTGTCAAGATAAACAAGCTTGAATAAGATCAAAAGAAGTTAGATCAGGTCAAGAGTAATGAAATAAGACTAGTTAGACAACCAAATGCTTCAAGGTATGTTAGTTTATTTCATGGTCATTATTATACATGTAATAAGTATGGTCATAGAGATAAGGACTTTAGAATCAATTTAGTCAAGTATGGAAATTTATGGAGCTATGATTGAAGGATTTTTTGGCCAAAGATTGATCACATTTCAAATTTGTCAAAAGGCACGAATGATGTTATTTGTTTCAATTGTCAAAAAAGTGGACATATTGATAGATTCTATCCAAAAGGTTTTAAGAGGTCTTCAAGGTATGTCAAAGGATATAAATCTCCTAGAAGGTTTGAAAAAGAATAAACTTAGGTATGGAAACCAAAGGTAATCATTCCCAATTTTTTTAATCATAAGGTTGATAAGAAATTTGCTCTAGAAGGCTATGTTGCAAATCAGGCTAAGCTCAATGATCAAGTAGGTAAGATGACTATAGAAGACAAGAAGATTCAAAATATGGTATGGAGACCTATGGAATTAAATATTAATAAAACTAACCCTGTTGAGTCCAAGATTCTTGATGGATTATTTAGCAAGGTGGAAAAAATATCAAATATGAAGGGAAGACAAGAGTTTATATTGTCTAATTTTATTAACAAATCTAAAGAAAAGAATGAAATCAAGCATATTTTCAAATTCAAGATGGACTTCAAGTCATAGAAAGGTATGGAGATATGGGAGTCTCAAAAATTTGGGGGCTTTTAGTCTTTCTATGTCAAAATGGGTGTCTCTCTCTAGGATTCAAGGAGACGCTTATCAGTCAGAGGAAGCTTGGTGGCTATCAGATTTTATTTGATAAGAAGGTATGAAAAAAATGTATGTTTTTGCATTCTTTATATTTATATATTTATTTGATAAAATAAGCTTGTGAATAATATCAATGGTCTTATCTTGAAAATGAGTTAGCTTGTTGGTCATGGTTTGGATGCTCTGGTATAAAGGTGAGTTTTGAATATCTATCTGCATATCAATTTGTGTTAGATGCTAGGTAAGCCTATAATTTGAAGTCTTTTCTTCTATGATTATGTTATAGATCTTTCTAATCCTATTAAAATCCTTGTGTATTCCATATAAGTTTAGTGGCTTAAAGACATGCATTGTGAGAGGGGGAGCATATGTGAAGTGTCTCTATCTATGCTTCTTAAAGAGACTCTTGTCATTGGAAAATCAAGTGATGTTGTGGTGATCTTATAAATGTCCTAGAAGGATATAAATGAGTATTTTTAGTTGTAGTAGGTATGTCTAAGTGTAAAATATGTTGTGGTGTTGTTAGAATGATGCCATGATGTTGATAACTATATATGGATCAATTCACAGGGTTAGATTAAAGGTTCCTAGATGGCAAAGGAGGATTTGTGATTTATCAAATTGATATTTTTGTATAGAAAGTTTTGTTTACCTTATTCTATAAGTATCTAGGTGATTTTATGATCTGAAGATATGTTGAAGTCAATTCAAAGGTTTTTTATTAGCTCTCACATTTCCCAATTTGTGCTTAAGCGCTTATAGGTCCCAAAATGGGTTATAGGAAGTCAAGGTTCTTAATGGTGTGAAATCTAAAATCCTAGTCCAAAAGTGTGTAATGGTTGTCTCCAGGCATATAAGAAGTTTCAGAGGTAGACGTTGATTGAAATGTGCTATATTGACCTTGTTTGTTTTGAGATTCTAGGGTTTTGGGCTATGCTAGAAAAGTGGTATACCTTATGAGTTGAGATCTAAAGCTTCTTAATTTATTTAATGGGCAAATAGGATGTAAAAACAAGCTTCACATAGATTTGAATGTCCATGGTTTTCAAGATAGTCATGTTTTTGTCAAAATGGAGGCATAATTGACTAATTAGTTTGTGAAGGAGGTGTGTTTTATAAGTTGAGCCAGTTGATGAAAATTAGTGCACTTGAGGGGGCATATGATATTTCTCTAGATATGAATTTTTAGATCTTGAATATGTGTTTACTAAAAATTGTGGGCTATGCAAGTTACAGGTAGGGCTATAAGGAGGCTACATAGGCCTAGTGTGAAGAAGAGTGATTTTTTCTCAATTACACCAAAAGGGTAAGGTATGTTTTTTTAAGGTGAGTTATCAGGATGTTTTATATCATGTTTCCTATTTGGTGTGTGGCATTAAGTTATGTTTGTGATCCTTAAGGTGGTTTGAGAGAGAAGGCTAATAAGCCTATATGGTGGTTTTTCATGGTGTACGTAGATATGTAGATGTTAAAAATATGAAATGGATCAAAAATCTTAGGATAAGTCCCTCTTAGATGTTTCTTGGTAAGTTCCATAAGATTTTATCTCTCTTTTATGTTCTTTATTCATTGGTTATAGTTTTTGGTTGAAGAGAGTGTTGGCATGGAGCAAGAGGAAGGTGTCAAGGCAGGAAGAGGTTGGCTCAAGGTAAGGGGGAGTTTTTATCATATTTTTAATGTGATCCTCTCCTATTGGTGGTATTTTAAGGTCCTCAAGATCAGATTGTTCCCAATTTTTCATTGTGTCAAAGGGGGAGAAAGTTCCTCTTGTGAGAGTGCTTGAAGAGAGAAGGTGAGTTGTATATTGCTATATATGATGGTTGTTGACATCAATGATAAAGGGGGAAATTGTTGGAGAGTTTTTAGTGATGTCATGGAGTTGTGTTGGTGAGTGGATGAAGTCCTTTGATAGCCTAAGTAACAATGACAAAGTGTCCAATGTGTTTGTCCTAGTATGCTTGTAGTTGGCTTGGTTGATATTTTATTTTGGCATGGTTATAGATGTTTAGAGATGAGTATGGACCATTGATAATGTTAAAATGGTCTATAATATGTTTTATAAGATTTGAATGCTTGTGTGCATAAGTGAAATTCATCTGGTTGTCCATATTTTTCATATGGACACTTTGGGTCTAGTGGTAGAAAATCTAAGTGGGCAGTTTGATGATATCACCATTACCATGTGTGGATGAGTTAGGAGGAAATGGTCACATGGGTTGGCTAAGTATCATGCCTAGTTTTTATGTGCCAATTTTTAGTTCATGAAATGTATCATGATAAAATATATGCATGTGCAAATTTGGGCTCCCAGGCATTTTGATAGTGTTTTCCCATAGCCAAATTTGCATGAGGTAAAAAAGAGTCAAATAAACATTTGTATGGTAGAATATCTCATACATATGGAAGTTTCAGGAGAAGGTGATCATATGGGTTTTTTTCAATTTTATGACTAGTTTTTATGCACTAAATTTTGGGTCATGTGATGAAGTGTGACAAAAGATATGCATGTGCAAAGTTAGGCTCCCAAGCATTTTGATAGTGTTTTCTATGTTCAAATGGAGCCAAGTAATTAGTTTGTTAACATCATATATTGTACATGTGAAGGTTTCAATATCATATTGATATATAGATGGAATCCCCTATGTGATAGGATATTATGCACTAAATCTCAGATCATGTGACTAAGTATAATGAAAGTTATGCGAGAGCAAAGTTGGCCTCCTAGACAAGTTCTAAGCATAGTTGGATCTATGACAAAATATTTTGAGAAGTAATTTTAATGTCATTATATCTCACATATGTAAAGGTTTTAGGATCAGTTTGATACATGTTTGGATTCTCCTATATGAGGAAATTAGATGGTCCAAATTTGAGAACATACGAGTGAGAGAGGTAAAAGATATGATTTTGAAAATTTGGCCTTCTAGGAAGATAAATAAGATTTCCATAGTCAAATTTTCACAAAGTTAAAGTTTGAGCAACATCAATGATGTGCATTACTCTAAGAAGTCAGGAAGCAATGAGATGCAAGCTTAGTGTTCAATGTTTAACACTGAGTAGAGATAAATATCGAGCTTCTTCCAAGGATCAAAAGTGAGTGGGAGATCATATATATAGAGATAAACAATACATATTAAATTAAAGATGTCAAAGTCATATCTATTTTTCTTTGTTAAAGACTGAGATATGTACAGAACATTGGTGGAGCATGTCGAGTCAAAATTTACAAATTTCACGAGATGAGGTCAAAATGACTGAGGTTTAACATTTGAGTATTGGTGCCTTTATTTTAAAGTTAGAAGAATACCAATGATGTGATATTGATCTAAATCTGAGATGACACGAGATTTGAGCATATTGTTCAGAGTTAAACTGTGACCACTTGCTTTTGAATTTAACAAAGGTAAAAACTAGTTTGTGGTTTTTGGACCATATCTTTTGATCTAAGATGAATTTGCTCATGGTGTAAAAATAAAAGTCGTATAAGACTCCAAGGAACATCTAATGAACCTAATTTGAATATTTTTAAGTATATATAGTCAAATATATTAAGTTTTAAATTTTACTATGTGTTTATGTTTATTCTGCAAGTGACCCAAGAAGGATAATTGAGCTTGTACAGATGATGTTTTAATGTTTCATGATGAATTGGATAGTTGGGAGTGTTGTAGACTCTATGAGGATCATATGTGTGAATTATGAAGTTTTGAATAATTGCATTTAGTATGAAAATAGGTTTAGAAGTTGACTATGTATTTATTCATGGTGATTGTGTGCATAGAATGTTGATTAAGCTTGCACATAAGAGTGTAATGATGAATACAAGCATTTAAGGATGACTAAAGGGTCATTTAGTGTGGATATATGATTTTTGAAGTGGTCCTATATTATTTTTTTTCTTTTTGTTTTGATAAATGGGTGAATAGGACTCCATGAGACCTATAAGAGCTACAAGGGCCTTATTAAAAGGTGTAGATACTTAAAAGTGACCCATAGATCCTATGGTCAACCTATGAAGATTTTTTTAAACTATGTCTCAATGACATATATGCCTTAAGGGTTAAGTCATTTCTAATGTCTGACCAAGATGGTGATGATCATGAATTATCTATAAGTAGTGAAATAAAATATGGTGATTTTTAGACTTTAAGATAGAGATAAGTAGAGGCTTGAGTGTGGACAATATTCATTGAAAAGATGAGATTGAGTGTGCCCAATTGTTGGGTTGATGATTAGAGTAGATTTTGAATTGTGTGTATGACTTTTAGGTCATAATTTTGATGGGAAAATAGTGCTCTTGTAGGTTAAATATGAGTGAAAAGGCTTGTACGAGTGGAATAGAGTGAAAAGTTGAGGAACAAAGAGAGGAAGTGTGCCCAATGGATGGGTTGATGAGTAGAGCTAGTTCATGATTGTGTATATGACCTATAGGTCATATTTATATGTCATAACAAGTGATCTTCTAGGTTTGATTACTTTAAGTATGAGTGAAGGATAGGTGATGTTTGTGTGAATCTTGAAGGTTGATTTGTGAGGTAGATAATAGTATGGTTTGTGTGAATAACCTCATGGTTAGATTGTTGTTGTGGTGAAAAAATTGTTGTAGGTGTGTTAAAGTGAGAGTGAGTGAAGATTTGGAGAGTGGGGTTAGTTGGGATATGTAATATTTCCTAATTGATCTTTGTATGTTGGTATAAGTATGTAATGTGTTTTGTCCAATAGGGAGTATTGGGTGAAAGAGTGAAGGTGAATAGTGATAAATAGAGATCCATCAATAGGTGTTGAAGACATCAATCATAAGGTGGAAGTGTTCAAAGGAGGGTCTAAAGGATTTTATCTTTATTAGGGGTAGTTTTTCATTATGAAATAGGGGTTTCACTAAATACCTTTGGTCAGGAAGTTATGATCAAGTTTTGATGGTCTACAGGAATTGATCAATATCTTGTTTGTAATTTCTTATAGGGAAGCAATCCATGTGTTTTATACTTGAGAGTGGGTTTTATTTACCATGAGTGTTTCCCATAGTTCTATGTGTTTTATCTTGTGTATACATTGAATTAATGAGCTCTCTTGTTAATGTTGCTTGATCAAGTTTATATATGTTGATTCATTATTATTTTACAGGACTGCAATATGTTGATCAAGTTGATATATGCATTGAAATATTTGAGCTCATTGATTTACCCCTCTCCTTAGTGATTGTACCTCTAATAAGTAGTTGATGTTGATGTGAGTGTGGTTCTTTAGATTAAATTTGAGAATCTTGAAGATAGTCTTGATAAAATTATTTTGTTAGAGTATCAATATTGAAATGCGGACCAAGTAAGGAAGAAAGAAGAAATTAATGAATATCATGACAAGACTCATGAGAATGACCTATAGAGATGTTGGCCAATTTTGGCCCATATAAGAATATATTGCATGGTTTGATGAAGAAGTGGATCCAATAATCAAATAGGGGTCTAAGATTACAATTTAAAAGAGATGATGTAGGTTTTCATGTATTTTTTAACATTTAGAACATGGTATAGAGTTTCAAAGCCCTTATAAGGTGTTAAGAGTGCTTGGAATGACTTAGGAAGATTTTTGTATTCATCTGGTTCTTCATTGTATTCATCCTAACATTTTGGGTCTAGTGGTAAAAAGTGCAAATAGGCAATTTCTCGCATGTGAAAAAGTTTTATAGGAAAGTGATCACATGGGTTTGTTCACGTTGGTCCCAAGTTACTATGCACCAAGTTCAAGGTCCTTTGTTAAAGTGAAAATTTATTTATACATATGCAAATTTGGGCTCCCAAGTATTTTTTCCTATGTTCCCCATATTTAGTCATTTGTAATTGGTTGTCACTAGGACATCATGCAAGAGTAAGTGATATATCCAACTTATGCATTTATTATCTTGCTCAGGAATCTTTGTATGACTATTGGATCCAGCACAAAAGTATATTTACATGCTAAGATCATCCTTAAAAAATTTTAGACCCACGTGAATTTTATAGCTCAAGATATAAATCTTTAAAGATGAACTTGTGTAGTGAGATGTACACGTGAATGTCAATTTTAAGCTCAAACAAACTAATTCCTTTTGATTTTAAATTTTATGTTCACATGAATGTTAATGATGGTCCTATGAACATTAAAAACATCCTATAAACTATCAATTATAAGACTGTGGACTAGTTTTTGGCTTTCAAATAATGGGTCCTAGTAAGATCAACGGTCCTCATCCATTATACATCTCAATATAATGGTGCGAGATGAGTCAAGTAATTAGAGAGCTAAAGCGTTTGACACATGGCATAAGTGCATGAAGCTATAGACTAACAATAATATCTTGAGGATTAATGCATGTTTGACACATGGCATAAGTGGAGACAAGGTTGATAGTTCAAAGGTAGATCCAAGGGCTCACGCTTATTCATATCTGGAAGATCTAATGAATTGAATGAGATTCAAGGGTCAATAATCTAAGTTGGATTACTAATAGCCAATGGGAAGGGATCAAGCTGAGGCATTTTTTGATTGGGGTTGATGAATTAGCTTGACTCGATAAAAGCAAATAATATGACTTGAGTTGGCAAAAAACATAGAACCGAGCTCAAATACAATCTAAGCTAGACCAAAATGTGTAAAAGGAACCAAGCATTGTTGGTAAATCTTTGTCTAGGAAAAATATTTATTTTAGACCTAATATAAAGCAAAGGTTGACAAGTTGGTGGCTAAATTTGGATCTCTAGCTTGTAGGTTTGCATCATAAAGGGATCTTTCCCTAACTGTGTCCGCCATTTTTGAATGAAATGAGCTAACTTTTCAAAGGGTTATACGAAGGCAAGCAAGTGGACCCCAATAGATCATCCCCAGGATCAACTATAGGAAAGTGACCTCACTCTCCACTATGAACACCAAGATTTATACTTGACAACCAGTTAAAAATAGTTTGTAGCAAGACATGATTCTAAATTATGGATTTGAGTGTTGTAACTACATTATTACCAAGACCTAGCTATAAAAAATTTGATCCTACCATTACAGCCACCATGGAGCATCATATAGAGGATATTGTAATGATGCAATGCACTGGAGTGAACTAGATCAATCAAATGGTCTGAATGAGCATATTTGTAGAGGAAGTTATAAGCACTTTTCAAATATATTTGAACTATTTTGACTCCCTCTTTGAGTTTCAAGACTCCCTCTCTCTTGATTATTTTCTTCTATAAGTATAGCCTTCAAGCTATTATTTTGGAACCCTCTCTTAATCATGACTAGACTCTAACAATATTTAGCCTTGTAACCTCTTAAGATAAATAAGATGACTATTTTCAAATTATAAAATATTAGACTAATGTGTTTATGTCAATTTTTATTTTTATAAGTGGTAAAGCCTTCTCCCTTGCCAAATCCTTATCTTAGCTGGTTAATTATCTATTTATGAAAGTTATGTTTAGTTTTTGATGTCATTTGACTAAAGCCAATAGTGGACATGTTGACCAGATTAGTGCCTTAAACTAGGACACTCCATCATCTCCCTTAGGATTCACTCACTTGATGAACCTCTACATGAAATGTTGATGTATGATAGGCATTTAGACTCATAGATCTTATTATTTATTTCTATCTCACTAGTGTTTTAGAGGCTCAAGTATGAGTGGATGGACAATCTTCATGCTACATCACCACAAGTTAGAATAGATTTTACTTTATACAAATCCTCCCTTTTCACCCCAACTAGTTTTAGGTTTTAGAATCAAAGGTCAAAAATGATGCATCAGAGGAGCTAGCCACATTAAAAATCCTAGAGGTTTGGTTTGGATATAAGCAACCCATATCCTTAGACTATTCTCATGTTAGTCCAAGTTTAGAAGTAGGACCTGAACACTCCTTTCAACTAGGGTGAAACCTAGAGTGCTAACATTTTTGGCATGCTCGATGGGACCAAATTCCAAAAATGTAGAAAGATCTTGGTGTGTCTTTCCTCTTATCAGCTTTTAAAAGCAAGAAACTTAGCACTAATGGTGACTCCAAGTTATATCTTCTAGTTATGAGTAGACCAATTATGTCTCAATGAAGTTTCTAATCAATTTTTGCATCTCATTTTATATATGAGGTCAATAAAAATAGCTATGGTGGTTACTCCTATTATCTACCCCTTATCAATAGCCCCAATATGATACTCATTATTTATATGAGTCTTATAAGCCCTACCATGAGCCCTATCAAAGCTATGAGGAGCCTTGTCAATTTGATCATGATCCTTATTATCAAGAATATTTCCCTAATCCTTCATATGGATAACAAAACATCATAATACTGCTCCTCATCCACCCTATCATGATCCATCTATAATAGTACCTAAGTGGACTTTGATAATCCTTGGCAAGCATGCACTAGATTTGAGCTCACAAAGATGTTATAGACAAGATGTCCCTACTCACCTGATTCATCATGTGAGAGAGTCATTACAATGAATAAAAAAATAATGGACAACTATTGAAAGAGAAAATTGAAACAATCTCATAGGTGATATGATGGATATAGGTGGTTACATTCAAAGCATTGAGGACGAGCTAAAAGGCCTTGAGGGATAATCGGTCCAACCTTTCCAGAATTTTATGCCTACATAGACACCACCTCATCCTTCTTATGTGCCACCCATTTGTCCCTAAGAGAACATTCTAAGTGACCCTTTAAGCATGTCAGGTTCCCCATGTGTTTCTTAGACCTTTCCTTCTTGGAGATCTATCCAAGAGAGTTATCAAACAAAGAAGGAGATTGTTGTGGAATAAACTATTGTTAGGTTTCAATATTGCACCCTTCCTCAATAACCCCTTATGAATTCCTTCAAGGTTCCAAGCTAGAACCATGTGGTGAAGTCATGGGGTAGACAAAGTGAAATAAATCTAGATTTACAGACTCAATTTAAAGAAGTATTTTAACCTATGCAAACCTCCCTCATCCCTCCTCAAGAGCCTTCTTGTGTTCTTGAACACCTTAAAGAGAAGCTATTTCAAGATAATATAGTAAATTAAATCAAAGAGCTAGAGCTAAAGATAAGGAGGGAAGAGGAGAAGTACAATTAAAAGGTTCAAGAAGGACATCTATCTTTTCCATCTTGAAACCAAATCATGTAGTCAAGAAAATCCAAGGTCATTCAACCCCCATCCCTCCCTCCTTAATAACCTAGGTCATTTATATCTTATAAATACATCTAAATTAGTATTCCAAATAAAGAGGAAGACATGACTATCAAGGACAAGTAGTTGAACCAAGGAGGTTTCACATATGTCTCATCTCCCTTGGATCATCTCAAAAATATCCTATGTCACTCCTTGAAGAGGTAAGTGGTGAACTCCATGTCAAACTCAAAATAGATAATGATGAATTTTTAGAGTCAAAATATATCATTATTAGGACACAACTAGGTGAGAGTGAGCATGTCTCAGTCTTTAATAATGTCAAGTAGGATGAGTTACAAGAGTAAGTGCAAGATGGAGATGAGAACCAATAGGAGGAAGTCTCATATGTGCATCAAGAGGTTATTTCTTAATAACCTCTTGATCACATATCAATTGTCCAAGATCAAGAGCTTTCTCAAGATCTTGTGGTAGCTGATATCGATCAAGTGTAAGCTCATCTTTATTTAGAAGGTATCCAAGAAGACAATTCACGTAGAACCATTATTGAGGTATAGATCATTCCTAAATAAAATTACCATTGGTATTAGTTGTACCATGATTTCATGAGTGATATTGATGAGCTCAAGATGGAATATTAGGATGATGAGATAGTATAGTAGGTGGGATCTTTCGAAGATTTCATTAATGCTTTGGAGGATGAAGAACACCATTTTGATGACCTCATGCATCAAGAAGAGAAGGTTGAAGAAGTGATGGTTCTAGATGACAAAGAGGACAAAGATGATTGGTAGCTAAAAATGAATATTTTTCAAGAACTTGAAGATCTTGGTTGAGTTGAGGATCAAGTGCTTGATATGGTGCATAAATAATTTCGCATGGAGGAAAATGATCAAGATTGGGAAAAATATGTAGAGTTACTTGATGAGCTTGAGGAACTTGAATCACATAATAATCCCAATATTATTAAGGATGCCATATAAATCAAAAAGGTATGCCTTATTGAACCACCATTTGAGGTTGCAGTTGAGGAGCCATATGAGAAAGTTGAGACTATCTAGATGCATTTAGCAAACCTATTTAGAGCTACTTAGTTCTCATTGAGAATAATGATAAGGAGGTTGATAGTTGTAACAAAGTAAAATAAGGAATCAATACCAAGAGTCAAGGAGCTTCATGTCTCATTTAATTCCACATCCTATGAGGTAAGAAAATTGTCAAACTATCCTTTTGATCTAGGAGGAAAGGTACACATTGTTTTAAGCTGTATATTTTAGGATAATTTTTTTAAAATTCCTCCAAGTGTTGATTTATTGTCCCTATTTTAGGTTAGTTTCCTTTTCAATAAGTGATTTAGGTACTCTATTTTGTTTTATTATCTTTTTGGTCTTTGTTTTGTTTAAGAGAAGTTAGAGCAAGATTGGCAGTTAATATGCTAGATCCAAGTAGAGACTCCATGCCTAATGGAATGGACTAGGCACATGGTCTAGGTTCTTTTTTATAGCTAGGAATGCAATCCCCATGAGCTACAAAATATGTTTTCCAATTTTGGCCAACATAATAATCTCTTACATGGTTTTATGAAGAAGTGGATCCAAGACATGGATAAAGGTCCAATATTGTAAAGTAGAATAGACCATACAAGTTCTCATGTGTTTTTCAAAATTTGGAACATGGCCTAGAGTTGCATAGCCCATATAAGGTATTAAGAGTTCTTGGAATGACTTAGTAATATCCTGGTATTCATCTAGTTTTTTATTGTATTCATCTAGACATTTTGGGTCCAGTGGTAAAAAGTGTAAATAGGTAGTTTGAAGGAGGCCATTTATTGCATGTGTAGTAGTTTCAGAGGAAAGTGATCACATGGGTTTGTTTACCTTGGTCCCAAGTTGTTATAAACCAAGTATAAGGTCCTCTACCAAAGAAAAAATAGATTTATACATGTGCAAAGTTGGGCTCCTAGGCATTTTTTGCTAAGTTCCCCATACTTAGTCATTTGAGCTTGGTCATCACTAGGATATCATACAAGAGCAAGTGGAATAGACAACTTGTGCATTTCGTATCTCACTCAATAATCCTCACACAACTAATAGATCAAGCAAAAATACATATTTACATATTATGATTATCCTCAAAAAAATTCAAACCCATACAAGCTTTTTGGCTCAAGATATAAATCTTTAAAGATGGACCTATGTAGTGAGACATTTGCGTAAATTTTAAGTTTAAGCTCAAACAAACTAAGTAATTTTGATATTAAATTTTATGGCCATACTAATGTTAATTATGGTCATGTGAATGTTAAAATATGTGCTACAAACTATCAATTTTAAGACTGTGGACTAGTCGTTAGCTTTCAAATAATGGGTCCCAACAAGATCAATGATCTTCACTTGATCATACTTCTAAATCTAATGGCATGAGATGATTCAAGAAATCAAAAAACTCAATGGGTTGACATATGTCACAAGTTCATAAAGTTACAAATTGATAGCAAGATCCTAAGGATTAATGTGTGTTTAACACATGGCATAAGCTGAGACAAGGTTGATAATTCAAAGATGGATCCAAGGGATCATGCTTGTTCATATCTAGAAGATCTGATGGAGTGAATGAGATTCAAGGTTCAATGATATAATTTGGATTGCCAAAAACCAATGGAAAAGGATTGATCTAATAATTTTTTTGACTAGGGTCGATGGAGTAACTCGACTCAAGCAAAGCAAATAATATGACCTGAGTTGGTAAAAATACATATAACTAAGCTCAAATATGATTTGATTTGGACTAAAATGTGTAAAAGGGACCAAGAATTATCAACAAATCTCCTTAAATGAAAAATAATTATTTTAGACCTAATATAAAATAAAGTTTGACACGTTAGTGGCTAAATATGGACCTCTGGCTTGTGGGTTTTTTATGTCATAAAGGGATCCTTCTTTGATTGTGTCTGCCATTTCTGAATGGAAGGAGTTATATTTTCAAAGGATGCCATGAAGGTGAACAAGTAGACCTCAATAGATCATCCCCAAGTTCAACTATAGGAAAGTGACCTTTCTATCCACTATGCATGCCAAGCTTTATATATGACAACCAGTTAGAAGCAATTTGTAGCAAGACATGATTCTAAATGATGGATCTAAGTGTTGTAACTACACTTTTACCAAGACCTACATAGAAAAAACTTGATCCCACTATTGTAGTTATCATGGAGCATCATAGAGATTATATTATAATGATGCAATGGACTGGAGTGAACTATATCAATCAAATGGTCTGAATGAGCATATTTATAGAGGTAGTTGTAACCACTTTTTAAATATATTTGAACTATTTTGAATCCCTCTTTAAGTGCCAAGACTCCCTCTCTCTTGATTTTTTTTCTTTAAGTATAGCCTTCAAGATATTATTTTAGATCCCTCTCTTGGGTATGACTAAGACTATGTCAAGATTGAGCTTTGTAACCTCTTGAGATAAATAAGATGACTGTTTTCATATTTTAGAATATTAGACTAGTGTGTTCATGTCAGTTTCAATTTGTATAAGTGGTAGAGCCTTCTCCCTTGTCAAGTCCTGATCTCACCTAGCTAGTTGATTGTCTGGTTATACAGGTTATGTTTAGTGTTCGATGTCATTTGACTGAAGCCAATAGTGGACATGTTGACTAGATTAGTGCCTTTAACTAGGCTTCTCCATCATCTCCCTTAGTTTTCACTCACTTGATGAACCTCTACATGTAATGTTGATGCATGATAGGCATTTAGATTCATATATCATATTATTTGTTTTTATCTCACTGGTGTTTTAGAGGCTCAAGTATGAGTGGATGGACAATCTTCATGGTGCATCACCACAAGTTAGAATAGGTTTTCCTTTATGAAAATCTTTCTCCCTTTTTAACCTAACTAGTTTTAGGTTTTAGAAGCAAAGTTTTAAAATGATGCATCATAGGAGTTATCCTTGTTAAAAATCCTAGAGGTTTGGTCTGGATATAGGTAACCCACAACCTTAAACCATTCCCATGTTATTCCAGGGTTGGAAGCAGGAGCTAAACAATCCTCATTTCAACTAGGGTGCAAACTATAATGCTAACACTAGCATGCCACCAACAAAATTTATTAGGATTTTACCATTTTGGATGAGGTTTTAAAGGATCAAAGCTCATGGATTTAGAGGGTGGAAATTTCTTCTTAAGTTGTTTTAGACTAAAAATAGGGTGGGTTGGGTTAAAATTGGTTGAATTGGATGCTCCATTTTGAGGTGGGAGAGGCTTGGATGAATCAATATTATGATAAAATGATTGAAAAGGTGCTTTAGTAGTTGTTTGAGATGGTTAAAATTGAGTCATAATAAAGTCTTGCCTTTTTGCTTGGTCTAAGGCTTCTTTTAAAGTTTTAGGTAAAAATATTTGAACTTTATATTAAAGGGGAGGTTTAAGATCAGTAATAAATAGTTTTAAAATAGTATCATCATTCATTTTATGGTCCACTTTATGAGTGAGAGACTTCCATGATTTGATGAAAGTATGAGTAGATTCATTAGGAAGTTATTTGGCATTGATAAAATTTCTAAGGTAATTTTTAGGAAGGTCATCATGTTGGAATTCATTCACTAGAGCATTGACTAAATCCTCTAATTATGAGATGGAATGTCTAAGAAGTTGGTTATGCCATTCAAGTTCATCAACAACAAAGGTTTTGTCTAAGAGCTTGGTGGTAGCAAAGGTGTAAGTTTGGACCCATTCATTATAGAGATTACCAAAAAACTTAATAAAGATAGTACAATCCTTAGTCCTATTATATGTGATAGTTGGAAAAATGTTTCCAATATATATGGATGCAATGAATGTGGCTAAAGGTTAATTTTAAAGATGTTGAAGCATTTTTTTATGAATTAGAGGTTGAGCTATGATATTACCATTGGCATCTCTAAGAGGAAGAGGGATAAAATTTTGATTTTGTTAAGACATGATCCCTAAATTGAGATGGTTGACTATTCATGTTTAATAAATGTTTTTGCATGTTCATCATTTTAGATTGATTAGTTGTTTCCATGATGTTTTTTTGTTGAACTACATGTTAAAGAATTTTAGTTGTATTAGTAGGTGGATTGGTGTTTGTAAGAGGGGGATTATTTTGTGGAAGATTCTCAACATTAGTGTTAGTTGTCTTAAGTGTGGTAGAAGAAAGAAGCTTGGTAAATCTACCATTCTTAGTATGAGTGTAAATAGTATTATCATCAAGGTTTTTGAATAATTTGGAACCATCTAGATTATCAATTTGAGTGGTTTCAATAATTTTAATTTGGAAAGTGATAATATTAGGTGCTCTTGTTATGGGTGTAACAAGAGGATTGTGAACATTGGTAGTAACAGGTGGAACATAATATGAGGTTCCAACATTTGATGTAGATGGGTTGATGAGTTTATGAATTCTAGGTTTAAAAGGTGTAAAAGAGGTATAAGGTAGATTATTATCATGGTTTGGGATTTGTCTAATAGGATTATCTAGATCTACTATATGGTATGGGGTAGATTGAGATTGAGAATATTTAGAACCATGTGATGAAGAGCTTCACCATAAAGAGTTTTCTTCTATGGTAGACAAGTGAGGTAGGAGAGAACAATCCATGTACATTTGGAATGGGTTGAGACTATAAAGAAATAATTTGATAAGAGGATTCATGATACCAAGTAGGAGTGGGTATCAGAAGGATAGAAGGAAAAATAGGGATAAAATTGGAAAATAGGGAAGGCAAAAAAAACTATAGGGTTAACTGGGTTGACCCAATACAACAAATAGAGGGTGAGAAAGTGTACAGGGTGGACTGGGTTAACTTAGTATAGCAGACAGGAAAATTAGAAAGTCTAGAATAGATTGTGAATTGAAACAGGATAATTTTTGTAAGCAATTTTGAGAAGTAAGAACAAAAGGGAAATAAATAATCAATTGGATTAATGTTGTCAAATACAATTGAGGCACATAGCACAAAATATTGCACCAATGCTAGATAGTTTATTTTTTTCAATACAAAATAAAATTGAGCAAAGAGCAAGCAAGCAATTTGGAAAGTAAATAACTAGCTAAATGAATAACCTAAATATTTGTAAGATTATTAGAATATGTTTTTAAATATTATGGGAAGTTAGCTATAAATAAGGAACTAGAAATCAATCTAAGGCTAGTTTTAGGTAGTTTGAGATGAAGGGATCTATAGTGGTAATGATACAAGCTTGGTATTTGGGCCTACCCCCTCACTTCACACACCACAATGATAAGGGTGTCAAGTGATTATCTAAAATATAGCATTAACCATGCTTTATACTTGGCTAGAACATCAAGGTGGCTTCCCCATTGGTGATGAAATTCAATTAGGTTAGACTTGGGTACTCAAATGTTAAAATTATTGTTTAGATTTTTTGATTTGGTCATGTGTGAATAAAATAGAAAATAGTGAAACTAAATAATTAACTAAAAACCACCTAATTAAGCTATGTGATCTATTCTAAGCATGTAAGTAACAAAAATGTTGAGTTGTGGAGCTAAAAGCTTCACTAATGAGCTAATGTAGATGTTGTTGGGCTTACACAGTAACTGGCATCGGTCAGAACCAATCGACATCGATTAGGGATCGACTAGCATCGATTAGGGGTCGACCAACATCGGTCATTTTCAGACCGACACCAACTTCTGTGCATTTTCAAAATTGCTATTTTTAGGAGAACAAATTTGAGCCTTTAATTTAAGAGGTGGATCTAAGGGTGGCGAATGCATGGCTCATGAACCCTAGTGTTTTAGTATACTATATAGTAGGGTTAGATCCTCATAGCATGTACAATTCAGTAATTGAGTTGATTGTAATTGATTGAGAGAGAGAAAACTCTTGAGGGAGAATTATTGTACATCTGTGAGGTGTGAGAAGAGAGAGATTTCTTCATTGTATTTCCTTTTGGAAGAGTTTAATACAGATTGGTTGTTTCTTGTATCTCCTATTATTTGTTGTTTCTGATTTCTAGTTACTTATTACTTCTGGTTTCAATTATGTGTTTAGTTGCTTATACAAAAGTAATCAATTGTACTCTAAGATCCTAACAACTGGTATCAGAGCGTGTTAGTGTTTGTTGATTACAGAATTCACTCACAGGGGTTTCTGATTGAGTGGGAGCAAAGCAATGGCAGAAGAAAGTAAACTAAGAATGGAGAAATTCAATGGCAAGAATTATCAATTATGGAGGATGAAGATTGAAGATTATCTGTATCAAAAAGATCTGTATTTACCATTGGGTGGGGTTTCAAGGAAGCCCACAGATATGGAAGATGAAGAATGGAATGTTCTTGATAGAAAGGCTCTTGGATCTATAAGGTTGAGCCTGGAAGCTTTTGTGTTTTCCAACTTATTACAGGCAAAGACAATGGTAGAGTTAATTGATACTTTGGAAAATTTATATGAAAAACCCTTAGCTTCAAATAAGGTATATCTTATGAAGCAATTATTTAATTTGGAAATGCAGGAAGGTGGATCTGTATCTAGTCATCTTAATGATTTTCATATAATAGTAAATCAGTTAAATTCAGTCAAAATAGTTTTTGATGATGAAATTAAGGCTCTCTTAATCTTATGCTCTTTACTTGAAAGTTGGTATAGTTTGGTAAAGGCAGTTAGTAATACTGCATCTGCTTCAAATATCTTGAAAGTTGATGATGTTGTTAGTGTAATCTTGAATGAAGAAATTCGTAGGAAAAGCACAGGGAAAATATCAGGTAATGTTTTAAGTGTTGAAAGCAGGGAAAGGCAAAGAGAGAAGGGCAAGTAAGGTAAATCAAGGTCAAAGATGGGAAGTAGATCCAAATCTAGAAATGGAAGAATAACCTACTAGAATTGTGGAAAGAAAGGGCATGCAAAGAAAAATTGTTGGTTGAAAGATAACAAAGAAAATCAGCATGAAGGTAATAAAGAAGCAAAAGTTGCAGGTATTGTTGCACATGATGATCTTATATTTTCTTTGGATAATAAAGTAGAATCATGGGTTTTAGATTCTGATGCCTCTTTCCATGCAACCCCAAATAGAGAATTTTTCAATGATTATGTCCATGGAGATTTTGGAAAAGTTTATTTAGGGGATGATGAGCCTTGTAAAATTTTTGGCAAAGGAAAAGTGCAGCTGAAATTAAAGAATGGCAACACATGGGTGTTGAAGGATGTCATGCATGTACCCATCCTGAAGAGGAATCTAATTTTTGTAAGAAAGTTGGGTGATGAGGGTTGCACAGTAACTCTCACAGCTGAATCTTGGAAAGTTTCAAAGGGTGCACTTGTATTAGCAAAAGGTAAGAGAGTAGGTACACTTTATCTATCTACTTGTAGTACTAATTATTCTCCTTCTATTTTATCTACTTTAGATGTAGATGCAAAGTTGTGGCACTGTAGGCTTGGTCACATGAGTGAGAAGAGAATGAATGTTCTTAAGTCAAAAGATAAGCTTTCATATTTGAAAAGCATAGATCTAGATTTATGTGAGCATTTTATTTTTGGGAAACAAAAGAAAGTGAGGTTTCTCAAAACTGGGTCAACAAAGAAGAAGCACAAGTTGGAGCTTGTTCACACAGACGTGTGGGGACCAACTCAGGTAGCTTCTATTGGAGGATCACAATATTATGTTTCTTTCATTGATGATGCTACAAGAAATATATAAGTTTATTGCATAAAGAGGAAATTTGATGTTTTTGACGCATTTAAGAAATGAAAAGCTTTGGTTGAGAATGAAACATGTTTGATATTGAAGTGCCTTAGATCTGACAATGGTGGTGAGTACTACAGCAATAAATTCAATAGTTACTATTCTATGAGTGGAATACGTAGGGAAAGGATGGTTCCAAGGATACCTCAGTAAAATGGAGTTGCTAAAAGGATGAATAGAACAATAATGGAGCATGCACAGAGTATGAGGTTGCATGATGGTTTGCCCTTACAATTTTGGTCAAAAGCTGTAGATACTGTGGTTTACCTGATTAACAAAGGACCTTATACTATACTGGATGGTGGAATTCCAGAAGAGGCTTGGATAGGTAAAAAGGTAGATCTTTCATTTCTCAGAGTTTTTGGTTCTGAAGCTTTTGTACACATTGATAAAGAAAATAGAAAGAAGCTGGATGCTAAATCTATGTGGTGCACTTTCATTGGTTATGGTTTTGGAGATTTCAGATTCCAGTTGTGGAATTCAGAAACTAACAAAATTATTAGAAGCCGTGATATAGTTTTTAATGAGAAGGTGATGTACAATGATTAGCTCAAGAGGCTGAATAATTCTGAGCATGGCAATCTTGATTTGGAAGAAGTTATGATCCAAAATGAGCTCACGGGTAAAAATCATCACTCACAAAAAAACATAGAGATTGACGTCAGTCAGGTGGAAATCAACATCGGTCAGGAGGAATTGACATCGGTCGGGTGCAGACCAGCATCGATCAGAGATGATCAAGAATGGTCACTGTCAGAAGAAAATTAGGGTGGACAATAAGCTATAAATGAGTCTCAAATGCCCATAAGGAGGTCTGAAAGGGTAAGTAAACCTCCAATTCATTATTCCCCTTCTTTATACTACTTGTTGCTCACTGATGGTGGAGAACTAGAAATTTTTGATGAGGCAATGTAGGTAGAATCTAGGAAATAGTGGGAACATGGCATGAATGAGGAAATTGATTCCTTGGAAGAGAACCATATGTGGGATTTGGTTGAGTTTCTAGCCACAAAGAAAGCACTGAAAAATAAATGGGTATACAGGTTAAAAGAAGGAGAGAATGGACAAATGAGACATAAGGCCAAGTTGGTAGTAAAGGGATTTGCACAGAAACTAGGTATTGATTTTGGTGAAATTTTTTTTCTTGTAGTAAAGATTACTTCTATTCGGACTATATTGTCTTTAGTTGTTATTGAGGATTTGCATCTTGAGTAGCTTGATGTTAAGACAGTATTTATTCATGGAGATTTGGATGAAGAGATATATATGGATCAGCTGAAAGGTTTTGAGGTCAAAGGTAAGGAGAAACTTGTGTGCCGGTTGAAGAAAAGCTTATATGGTCTTAAGCAAGCTCCAAGACAATGGTATTTGAGGTTTGACAATTTTATGACATAGCATGGCTTTAGTAAATGTCAATCTAACCATTGTGTTTATTTTAACAGATTAGATAATGGTAGTTATATTATCCTATTACTGTATGTAGATGATATGCTTGTTGCAGGTTCACACATGCAAGAAATTATTGAGCTTAAGGTAAAATTAGGTCACACATTTGCCATGAAGGATTTAGGAGTAGCAAATAAAATCCTTGACATGAGTATTAAGAGAGACAAGAAAAATCATAGTTTGATTTTGTCTCAAGAAGATTATGTGAATAAGGTGTTGGAGAGGTTCAATATGCAAGATACAAAACTGGTAAGCACGCCTATGGCTAGACACTTCAAGTTGAGCAAAGAACAATGTCCTAAATCACATGATGAGGTTGAGTACATGAGTATAGTTCCATATGCTTCAGTAGTTGGGAGCTTGATGTATGCAATGGTATGTACTAGACCAGATATTACCTAAGCAGTGGGAGTTGTCAGCAAGTTTATGGCCAATCTAAGAAAGGAACACTGGAAAGCAGTTCAGTGGATTCTCAGATATCTAAGAGGGACCAGAAGTAGGCATTTATGCTATGGAGGGTCAAACACTTCTCTACATGGGTATGTAGATTCGGATATGGCAGGTGACTTGGATGGTAAGAGAAGCACCATAGGATATGTGTTCACTATTGGTGGAACGATGGTTAGCTAGATTTCAAAGTTGTAGAAGGTTGTTGCCTTGTATACTACAGAGGTAGAATACATTGCAGTCACAGAGGCTAGCAAGGAAATGATTTGGATGACTTGGTTCATGGAAGAGTTGGGAAAGGAGCAAGAGAGTTGTAGATTGTACAAGTGATAGTTAAAGTGCAATTCATTTGGCAAAGAATTCAGCCTTTCATTCAAAAACCAAACATATACAGCTTAGGTACCACTTCATTAGGCAGGTATTGGAGGATGGACAGTTGAAGCTAGAAATGATCCCTATGGATAAGAACCCTGCTGATATGTTAACAAAGCTGGTAACAAAGGAGAAGTTGAATCTTCATTCAACTTTTGTTGGTCTTCAAGATTGAACTTGAAGAGGGAGAAACAAGCCAGAGATGTTTAGAGGATGTTGCTGTATAGGTACAGGTGTAGCTGTTTATCTCCAAGTGGGAGATTGTTGAGTTGTGGAGATAAAAGCTTCACTAATGAGCTAATGTGGAGGTTTTTGGGCTTACACAGTAACCGGCATCAGTTAGAACTAATCGACATCGGTTAGGGGTTGACCGGCATTGGTTAGGGGTTGACCGGCATCGGTCATCTTCAGACCGACACTGACTTCTGTGCGTTTCTAGAATTGATATTTTTAGGAGAATAAATTTGAGCCTTTAATTTAAGAGGTGGATCTAAGGGTGTAAAATGCATGGCTCATGAACCCTAGTGTTGTAGTATACTATATAGTAGGGTTAGATCCTCATAGCATGTACAATTCAGTAATTGAGTTGATTGTAATTGATTGAGAGAGAGAGAGAAACTCTTGAGGGAGAATTACTGTACATCTGTGAGGTGTGAGAAGAGAGAGATTTCTTCATTATATTTCCTTCTAGAAGAGTTTAATACAGATTGGTTGTTTCTTGTATCTCCTATTATTTGTTGTTTCTGATTTCTAGTTACTTATTACTTTTGGTTTCAATTCTGTGTTTAGTTGCTTATACAAAAGTAATCAATTGTACTCTAAGATCCTAATAAAAAAAAGAAAGTGTGAGATAATTACTAGAATATAAAGGTTAATTCAAAATTTTAAATAAGTTACAATATTGATATAGTCAATAGTGTATGCATAAAATACTGAACAAGGTCGACAGGGTCGATCCTGTACTTTGGAAGCAAGGTCTAAAAAATGAATAGGGTTGGAGAGTCGACCTAGTTATCCAGATAGCACATAGAATACATAATTGGGTCAATAGGGTGAATCTAGTTGACTTTGCAAGGATAATTTTCACTACTATAAACTATGAAATTAAAGACTGTAAAGAAAGAGATAGAGAGATAAAAAGGAACCTTGGTGGATTAGAGATGCAAATAAGGAAAATTATTTTTAGAGAACCTTTTGGAATGCTTGAAAAACCTGCTAACTAAGTTAACTAGGTCAATCAAGCTCTGTAGGAACCTATTGTTAAGTGATTCTATTATATAGGGTTGATTGGGTTAACCTGGTATGTTGAATAGGATATCTAAAAGTTTGGAAACTATACTAAGTCAACTCGGTCAATCTAGTAGTCTAGACTGGAAGTCTAGAAAGCTAAAAACCTATACCAGGTCGACTAGGTTGATCCAGTAGCCTATTATTAAAAACTTATGTATAGAAATTAGATATGGGTTGATTTAATCTACCTAGTATGGAAAATATATGATAAAAATAATTATGAAAATAATTCAACTAGTGAACAAATCCTACAAGGGTTAGATCACATTAGGTTTACTAGAATGTATGCAATCAAAAATTCATCATGTTTATAAATCAATCCTAGCTTAGAGAAGATAGAGCATACCTACACTTCCAATTAGGAATACATTTGTTAAAGAGGAGCATGACCAAGATGGGGATGTGCTAGACCCAATTACTAAATCACTTATCATAATACACTCTGCTAAGGAGGGTTCCAAAGCCTTAAGACTAACATAATCATGTAATAACCCTAAGGGGATCTTAGGTTTTGAAATTTCACTTATGTCTAATAAAAAATAAATTAAATATAATCTAGTGCACACTAAATCTTTTGGCACAACGTGTGGGATAGAAACAAAAAAAACTAAACTAATCATGCATAGAAGACATATACTCACGTTAATGTATATAAAATCCTAATGCATGGGAGATATACACAAATTTATTATCTATCTACTCTTACAAAGGAGAAATAAAGTTAGGAATACTTACCTTGAAGATAAATCCATCAAGCCTCAATCTATCCCTTGATGAAGGTTTTTTGCAATATATTGTTATGGTATGTAAGGATAACAAAGACAAATCAAATCTAGGCTACACAATATATCTATGCATCCAAAAAACTTCTCCATAAGACAAAATCTATATCTCTAAAAAAAGTATGCAACCCTAAGTTTTATTCCTCAATTATAATGGTCAATAAGTAAATGTTCATTAAAACTTATTCTTATTTGCTTCTCTATATCTCAAATGGATATAAACGAACTTGTATATATAGGCAGATCTTACCCTAAATCTTTCCAAATATGTTGGCTATACAGGGTCGACCCAATCAACCCTATATGTTTTCAAGAGATAAGTCACTAGGTCTCAAGCTATATTTCCAAAGGGATAACCAACTCTAAAGTGAAAAATACCCCAAAATAGTATAGGGTTGAACCAATTAACCCTGTATAGTAATCAGAGGTTGAAAACTGTATAGGGTTGACCCAGTCAACCTAGTACAATCAACTATCAAAAGGGGGGTGAGGTAAAGAATAAGAAGATAAAGATGTGATAAATGTTTGGAATGAGTAAAATTGAGAAGAATAATATTATGGCAAATGGTTTTTAGGATGTAATTGTGTAGATGACAAGTGGCAAAAGGGACAACAATCTTATGAAGCACTAATGTTCTATCCACCCCTTTCCAAGTGTACCCCTTAAGGCATGCACTCAAAGATTGAGACTCAATGGGTTCCTGTAAGATACAAAGTGTTATTAAGTGATAAAGTTTTAAAATTATTATGTGTATACACTCGCTTGGTATTGGGACCTACCCCCTCACTTCACAATCCTACAACAATAAGGGTGTCAAGTTCCTTGACAATATATTTCATCAACCACATGTTTATACTTGGCCAAAAAACCAAGTCAACTTCCCCTTGGTGATGAAATCCAATTATTTGGGCATTGGGAAGATAAATGTTTAATGAATTTTGTATGTAAATTGATTTAGAAGTGTGTGAAAAATATAAAATTAATGTGACTAAATCAGTAATTTGAAAAACCACTTAATTAATCTATGTTTATTAATATAAGCATGCAATAAATTGAAATCAAAGGTGAGTTAATTACTACCAAAAAGAGTTAATTTATTCATTGTGAAGAGTACAAAATCAATTCAGGTGATACTATATGTAAATGCAAATAATGTAGAATAGATTTGACTAGGATGCTATTGTTCTTCAAGAGCAAGTTAGAAAAATAGAATAAAACAAATTGAATATGTCTTCAAGATAGAAAATAAGGTATAGAACTATGTCGAGTTAGTTGACCTATTTGGTTATAGGGTTGCATTTTTATAGACTGCAAAATTGTGAAAAATAGTACTGAAAGAAGAAAAATGAAATGATAGAGAATGTAAGAATAAACCTTGGTGGGATTGAATTTGTTTAAATTGAAAATTATTATGATGTGATGCTAAAGTGTTGATTAGAAAATCTTGCTAATAGAGTCGACTAAATTGATGGAGTTTTCAAATTGTGCTAAAAAATAAGTTGCAAAAAGAGTCCACTGGCTCGATTATGTTTGCAAACCTATATGATGAAAAATGAGAATTGAGTATATAGTCGAATGGTTTAGCTATATATGTAATCATATGATTGTATAAGAAGTCTATGTTTATTTGATCGATCTAGTCACTTATATTTGGAGAACACATACACAGATATAACAAAGTCATTTTAGGGTGACTATGTGTTAAACCTACACACATACTATTAGAACTATACTGAAATGTCCAATACAATACTACAAAAACAAAAAAATATAATATGATGACAAAATTAAAGTGCGAAATAAAACCTACAAGGTTTTTATTCGCATCATGTTCACTATAATAGATACAAAGGAAAATTGTTAACCTATTAATAAATTCTAACTCACAGAATATAAATCCTACTTAATCTTCTTGTTGTTAATACATTAGATATTTGGGGTCATGACTAATATGGATCCACTAGACCTAACCAATGGATATCGTACCAAAATAACATCACTAGAGAGGGTTGTACTCTAGTCAAGCAACACTATGAAATAACCCTAGCTAGGTCATATGTGCTCATAATCACTAAGTAAATGAAAAGTAAAGTAAAATTTGATCTATCACTCACCAAAGCTTGTGGCACAAAGTGGAGGTAATAAACATAAAAATTAAAGATGCATAGGATAATCCTAATTAATCTATGTATAGGTAAAACCATAATGCATGGAGAGAGAAATATATTCAAAATACATTACTTATTTTATTTCTATCTACTAAAATAAAGGAGTAAAGTTATAGATACTTACCTTGAATACAAACCCATCGAGACTTAATCTCTCACTTGGCCAAAGGTGCTTTGAAATAGTTTGTTTTGGTTTGTAAGGATCACTATAAATTACCTAAGCATGCAATAATTTTACACAAGATAAGACTATTCTCCAAATATAAACCCTAAGAAATAAATCCTCAAGTAGAATGATTGGAAGAGTTGATTGTAAATAAACACAAATGAATAATTAACTCCTATCTCTATCTAAGAAATGGAGAAATTAATGTGTATATATAGTTGAATATAAACCTAAACCCTTATGAAATTTTATCCAATAGGTTCAACCCAATTGAATATGTATCATTAATTTATAAATATAAGTTAGGTCTTAATCTAGGTCAGCCAAGGCCAACCTAGACCCATAATGTATTTTTTAATAATTTGAATATAAGGTCGACCTAGGTAGATATTATAATGTAAAATATCAAAAAAAAAAATTTAGGCTTAGGTAGTTACTAAATAAAGTGATGAAATTCTTGGAGGAGTATGAAATAGAGGATGTAAGGCTTAGGGAAGTGTATAGGAGAAGTCATGTAGATAAAAAAGTGGTAGCATAGGGGAAAACAATCATGTGCAACACCAATGGTATACCCTCCCCTTTCCTGGTAAACTCTTTGAATCATGAAATCAGAGAGATTAAGACTCAATAGGTTCTTTCAAAAGATAAAAAATTAGTAATTTATAATAAAGTTTGAAAATATTGTGTGTATACATCACAAAACTTGAATTACTTACCCCTTTTCCCCATTGATTTTCATTTTTCTTCACATGTCATAGAGCTAGGGCCTTTAAATTAAATTCATTCACATAGTGTTCTCCATAAGTGATCACATGCTCTGGTATCAAATATAGGCCCTGGAAAATAAGACACAAATAACCCATAAACCCAAAATTTTCTCACTTTAAGTGGACATGAGCATTATCTAAGTGGATAGGAATGCAACCCCTATAGTGTCTAGCCCTGAGAATTATTTTTCAAGACATAATATAATTCCATATCCATGATCTTAGTGATCGAAAATTCACATATAACTAGTATTAGCCTTTGATTCTTCCCACAAAATTGCATTAGAGGTAGGTCTTCATTATCTTCTGTACTTCTCTATTTTTCGTAAGTTTCCAAAACTGCATAGTTTCATATCAGTGAGTTATTGATGTTTCTCTATTATTCCTTCTTATTTTTCACATTATTTTATCATATAGGGTATTATATCACAAATTTGATAAAATAAATATCTATGAACTAGTCACATATGTACCCAATCTGATAACTTGTGTAATGTGAGTTTTTTAATATGTGTGATAATATCATAGAATCTATGAAATGGAATTCATAATATTTATAAATTTATAACATATGCGGTACATATTCCCCTAGTGTATGTCAAACCTATCATAATCTATGTAAATGTATAATAATATTTGTAAACTTGTGCCAATCTAAAATGATCAGTGCTCAAAATTTAAATTTTGAGTGCCCAAATCTTGAATATAACTATTTAAACTAATTATTTTCTAAGACAATCCCATTTTATATGCCCCATTTTGAGATGAATAATGTAATATAAAAATTAATTATCTCAAAATAGAAGATTTGTACACATCACATTATATATAAAAATGTGTAATCATGTAAAAACATGAAAAAATGATTAGATTATGTCATCATAATAATATTATATCATCTGAGCATATATGAAACATGTATCTTAAGTAATATAAGTGTCATGTCAAGATGCATCTAGTAATGAGACATGAAATAAATAATCATTATATTGATAATCACAAAATAATTGAGTATTAATTATGTATAATATGCATGATATGGATCACAACATCATAATCCAATAAAAAAAATGTCACATGAAATGTCATGGTCATGACACACATTAGAAATCAAAGAAACACACGTGATAGTGCATAGTGTCACACATAAATTAATTAATGTCACATAGAGAAATCATAATGAAAAAATAAAGTCATGTAATAAACACACAGACTACTAACCACATATAAAATGAGTCAAATAATGAACACCTAATATCATGTAGAGTCATAGATAAATATTTAAATATAGAAAAATCTATGTCATGAAAATTCAAAATGAGACAAATAAAGAGTTAAAAAATTTAATACATAATTGGGAAACACCCCTTGTAATTCATAAAATCATTAATAATGCATAGAACAGACAAGATTAATCAACAAAATCAATATATGCCATCATCACATTTTGCCAAAAATAATACCCAGATAAATGACACTCTAAATAAGATGAGTAAGAATAAAAAATGTTTAGTCAATGTAAATATCTCTATATAATCAATAAATTTATCATACAAATATGTTATAGTTGTAATATGTGCCAAGACTCCCCTAGTGAAAGCATGCCCAAAATGTAGGAAATGTAGCTTCTAAGTGTAGCAATGTCCTACATCTAAATTTCTTTGTAATTATAGCATGTATGTCCTACATGTCACTCATGCATATTTTAAAATGAATTTGCATAGAGAAACTATATACTATCGATGATATATGATAAATCACAAATAAATAATATAAAGAATCAGTGCATGTCATGCATAGCTCCTAGCTTTCAATTTTTTGTATTTTTTAATTTTAGCATGTATGTATGCAATAAAGTAATGCCAAGTCAAAAGGTCATGAAAATAGAGGATGGAAGGGATTTAAATATCCCATAGCACGTGTTAAGTCATAATAAGTACCCATTTTTAGTAATATGTTTTACATTATTTATTATTAATACACTTAATGTATCTTAATAATATACAAATTTGTAAATGAATTCAAAGTATAAATATATATTTAATAATGTACAGATCTGAATGTAAATATTTACAATTAAATTATAAATATAAATTGTTAAATATATAAATTATAATAAATGGATTAAAAACGTATTGGTTAAATACTCTTTGAATGGCTTATATTGTACATAGGCATAAGGAAAGATGAGAAACTGTCCTACATTCACTTGGATTAGGATCTAGACTTCAATTTGTGCACATTTAGTTTCTTTAGACTCATGTCAGTATTTTTAGTCGCTATGTTCACTATCTAATGATTTTTTTCTATAGAATTTACTTTTTTAATATAATAATGTGCACCTATTTTCCTTCATCTTTGTGTGAAATCCCAAGGTCTAATTATGTGCACAACTCAAAAAAATCTATCTCCTTCATCTGAAATCCTAGGTCCACTTACAGTGATAAAAATTAGACTTTAAAAATGGGAAGGTAAATGGGTTGAGATTACCCCAATCACTCATCATTAAATGAATGGCCTTCCTAAATATCTAATACTCCAAAGAGTAAATTCATATCGCATGTAGTTCTCCATGTTAGGTGAACATGTGAGGTAATACTCATTCAATGGAGATAAACTATAATGTAGATCTTGATACTTTTAAATTTGAAAATTTAGATTCAATCTTGAGTGGTTAAAACTTTGGTAATACTTACTCATAGAGAATTATTGGTATGTTGGGAAGAATAGGTCAATTCTCTTGAATTTAAAAATTCTTATGTATGTTTGGTATATACATGATAAATAAACAATAAGCATATATGTGTATTTTATATATATGAGACTTTTTGGTTAATTTATCATGCCACAAACATGTTCTATGGATGGGATGACCCATACAAATGATTAAAATATTAAATTTGACCATTGATTATCATGGGATAAAACCATCAAATATAGATACAATCCTAAAGTGATGTGTTTTGAGGTCTTTCTGACATTACCTTTCCAAGAGACTTGAATATTGATATATTGATATTGATATGTCTATGTAAGATAACTAGCATAGATATATTAAATACATCTATCTAAAATATGTTGAGAGATATCAATCTCGAGGCACCTATATTATGACGTAGATTAGATAGGCACCTCGAGATTGATATCTCTTAGCATATTTTAGATAGATGCATTTAAGATATCTATGTTAGTAGCACCCACAGGTGTGGCATGCACATTTAACAATAAATAACAATTAAGGCATCATTTCATGTTCATCCAAATAAGAAATATATATCACATTCAATGATAGTTAAATAAAATAATTTCATATACATTGAAATGTGAAAATAAGTATAATATATGTGATAGCAAATATGTAACATTATTGTAGTTCTAGAGACTTGAGTCTCTCTTCCTCAGATTTATGTTTGGAAAGTTATTTTCCTGTTTTCAACTTCTCATATCTATCATATGAAAATGAAGACCAAATTCTAAGTCCTTCTAGAGATTTTACACATGAGATGGCCATAAATGTTAACCCTAAGGGTCTTTCTATATGCCCTATATCAATTGTTTCTTTAAAAACAATCAATCCTTATGATTTGTGACCATTTGTCAAAACCTTTTCTAGTCGTCACTTTCTCCTTCTTGTCTAAAGACCTTAGCCAGAGTAAAAACTATTTTGAATTTTTCTCATAATATTTTTGTGTCTGTTACTATTGGATGGTGCGTTATCACTCATAGGAGGTAGCTGGCCTAAATCTCCTACTAAAATGATTGATCTACCTCCAAAACTCATGTTTGCATTTTTTGAAAATGCTTGACGAATTCATGCATATATATTTTTCAACATTTTTTCCCCGATGAAACTCATTTCATCAATCAATATATATTTTATATGCTGCATTTCTTCTTGAAAACTTATGATTCTTATTCCTTCTAATTCAATAAAGTCTGCAATTGGGATTCGTAGTGTTGAGCAGATTATCAAAGCACCAATACTAAATGATGCAACTCCAATTGGTACAAGTAATAAAAGTGGACAATGTTGCATAATTGATTATTCATTTTGAAAAGCTTCATGAATGGCACCAATTAGATGTGATTTTTCTATTCATGTTGTTCCTTGAATTATCATGCATAGTGGTGCAACATTATGAGTTTGAAGAAAATGTCTCATGATTATATCAAGTGCCTTTTTTGTTTGGCACCTAAGGTTCCATATGAAATATCACTTGCTATATCATCCGGTATGTGTAACCCATTGTCTTTCATTATGCTTATGAATTTTATAGCTGAAGTTGTGTATTCTTCTCCCTTATATTCATGATTCCATGGTGCTTGTCTATCAAGATCTCTTCTGCCCAACATATCTAATTCCATTACTTCCATAATTTGCCCACGATTCAGCCTTGATATGATTTCCCACTCATGTTCCATTATATTTTGATGAATATATTGAACATCATCACATTCAACATTGCTTTGATCTTCATGGTCATCTGGTATAGTCCTCCACTCCACATGCCAAGGATTATAATTAAATGACTCCCAACTTGATACTATTATATCATCATTGAGTTTGATATCTATTATGAAATGGCTTATAAAGAAATAACTTTGACCAACAAAAATCAACCCATTTTCTGATTTCCATACTGGTACTGTAGTGAACCTTGGGAATATTCTCACAATAGTTGCCACACTCCTAGCCTCCCATGTATTATCTCACCTTCACTTGGGATTATATGACCATGATATAGCTATCTCTATAAGGGAAAAACTTTCCATTTCATAACGATTTTTCATGTACCCATCAATGAAAGCTTTTAAGGGTTTATCATTTTATGGTTCTATAGTATATGTCACCAGTTTGAACACTTCATGTGAAACATTCAAAGTGACAAACACTCTAATGCTTTCTACCAATGCAAGCTCCAATGACATAGCACATGTCTCTTGTGCCCCAATGTCTCTTTTGACAACGGTTTCTATTAGGAGTATTATATATGCTCTAGTTGCTAATTTGTCAGGGTGTTCAATGTTTGCAAGTCACATTAGTTAGCACCAATATTAGCGTTCATTCAATGAGGTCTTTGAACTGACTCACAATTATGTTCTTGTAGTTTGTTTCTTTTTTCCACTATAAATTGATTCAAATGCATTTCTCTTTGAATTATTCTTCTTAATAATTGTTGATCATCTTGCGATATTCATTCATGATATGCTATCATTTCTTCGGCATGTTAACTTATTTCTACTTCTAGCTCTTCAACTGGCATTTCAACCCTACGTTTTGCACATCTTTCTCTTTGATTCTCATTATGTTGTCTTTTTTCACATTATTGTCTTTAATATTGTCGAGCATATTTTCTTCGATATTATCCTACTCTTCGATTTCAAAATTCAATCGTGGGCGAGCCATACCTATAAAAGATACACATAAAACATTCAAATTTTTATCCAAAATTTTTAAAATATAATAAACCCATTTAATTTTTAATTAATGAAAATAATTTATCCATAAGTTTTAATAAAACTATATAAAATATTAACAATTATATAATAAATGTATAAATCTATTTTAATAAAATTGATTCTATGTTTAAAAATTTAAAAAAAAAAAAATTTTAAATTTTTAAAGTTTCCACATATAAATAAAAATTAAATTTATTACAGATTTATAAAAAACTTTGTCAAATGCATTTTATTTTAATTTTATTATATAATAAATATATAACTTTATTTTAATTTTAAATAAAATTGATCCCATGTTAAAAAATATTTAAATAAAATCTATTGAATTTTATATTTGTAAATTTTACATGTAAAAATAAAAATTAAATTTATTATAAATTTATAAATAACTTTATCGAATTCATTCTATTTCTATTTTATTTAAAATTTAAACATATTAAAAACAAATTCAATGTAAACTATAGAATTAAATTATACTATATAAATTTAATTCATATAATATGAATTTACACATATAAAAATAGTTACTGATATCACATAAAATTACCTTAGAGTCCATTGATTACATGTTTTAGATATTTGAGATAATTGATGATGTAAAATTATGGACTTCTAAAACAACGGAAAACCAACAAAAGAATTAAAAAAAACTTTTTATCATATCACAGCACAGAAACAGTGGCGGCTGGATAACTTGGAGGAGAAGAAGGTTTTGAGCAAATAGAAAATGCTACAGATCTATGCCGTGTTGAACAGATGCTTCTAGGAGAATTTTTCAATGCTACAGATCTAGGTCTGGTAGATCTATACTGTTTGAGGGGGTGTTGCATCTTGTTTTTATTTGTTTCTCTATTTTTTATTCTATACTTTGTTATTTGCATTTATATATATATTTTTAAATGTTTTTATATATATTCAAACAACATGTTAGTTGATCATATGGTTTTTTTATCGATTGATTATTTTTTTATTTTATCATTATGTTGGTTCAATAAAAATAACAGTGAACCACTCATGCCATTACATTCCTTTTATTTTAGTATTGAAATGAAATACAAATACTATAGTAAAAGGATAAATAAACATACCTAACTGTGTATAACACGCTTTTTTTTTTTTTTGAGGATATGCTCTAAACATGTAACCTGATCACAACAAACATGAAATGAAATTGGTTTCCATGGAATAAAATATTAAAATTTATTAATTGAAATATTAAATTGAAGAGAAAGGAAAACGTACACTTATAAGTGGGTGAACGGTGTTGCTCTATAACTTGTTGGAGATGGTAATACCTTTTTAAAGAATTGGAGAATGGTTCCTATTGTTAAACCTTTTAGAGAATTGGGTGTGATCAATTTCTAATTTGTGTAACTAAGGTAAAGGCCATAGATTAGAAAAGAAAAATACACATAACCCTCATCTGAGAAAAAAGGGGAGGGGGGATAGTGTCAAGGCCATTAAGCATCACAAAAATATCAACTACACTAAAACATGTATCTAATATTACAGTAATATTGCTCTAATATTGTAACCTAAATATGGATGGTGGGATCCACATATCGTGCATGCATGCAGATTAATTTCTAGGACATTGATCGCATTGAATCTCAACCGAATAATTCATTTAAAAATGAATCAACTAATACAAATGAAATTATAGATTCAATAGTGCTCACTACTAAGTTACATGGAATGTGTTTTGAAAATATAATTTGAAAAAGTGTGCATGTGCATTAACTACCATCATGCCTCATAATTTGTGTTAGATGTAAAATTTAAAAATGTGTATGCATGGACCAACTTCATTCCCTATAAGATGAATTGTTTGGTGCCAATATGTTATATGATGTTATACATATAGATATATTATTTGTATTTAATGTGATAACCTATAACTCATGATGGTAAACACTTTAGTGCATATGCCCCAAACATTATCTAAATATGTGTATAGCTTAAAATCATGAAGTTTATGGCATATAAATTGAGTGCATATGCCTTGTATATTTTCCCTTTCTTAAAAAAAATATGTCAGTAATCATCCCAATTTGATATCTAAACTATCTTGAAATCTATGCAATTTGAATAATTTTTGCCCAAATTTGTATTTTTTTTATCATGGGTGATTTTTCTCTCTATGGTAACCCCCCTAATGTATCCCTTTCGACATACCCTTTTGATGTCAAGTACATAGCATTTGATTCACTCATCTTAAAAATAAAGATTTGACTATATCATGTTATGTATAAAGATGTAAATAATGTATAATCATGTCAACATGTGGAGAATATGTCACCATAGTAAGGAATATGTCATCATATCATGTATAAAACATATGTAATACAAAGTATATAAGTGTCAATTCAAGAGGTATATAGATAATATTCATGCAGTAAGAATAATTAATAATAAATGTACCCAATAAGACTATGTAGGAAAGGTGCATGATGTGGATCACAATGCCCATGGAATCAACAATTGAAATAAGATCAAAATGTTAAGATCCACTTATAATTGTGAGAATTACCTAGGAAGGAGATGACTAAGACCAATGATTATAGAGTGAACACACACAACTGTTGTTGAAGAAATAAATCACAATGAAAGCAAAAACTAACAGCAATTGTATTCAAGAAGAGAGGATTACTTATACAAATATTAAACTAGAATGTTGGAATGCACCATAATATTAAAGCCTTAATGTTCTCATTAACACAATAATATATGGCTTACAAGCTAAATAACAAATTACACTTTACACTAGACACACTATTGTAATGAAATACTCACCACCAAATACAAAGGAGAATAGGCCATTAAATAGAGTCATTGGGTGGACTGATGACTCATCCATAACATTATACTATGTGGTATCCACCATTTTAAGTGTGAAGGCACTAGGGAGACATCAATGGGGTGGTGTACTAAGTGTTTCAAACACTTAGGGGACCATGTGGAATGAATGCACTATTCACCCACTGAGTAAACCCTATGCATTTTTGTGTATGATGATATCAGGATGATGTCATAAATATGTATTAAATCACCTATAAATACCTATATATTCCACCTAAGTATAATTAATATATGAGTGTAGGAAAAACCCATGCGAGGGTGAAAAGCCTACACCAACACCCCATTTAAGCATAGCTTAGGTGGATTGTAGACATAGGTATTGGAAACTAATTTTGATTAGGTACCCAAATAAAAATAAATATCTATAAAAGTGGATAAAGAGAGAAAACTCATAGGAAACAAACTCCCCTACAAAAGAGAAAATTAAAAAACTAACTTTTCTCGATAATAATCCCCATCAACCTAATGAAGTTTACCTACATTGTGTGGATGATGACCTCTAAGTAGAGAAAGTGATCACTATGCAAAATGTGTAACAAACAAGAAGAGAAGTATTTTTTGTTTTTCTATGGTTTTTTCCTCCTACCAAATTAGGCCTCACTCTCTGGTCATTGACTGATGAGTATCATAATAATCCAAATGATAATCACTTACTTCTTATGAGTTATTATCCACTTATTACAATATAATTTTTTTATTAATAAAAATAATCAAAAACTTATCTTTTCAAAGGAAAGGGAAACCACGACATAAACATGACCCACCTGCCTGATTATGAATCACATTCCTTTCCTAAAAGTCAAACTTACAAAAGCAATCAAACTCAATTACAATCACCCACTCAAAAGGTAATCCTACCATATTGTCTTGTTGTCCCCCACTAATAATAACACCACCAAATATTCATCCATTGGTTTATTTTTTCTCCCACACCTTACAAAATAATTCACCGCCCCACATTAGGATTAAAAAATTTATAATATAAAAATTATTTATAAAGTAAATTTTGACTTTCAAACCTTCGTAATACCATGGTTTTAAGAAACCATGGTGTTTTATGAAAAACCTTGTATTTAATATAACTAGTTTTGTGGGATGACTTAAACCAAGGGAATGATATCCACTAACATCATCTACTAAAAATCATACATGTTATGGTTTTTCTTTGAATACCATTACTCCTTCCACTTCGTCCACTCGTAATGCCCTTTTAAAGACGGGGGAAATGTATGCTCGCCCTACTAATTATACCAATTCTCACTAATTCATCTCAATTTTTATATTTATTATATATATTAATTATTGTCTTAATATCCATATCCCATTCCTACATCCCACACAACCTTTATCCTATCTTAATATCAATTAATCCTATCATTTAGTCCTTAATAAACCCCATTACCTACTAACCTACTCCCTAATCCACTAGCCAATTTTAAATTCATATTTATTCACCTACCACCCTAGCTACCCTACAACCCTAGCTATTCCTATAAACCTATGAGCTTTAATCCCTATTAATCCCTATCTAACTCCCTTATTATCTCATAAACCCATTTATAAACCTCTATAAATAGAGAGGCTTCTCTAACTCTCTAGAAGTCTCCAATTCAAGAGATTTATACTAATTTAAAATTACCCCCAAAATTCCCTCCATTGACCTATTTAAACAAATCTTCCTTCATGAAAATGCATCTATAAATCATCTAGAAAATCCATGTCAAATTAGCAATTAGAATCTTCATGCCAAAATCTATGTCCAAGCATCCTTGAATCAGCCATCAAGCAATCTTCATCATGCCATCACTATGTCCAATTTGAGTCTAAATCATCTACTTGCAAATCCTGGAAGGAGGTAACATAAAGCAAGGGAATTTGATAAGCTTATTATTATTCTGATTTTCTTTATAAATCCTTCTTATTTAGTAGTTTGCATTTTGATTTGGAATTTGCATTGTTGAGTTCATATAAGAGCTCGAAATCCTACAACTAGTCTAGACTATAGGTTGACTGTGATTGTGTTTCTCCTTAGAAAGGAACATGCCTGTAGATGAAATTTGCATCTTAGACCCTTTTATACAATGTTTCACATCTACTTGAGGTCTTATAATTATATTTTCCATTCATATAGACCTATCCAAGTCATGCTCATGCTATATCAACTTCTAAATTACTATGTTTCAACTCACTATCAAACTATAGTCAACTATAATTGACCAATTTGGAGTAATTAGGGGTCTTGTAGGTGAATATTAACCTTGAAATTTGTGCCACATGGTCTAAGATCCCTTTGAGGTATTTGGAGGCAACTCCCATTAGAAATTTTTTTTGTTTCCATGTCCAAGTTCACATCATGGACTTACAGGAGTATATAGTCAACTGTAGGTAAGTTTTCTCAGGGAAAAGCACACTTATAGGTGGTGGTGCAAGTCATAACCTAATACCTTCACTCCTTTTGATGTTATTTGGAACACTAGTGTGTTTTTAAACTCAATAGGACCACTCAATCATGGATACATACTTCTATACTACAAATTTGGATTATAAGCCACCTAAGAGTTCAATATCCTGTAGAAAACATTGAAAAGTTATAGTGAAGAATTGTTCGACTTAGAAGCTTCCATTACATCACTTATGGGACCAAACACCCACTCTCATTTTGAAATCAAATACCCCTTCATGAAGGCTATAATAGGGAAACATCAAAAATCATCTATGCACCATGTTTTCTCATCATATAACATCATCAAAATTGGTTAGGGCCCTATTTTAGGGTTTTTAGGGAAATTTGTCCATAAAGATCAGTTCTTCAACTTGAAGTGACTCTCAAGTCTGTCTATTAATCCAATTCTTCAAATAGGATTATCATGACTCATATCAACTCCTTAAACTTCATGGATGTATATAAACATGTGAAACTCATCCATGTCACACCTTCATATCTCTATGTAAGCCACCTATAGGTGAACATTGTAGTATACAGGTAGTAGAGGTAGATGTGAGCAATATGCTTGTTGTATGGACTTGTAACCAGTATTACACCTTCCATAAACTATACTAATTGATCTTTAAAAACTTTAGGGACATTCAATAAAGTCGCATGTCCTATCTCAATGTGATATTCTCCTCTACGCACCTATAGGTGCACATTAATGAATTGTGCATGGAGTTGAACTAGATATCACATTTACATCATCACTTCAAAGCTTTATTTGATTTTTCATACTATAATAATATGTTTAAAATATTAAAATACTTATGGTAACTCCATGAACATTCTTTAATGATTCATACACCATGATTCAGATGACTATGTATGGAATCATGCAGGAAGTTGACTGTGGGTTCTATGTTTCCTTCATTACAACTCTATTAATGTTAGTTGTGGAGAGTCAGCTTGGGAATAAGGATATTATTATGACATATAATATTCATTTAACTTCATATCTCATTTATTTAAAACTATTCCTAATAAATAAACCTTATGCAATTGATGGACATGTCTACAACCTCATTAGCATACTCCACCTGCAACCTAAGAGGTTTAAAATCATGAAATCACTTAAAAAAATGAAACCAAATATGGGAAACATGAGAGAAGTAATTACACATCCTCTAAAATCAAATTCACCAACTAATTTATACATACTAGTTCATATAGAAGTAAAACCTGTAGGGTGTGGGGATTAGCATGTAAAATGAAATAATTAACTTTCAAAAGATGGTTTATAAAGAATAAGAATCCAATCCTTGAAATCTTGATATTAGTGTGTAGTAGACCAAGTTTAATATCCACCACCAAGATAATTTGACCTAGACGTCCTCTTACTAGCCATGCCATCAAAAGACTTGTTGACCAATTTTGTATACCTAATGGAGTGATGGAGAAGAGAAATAGTTTTGGTCCATATTTGGCACTTTCAGAGTAGATCAATCATGGAAATGGATTCAAGGAAGCTGAATGGTCAATGTATAAACTTTCCCATATGCCACTCTCCTTTATAGGCCTTACAACTGCCAAAACTCCTTTTTACTTATTTTCTTGATTTTTAGTTAGGAACCTACAAGTTTCAATTAGTATTGACATTCCTAAAAATTAATCTAAAATTTGGAAATTGGAAGGGATTTTAGAACACTTGTCTACCTTAAAAAATTGTAACACCTTCATTTATTGCTCTAAAATGACCCTTAGGTGACATAAAATGATACAAGGACTAAATTGGACTATGACAAAGATAAAAACATATTAAATGACACCAAATAAACCATGACACACCCTAAAACATGATAATAGACCCATATATCAAGTTTTGGACTATAGGGGGTTGACCTATTTTGACTTATGGTCAAAATAGTCAACATTATTAGTAATTTCCCAAAGAGTGGTATTCTTGTTATGCCATGACCAGTAGCCTAATCCTATTCATGGGACCATGGAGTCACCTAAACACATGTTTGACACATAATTTTCCTTTTAAAACACACTAAACACAAAGGAAAGACACACAAAACAAGACACAACAAAGGGAAACAAACATGTGTTCACATGAACACTTATGAAACACAACACAACTAAAAGAAAGACGCACACACCTAATCTACTATTTATAATCCCTCAATATTGAGGTGAAAGACATATTACCATACTTCAACCAGGATCAAATATGGTTCCTCTTGTATCTTTGTAACTCCATGAAGGCAATATAGCATGAGAAGCATGTTCATCATCAACTACTTGCATATGAAGATTATCAAGAAGCCCACCACCTCTATGTCTTTTTAGGCCTGAAAGTGAACTATTTGGAGTTTTCATGAATGCTCTTTCTTGATCTCTAAGATCCTTGATTGAAACTTTAAGTTGATTGATCTTTGCCACATCTAATTAGTGTGATCTAGGAATTTGACTCAAGAGAGGATGGTTAGTATGGTGTTAGTTCGAAAATGAAAACAAGATGAAATAAACACACTAATATCATAACATTTATAGGCCTAGACACTAAAGAGAGATTAGTTAACAAAATCATATGACAAACATAACAAAAAAGTAAGGAATAAAATTCAAGAGTTCCTTCGCCATCCTTGGATGCTTCAAATACCTTTGTAGTGGTGGCTTGCTCGACTTGTGCTCATGAAATCCTTGGTAGTGGAAGCTTGGCTACCTCCATCCCTCCTTGGCACCTTTGGCTTGTGGCTTGGATTGGCTTGGAATCAATTTTTCATGGTAACACTAGTTACTTGAAGCTTTTGGAACCAATCCTACATTATAACTTTGCACTAAAGAAGACTAGAAATGATGTTGTGAGGCCTCCTATTTATAGGTTTTTGGATTTGATTAGAATCAACCTGAACCATCCATCTCAAGATTGAGATGTGTGGTTCAGGATTAATTCAATTTTTGGAATTAAGTTTATAATTATCCTCATCATGACATTGGAAGAAGGGGCAATTACGAGGCATGGAAGGCATCATGGAAGGCATTGATGAGGCATGGGAGGCATGAATCTTGATATTTGTGACATTTATGGCCTAGGGATGTCTTCCTAAGAAATGAGGTCACTTGGTGATGTAGATATTAAATATTCATTTCTAAAAACAAGTATTCAACAAAGTTCCATGGATTTATTAATTAGGCATTGATTTGGGTTAATTAGCTCTTAAACATGATTAAGCACTTTGTGCATAAATTACCCAAATTGATCATAATGTTTTATTATTGGTCTAAAATTTGACTAGATTGGAATTGGAAGGCAACATCAGATGCATTGGAACCATATTTCCATTCAGGATGTTGCAAAAAACAAATAACAAAGGCACATTTATTATGCAAAATAGTTTTTAGAGAAGATCAATCCAAAGCACCTAGGTGCAAATTTAGCATTTTGACTCAAAATGAATTGATCAAAGTTAGCTAGCCCATAAATTGCATTACCCCATTTAGGGATACCCTAGCCAAAATCAGCACTTGAATATGTCATTTCCACATCATTTTATGTGTTTTAGTGTTTTTAGGCCAAATTGTGCATTTTAGGTGGAAATTAGTCAAAATCTCGATTAGAGGTTTTCGGTGGCCAATTTTAGGTGTCTACAATTTGCCCCTATTTAGGAAAGCATTGCAAGCTATAAGCATAGTAATGTCTTCTCAAAGAATGAAAATTTCTTGTATGCCTACAACTGTAATGATGATAAACTAACTATATGATGCCCCCTCAAGGGAATGTTTGGCACAAGGAGGTTAGCAAATGGTCCCTCAAAAATAAATAAGCAAAATGAGGGGACCAAAAAAAAGGAAAGATGATGGGGTGAAAACATAATGATATTGAAAAAGTAGTCAAAATCATTAAGAATGCAAGTGGGATAGTGTAAAATGGTTTGCCCAAAGGAGGTTATAAGCATTATACCCTAATAGTGGCAACATGGTATGATAACACAATGATGTTTCCCAAGGCGGTTATAATCATTAAGAAGATGGAATTGCCCCAGTTAGGATAGACAAACAAGAGAATAATAGGGCCTTGTATAGGTATAAAAAGTAAAGTGGTGACAACACAATGATTTTCTCAAAGGCAGTCATAATCATTGAGAAATGCAGGTGGGATGGTGTGCAATGATTTTCCCATAGGTGGTTATAATAATTAGACCTTGATTATGGAAAACATGATAAAATTGGCTGAGGATGATGATAACTTAACATAGAGGGTAATGATTAATTGAAACAACCTATTAGTAGGGAGATGCTCATCCAAACTAATAAAGGTTAAAATTCTTTCATGGTTAATTGTTCTATTTGGGATATGATTAGGATGGAATCAGGATGTTGGTGTCGAAGAGATGCCACCATTTCTGAATAGACTTCATGAAGCTAAGGTTTGTTATAGCATGTGTCGGTAGGCATCATGATATTACATCATGAGGAATTGGCCAAAACATGCATAAGGACTGACTCCCATAATCCAATACTCAATAGAAAACAAGGCACCAATGAGAGAAACCATGATGACAATGTAAACATATAAATATGGATGGATTCAAGTGTAAGTGTGGGCAAGGAATCACCCAATGAACACACATAAATTAAATCAAGGCAACAGTGCTAAAAAAATAGGCAGACAAAAAAACAAAAATAAGCAAAAACAAACAAACAAATAACATAATAAAAACTCTATGAAAATTGCCCTTAGAAAATAGGTGAAAACTTAAAAAATGAACAAAATAGAGGAATAGAAGAAAAGGAAGGGGGTGGCTGAGCTGTCTCCATATGCACTAGGCAAGTGGACACTGCCTACATAGTTCCATGGATGTAATATCCAATAAAAGACTTTAGGCCAAATGTAGTTCTCCCAGGGAATGGGAAGAATGTTATAACTAAGGAAAACAAATAGAATGGATGTGATAGAAGAATAAGAATGGTCTTGAAAAATGGAAAGTGTGTGAGAAAAAGAGGCCAAAAAGGATGGAGAAACTAAATGACAAGTGATTTGCTTGTAACTTAGTAAGGGTTCCCAGAATCCTTAAGGCAAAGAAGTGGTCAATGTTTTTGTTCTTTTCTAATGATTTTTTAAATTTTTTTGGAAGTGTTTTGGAGTGTCTCAACTCAATCAAGATTGATGAGACACTAAATGGTTCAATATCACAATATGATGAGAGTATTTAAACTTAAGGTTGTTCACAAAATGGCAAGAGCATGGCTTAGGTTGCTCATAAAATGGTGAGAGAATGGCTTAGGTTGCTCAAAAAATGATGAGAGCTTGGGGAAAAGGTTGGCTGATCTAAACTCAAAAAGTATTGAGTGTTACCTACATAGTCCTAGAGTAGGACCTCAAATCATTGTAGTTCTACCATTTCAGTAGAAGAATTTGACTAGTGTGGTGGTCAATTAAAACAAAATAGGCACAATTGGTAAAAATTCATAGTATGCCATAATAAGTGGCAAGTTGGCACATCAAGTCTTAATGTTGTCCCTAGTTTTCCCATAGGTGGTTATAACCAGGACACAAGGGCATAGACCAAGGGTACTAATTTTCCCAAAGGTTGTTATAATTAGTAGCAAGACTAGTGGTAAGAAAGAATAACAAATGAAGGATGTAACTACCAAAAATTATATCATATTGTCCCAAAATATGATCTTTGTATAAATTTCTTGAACCAATTGATGAAACTAATCATATACCTTGATGCTGAAAATGTGGAATAGATGACAAAAACCAAGGTCAAATGGGCTAGGCTATAGAACACATGGGGTTGGTAAGTAAAAAATGAAAAGTGGATACAAAAAAGAGGATGTATAAGGATGGTATTTATATAAATAAGAATAGTGACAAAAAGGCATAACTAAAATGGTCCTTACAGACAATACACCTTAGCGCTCAAGCATAGTACTACTTGAGATGAATAATATTCATTAGCTCTAGAAGTTCCTCTCTGTCTAGTGTGGAAATACTATATTCTCTTGATCCATAATTTTTAGTGATGATGAAAGGCCCCATCTAGTTTGGTTTGAATTTCCCTTTATTCTTCTTCTCAGTCATGGTATTCTTTTAGTTTTCTTTAAGAACAAGATCACCAAGTTCAAATATTCTATACTTGACACACCGATCATAGTGGCCTTTGAGTCAATTCTGATATGCTTGAAGATTTTTGAGTATGACTATGCATTTCTCATCCAGTATGTCTAGCTCTTGTAGGTGAGCTACTCGATAGTCATGATCATCCAGGACATACTTGAAAGAGATGCATAGTGAAGGTAATTTGACCTCAATGGGAAGGATGGATTCAGTACCATAAACGAGTACAAAGTGGCTCTTATACAGGTACAATGATTAGTATTATATAACCAAAGGGTGGGGAATATTTGGAGGTGCCAATCATGAATGGCATCATTGACAATAATTTTGAGAATATTGATAATGGTTTTCTTGGATGCCTCAGCTTGGCCATTACCTTTAGGATAATATGTTGTATAAAAATGTTGTGTCATGTCATATTCAGTACATAGCTAATTTACATCCTTATTCTTGAATGATCCTCCATTATTAGATATAATTTTAGAAGGAATACTATAGTGGCAGATGAGATGGTTGAAGATTAATTTGGAAATTTACTTTCTAGTCACGTAAATGAGGGGTATAGATTCAACCCACTTAGTGAAATATTCGATGGTGGTAAGGATATGTTTATGGCCATTAGATGAAGTGTGTTTGATCTTCCCAATGAGGTCAAGTCCCCATGTAGAAAATGTCCATGGTGTCAACATCAATTTTAGATTTTTTATTGGGGATGAATCAGATTAACATGCCATTAACATTTGTCACATGTTTTTACATATGCAGTGGCATCTATGTCCATTATGGGCCAATAATAACTAGTACATAATAGCTTTTCAAATAAGACTACCTCATTAGAATGGGCTCCACATACTCTTTTATGAACTTCTCTTAATGTGAATGTAGACTCTGATGAAGTTAAACAATTAAGCATAGTTCCATCAAAACTATGATGGTAAAGGGTGGATCTAAGTAGAGTATAATGAGTGGAATGATGAATGAAGGCTTTGGTTTGTTTTTAAGATAGGTTAGGTGGTATAACTTGGTTGTGAAGGTAGTTGTAAAGGTCTGAGTACCAGATAGAATTAGGACCAACAATATCACAAATCATGGCAACGGTTGAAGGTTCATGAGCTAGTGCTAACAAATTCTCAATGAGGAACTAATACTCTCTAGCTTTATCTGTTTATCAAATCAAATAACTAATAGTAGCCATGGCATCTACAATTTTGTTATTATCCATAGGTATATGCTCAAACTAAATGTTGGTAATTTTTTGTTTAAGAGTGTCAACCATGGCTTTATATAGAACTACCTTGTCATATTTGGTCTAAAAATGATCTATAACCTAATTGATAATTAACTGAGAATCATCATAAACTTAGAGATGAGATATATTCCAATGTATTTCTTTTTAAAGTCTTGTAAAAAGTATTTCATACTCAACCATGTTGTTTATACAAGGAAAGTTGATTCTAAATGATTTAGGGATTAGATACCCTTATGGTGTAATAAATAAAAGGCCTACTCTTGATCCATGTGCAATGACTGAACCATCAAATTATAGATTCCAAGGGTACTCCTCAAGGGGTGTGTCAATGATGGTCATGATAGATTCATTATGAAATTGGAATGTGAGTGGTTGTGTGTCTGTGAGAGGTACTTTAGTGAGTTGATCTACAAGAACTTATCCCTTAATTACCTTCTGATTGATATACTCTATGTCGAACTCACTAGGAATCATGATCCATTTATCCATTCCACCTTGTAAAGATATTTTGGATAGTAGATACTTGAGCAAATCTACCTTTGAAATGACCATGGTTTTATTATTCAACATGTAATGATGTAGTTTCTGAGATATGAAAACCATGGCTAGATAAGCTTTTTTAATAGGTGCATCGTTATGTTCATATGTAACCAAGGTATGGCTTAGGTAGTATAAATCATGCTCCTTTCTATTATCATCATGTGGAGCCAAGAGTGCCCCCAGAGCATGAGCAGTAGCTGATAAGTATAACAAGAATGGCTTTCTTGGCATAGGAGGTAATAAAATAGATGAATTAACAAGATAATCTTTGAGCTATTGAAAAGTGGCTTGGCAGTGATCATCTCAGTGAAATTCAACTCCTTTCTTCAAAATATGTGTAAATGGATGGTACTTATCTGCTAACTAAGATATGAAGTGTCAAATTGATTGGATCTTACCCTACAAACTATGGAGTTGCTTTAAATTGGTTGGTGGTCACATCTTGGTTATAGCATAGACTTTATCCAGATCAACTTCAACACCTCTATGAGATACGATGAAGCCAAGTATTTTTCTTGAAGTTACACCATACACACATTTATTTAGATTGAGTTTAAATTTGTACTCTTGTAATCTTTCAAATATCTTGCGCAACATTGTTGGATGGTCATCCCTAGTTTTGGATTTTCCCAATATGTCATCGACATAGTCTTCAACAATATCATACATCATATCATGGAATATGATATTCATGGCCCTTTGATATGTGGCTCTAGCATTCTTAAGGCCAAATGGCATCACCTGATAGCAAAATGTTCACCATGGAGTGGTGAGCACTATTTTATGTTCATCTTTTGATGTGATTCTGATCTGATTGTATCCTAAAAATCCATCCATGGGTGAAAGCATTTCATAACCTATCATGGAGTCAAAAATCATGTAGATATTAGGCAATGGAAAAACATCTTTAGGAAAATCTTTGTTGATGTCTCAAAAATCCATACAAAATCTAATCCCTTCTGGCTTTTTGCTAATAGGCCCTACATTAGAGATCCATTTTGAGTAGTCAATTGATTGAATACATCCTAATTTTAAGAGTTTTTCTAACTCTTTCTTTACCAATATAGAAATGTGAGGATGTATCTTATGTAACTTTTGTTTTATCAGCTTGGCATCGGGATTAACATAAGGTGGTGCAGAATTAAGGTGGGATCTAAACCTGGCATGTCAAAATAGGCCCATGTAAAGATATCTATAAATTCTCTCAATAGAGTTGTAAAGACATCACATTCCTCCTTAGTGAGGGATGTGCCTAATTTTATACATTTCAAGTCTGATGAAGTCACAATGTTTACCTCTATTGTATCTTCAAATAGAAGGGTTGAAACATCTTATAGGATAGTAGGCAATGACTTGAACTATTGGATTATGTTAGGGTCCTCTGTTAGGACTTACTCTTCAACTTCTCCTAGGTATGATGAATATGAATCCCCTAATGGGAGATATGGCCATGTGACCAAAATAGTCAAAAATTATTGAAGAATTTGATCAAATACTTGTTGCTCAAAATTGAACTTAGATCCATAGGCAAGTTCATCATTGGTGGTTTCCTAATCTAAATTCAAAGAAGAATGAACACCCCATCTAATAGCACCTAAAATAGGTTTTCACCACTAGACTGGATTTTATCTTTACTTTTTCCCTAGTCATAAAGTGCCTCAAAGAGGTTTTCACTTTGGGCCCTCAATATTTTACATATTTGTTTTTGGATAAGGGTGTTCACTCACTCTCCAAAATAGGATATAAGATCTAATGTGATTGATAATCCTTATTTGTGATCTCCCAATAGAACATTGTCTCGAAGGCCTAAGAAATCATAAAATGCCTTATCATTCTAGAACTCATTAATTGGCAGATTAGATTATTGTTGGTCCCAATCTATCAGTTGGGGATAATATAATGGAAAAGGGTTATGATGAATGATTGGGGTAAGGTTAAAAATGGCATTATTATTAAACAGGTTGGTTTCAACTAGATCATCAAAGGTGAGGCTATGATTAGACTCTGATTTTATGTCATCATCATCATCACTAGTCATTGGTGATGGAGTTTGAATAAGATATGTGGGGTCACCCCCAAGTGGTTTAAATCCAAGTCCATAAGGTCTTTCATACTTGGTCATGAAAATTGGCTCAATGGTTCCTTGTTGATTTGATAAGAGGTCTCTTCCTTCATATTTTTGATGCTCCATGATCCTATTGGGAATAGGATACTTTTCACTTTTATAACAATCATCCTGGTTGTCATTGTATAACCATGATTCATCTCCTTCAAGAGTGTCAAGTTCTAGGCCAAATGTTGGTACAAATGTGATAGGTCCATATCTTTACTCTTTTATTGTTAATGCCTATGTGGGGTGACTTTAGATCACCCAAAGGTTTTTGGATTTTGAGGAAGGTTGACAATATGAAATGTATCATGGGTCAGATAATCTCCTGGTTGATTATCTGAAATGGTGAAATGATTGGAAGCTTTAGGAGGCAGTATTTGGGAAATGGAATCCAAGGTATTAGGATTTATGTAATTATCTGGTGAAGGATCAATAAGTATAACCTTTCCTTTGTCCTGTTTGTAACTTGGACTCATGTCATACTAATAATTATAGATTTGAAACTTGGCCTCAATTCTTATTGTGTTCATATGGGTGTAAATCTCTTAGAGTATTCACTTCCATCTTTGAATGGGAAAACTTAATACATTGGTACAACATTGATGGGACTGCATGAATCTCATGTAATCAAAGCCTACCTAAAAGTATATTTTATGATATCTCCAAATCAAGCACATGAAAAATTGTATCATGGGGCAAAGTCCCAATGATAACTAGAAAAGTAATGGTGCCTTGTGATTCTCTTTCTTGATTATCATAGGCTTTGATAGTTATTGTTTCTAGTTGGAGATCTATCATTATGTACCCAAGAAGCTTGATGAGCTTGAGAGACACTATGTTTAGGTTGGATCCATTGTCTATAAGGACATGTTTCACTTTATGTCATCATATATAAACTCATATGTATAATGGATTTTTATGGAGTGGGCCAAGGGAAGTCATATCACTTTGGTTGAATGTGACTTGTTAGGCTGGAGCTTGGTGTCTAACCAAATCTTGGAATTTATCAGGGGATATGTCAATATCAATAGTGGATTGGGTCAAAAAATCATTCAAGATGTTCTTATGGATTATTTATGTTCACAAAAAATCTAAAATGGAAATTTGTGATGGTGTCTTTAGTAATTATTCCACAATATCAAACTTCTTATTTTAGTCAGTAGTGAATGGTTTATTCTAAGCTAAATGATTGGTTGGATAATAGGCAAAGTGGTGAATGGTTGTGGGCCTGGGATATTAATCTTTGACCTTCAAGTTGTGATTACACAATCAGGAATAAATACTAGACCATTATTGCTAACTATTGTTGGAAATGGTGTGGGACCAGATAAGCCAAGTCTCCATTACCGATGCACTTGCATGTGGTCATATGGCAAGAATGAGTTGTCACTATAAGATCCAAAAGTGGAATTCCTAGTTTGATGGTTTGCTTATATGCACTCCCAGGTCAAAGAAGGATTATCCATGTAATTTGGCTAAATATTTTTACTTAGCAATGGTCTAGGCTAGTTAGTGCTTGGTCTAGGATTAATGGAGATGGTATTAATGCTACCCCTTGAAATATGACCTATAACCCTATTGGAGTCATGTGAAACTACTTGTTAGGTTTGTTGGTTGTTACCATTCTGACCTTGGTTTTGTCTATTGTTTTGTCATTATGGATTTTTCTATTGATTTTGTCGATTCTATTGGTTCAACCTTTGATTTTGATACTATTGATTTTATTGCTACACTAGCTATTATAATTATTGTTGTTGATTGTTATTCATGGAAAGGGGTTTTAATAGAGTTTGATTTGAATTAGAAGAACCATTATCCAATGTTATTTCCCCATTCTCCAACATATTCTAAATTAAATGTTTGATTTGGACACATCTTCATAAATTATGTCTGTTGACCTGATGATAGTCACATAATTTGTTTTCACAGTACCAATCAGGCTAGGGAATGCCTTGTGGATAGTGTTTTGGCATAGGCTAACTAATCAGAGAAGAGATAACAAGCTTATGAAAGATATATTTAATGGGATCTCCTAGGTCACTAAAGACATGATGTATAGGCATGGTTCTCTTAGGAGGAGGGTTTGCAATGGTAAAAGGCTATTGTATTTGTTTTGGTTGTTGTGCTTGTAGTATTGGTTGGATAGGTTTCTAGGTAGGAGTAAGACAAAAAGGTGGTGAAAATAAGGTTTGAAAAATTTGGACATGATGAGATTTAGTCACTCCATTTCCCATAAGATTCCTATTTTGGTTGAATTGCTTCTATCTTTTATGGTTATTAGTCTGTGTCGATTATGATGCTTACACTTGATTGGGATATTACTATTGACCATTTCCTTGATTGGTATAATTAATTTTGATGAATCCTTTATTGATGAGAATTTTCTCAATCAATAAACCTTTATCAATAATCTCTTTAAACATATTTGCACATTGTAACTCTAGATGGTAAGCTAACTCACTATGCAAATTTTTGGTAAACACAGTGGCTAATTATTTATCTAGTAAATTATGGGTGAAATAGCATGCAAGGGTTCTCTATCTCTGTAAAAAACTTGCAAAAATCTCCCCAACTTTTTTCTTTGCTTGTTTCAGGTCCACTAATGAGATTTCATGTTTGAGATTGTAGGAAAAGTGCTGCACAAATTTATCAAAAAGATCATCAAAGTTTGTTACTAAATTCTTGCGAAACTTTAAAAACTACTCCAAGGTTTGTCTAGCCAAGCTCCTTAGAAATAATAGCAAAAGGTATATGTCACTATATGCCACTGGATAAAATGTAACAAATAATTCTTGTCAAATGGACCTTAGGGTCACCTTTCCTTTTCTATTTATCAAATTTGGGTGGTTCGTATCTTGGATAAAATGATATCTACAAATACTCCATGTTGAATGGATAAGAACACATGTCATCCAATTTGAAATTTTTAGTCTACTTCCCCACCTAAATGGTAGCAATTGCATCCTTCATCTATTGAAATTATTGATATAGGAAACTAGAAGGGATATTGGTTTGAGGGAGAACATTGGTTTGGGTAAATGGCTAGGAGGTCACAAGTGGGATATTTTGACCAGGGTATGATGGTGATACTTCTTGGGGTACATTTATTTGGTTGGGGAATGGATCAAGAATATGCATACGTGGATTGGGATGTACTTGAAATTACACATTTGGCAGCATGATAGTCTTGTTTGGGTTGGTGATAAATGTTTGACTTAGAGGATTTTGTGGTTTGGATAGAGGGATATAACTATATTTTGCCTATTTTGGTTGAAAAGGGACATGTTATTGACTAATAAAACCTTGTTGTTGAGTGGGAGTTTTTGGACTAAGACCCTATCTCTAAATTTGTGGCACATTTTGAACCAATGGTTGTCTAGTAGGTATTTGAGAAACATGGGGATCTCCTTATTACATGAACCCCTATAAAAATGTGAAATTAGGTTGTAGATTTGGCATCTATCATTCAATAATATTTGCATGATATTGACTATTAATTTCTTGGTTATGAATTAGTGTATTAGTCTATGACTAAAAAGGTATATTCATTGTTACCTGGTGAGGTGGTACATTAGTTACCCCTGATTGAGGTGACAATGTATTTGTCCTCTGTTGCATTGATACACTAGACCATGTTTGCTACCTACTAAGGGGGAGTAGGATTCATCACATTTTATCATTGAAGTGTAACATTTTCCATTGCTTGATTACCTAATCCTATAGGTTGTACACTTAAGAAAGTAACTAGTAGAGGCTGGAGTGTAGAAACTCCTATTCCTTGGTATGATGATCTACTTATAGGATTAACTATAGGCACATGTTGTTGGCTAGTTGTTTGTGTGTTAGTACCACTTTAATCAAGATTGGACATTGTTTGCATATTGTCCACTATTTTTGGCTCACTATTCAGTGTAGAAACCGAAGACACTTCTTCAATAACTGGCATATGCATCAAGTTATCTATCAGAGTAGTTTCTAAAAATGGGTCAAAACTTAGATTTTTTAATCTATTTAACACTATCAACACTCCTATTAAAGGTGCTAGGTCAATGAGAGGCTTAATTACCATGTTCATATGATTGAAATCACATGCTAAATTCAGGTAGGTTTGGTATGTTTTTTGCATTTGGTTAAAGTGATCTTCCATGATGTTTTTACCTCAATTAGATATATTGGGGTCTTGATACATTTTTTGGACTAGAGCCATATGATTGCTAGAAGAAGCCTATTAATCATAAATGATATTGTGAGGTAATCTTACTAGAATTGGTAAATTTTCATGGGGGAATTTGATAGAAACTTAGCCCCTATCTCTATGGATCTAACCAAAATCTCATCTTTGTTCTCTAACAAATGTTTCTCAAACAAAAATAGATTGAATGGGGAAGTGGTATTAGGAGAATATGACTATTGAAGAACTAGCTTGTCTACTATTGGTATTGTAGCTAGGTATTGTGTGGTTTGTTTTTGGTCCTACTCTGAATAAGGTAGTGTGTTAACCAAATAGTTGGCAAATGGATCTTGGCTTTGTGCCCCTGATTGAGTATTATAAGAGGGATAAAAATTTGTCTCATAAGCAATATTATCTGCATAGGAGTCTTACACCATTTCTTCCTATGCAAATACATTACTAATCCCTAGATTGTACATGAGTCCACTATGATCATAGGAATATATGTTAGGTTCCATGGTCAATGATTTGTGATAAAAGGTCAAAGAGTTCTACAAACTCTAAAAATGACAAAATATAAAACAAATGACAATTCAACTCGGTTTATATTTGTCAAAAAGATCAAAAAGCTTATGCAAAGATTTGTGAAGAAACAAGCTAGCATAAAGTATCTAACGTTTCATCATTCACACAAAGGTAAGCAAATAAATGGACCAAAACATTGAAATGCCAAACTCTAAGGTTGAAGTGTTTCAAATCAGTCTAATCTAGGAATTTAAATGTTGTTAGGTCTTTTGGCCAAACGCGGCATCAAAAGCTAGGTTCAAATAAGGCATGTGCTAGGACTCTTGGCCAAATGATGTCAACATCTAGACTTTGAAAATAGATCAAAGCTTTAATCTAATGGATTTGAAACATTTCTAACAAACACAAGGCATTTGATTCTTAGATATGAACTTGATCAACTAGGTATAAGGTATGAAACAAAAGGCACTTTTAGCAATAGTTTATTTTCTCATAAATAATGGTATAAAACTTGGTTCTTTTGATAAACAAGCTAGAAAAAGGTGAGCAATATAACTATGTTTTAGACAAAGGATCAAAATTACCCTTGGATTGATTTGAAAACGTAGGCACAAATTTAGAATTCTATGTAAAATGGTCTATGAAACAAAGTTTGAAATGATTTGGGTAGCGTAACGATGCTATACTACCTAAAAGGTGTGATAAAAAAAAGTTTTTTTCAAAGGCTCTCTAAGGCCAAGACATTTTCTCATAATTTTGATAGAATAACATTACCTTTCTTGACTCAAAATGTTATGGTGTATAGACTTAAAATGCAAGTGTTTAGCACAAAATGGCTTAAGCCTATCAAGTGATGATAATGATCATGAGTCTTAAATGACCTTGAACCTAAATTGGAAATTAAACCTAAGCTCCCTCAATTTTAGTGAAAATGGAAAACCCACCTAACACATCAACCCTATAAACTTGTAAAGGTGTAATCCCAAATTTAGATTACAAGTGAACGACTTAAACAACTTTGGTAAAGGTATAGACTCAATTGGGCAGCATAACTATGCTAAAGTGGATGATATGACTCTTCAAGATTTTTATGAACTTTGAATAAGTAAAATTTGTGATCTCACATGGGTATCATAATGCCTCTTTGTTCAAAGGAAAATTTGGACTATGTGTTTGGTTTGGGATTGTTTGTTTACACCAAGTTTTGACTCCAAATAAGACTTTAATCTAGGACAAGACCAACTAATTAATCAGCTTTAGATCCTAAATTGACAAGGTTTCTTGGTACTATTTTAATCTATCAATATACATCATTTGAGAAGATTTTAAGTGTTCATCCAAAAGTAAATGCACATTAAATAGTCGGGTTTTGACACCCCTATCTCAAATGATAGTAGTACGAAATGGACCTTGAGGCGCACCTTGCACCAACAATACTTCTACGACAAGTGTGGATTTTTCTAAGATCTAACAAGTTTCTAAATGATCTAGGGGAATCAATTGCACAATGAATTTCATGCCAAATAATGAAAAATAAAAGCACAGATTTTGGGTCCTTGTCACTTGGCTTGTTGCAAAAAGGTCTAGTCCTTTTTACAGCCACTACATCCTATTGTTTGCTTAGTGTAGTGTGATGTCCAAAGTGCCACTACATCCCATGTATAACTCTAAAGGATCCAAATGAATTCAATGTTGGGAGGTGAAACCCCAGGTCAAAGCTTCCCTAAAGAACTTGTGGGAGGTGATGAAGTCCCCCTTACAAGCCAAGATGCATTAAAATAAACAAATGATAAAAGTAGAAAGACTTTAGGGTCATTTTCAAGATCACCCAAACTTTGATGAGTCTTTGGGGAGTGATTTAGGTGACATTATTTCTAAGCCTTAGACTAGGCTACTTACAATAGGAATGGAACTTTTGATTCCAAGGGTTCCCTATAAGGGACAAATGGAAGAGCATACATGCAACATTCCTATTTTTTCCAAATAAAAAACTAACTAAACAACTATTGAAAGAAAAAATTGATAAGTGTGTTCAATTTTAAACCCAAATTAAATGTTTGGTGGTTTTCATTTGACCCCTTGGTCTTAGTTGTAAACTTTGAAAACATTCACCAAAAACATCTAAAAATTATTTTTTAAATAGCCAAAACAAGGTTCCTAATCAAATTTTAAGCATGCAAAGGTGATCTAAACATGTTTTGAGCAAATATTCCACTTGTTCCTACAACAAAAGTATTAATATGTCCTCTAGATTTGAAGCCCTTTTGAGTTTGAAATAATAAACTTTAAAAAAGTAGCTCTTGAGTCTGTGTTTTTAGAAAAACATAGTGACCGACGTCAGTTATTACCACCAACATTGGTTACAGCCAACCAAGATCTAACTGATGTCAGTTATACTAACTAATATTGGTTAATCAGTTATTGATGTTGGTATTTCCTACCAACATCGATTATTATGTAAAAATTGTGGCAACCAAAAATGTCAAAATAAAGTTAAAAAATCAATTTACAAGAGTTTTAAAGGCTCAAATAAATGTTTTAAACTTGAAAAAGGATCTCCTTTAGGCATGAGATGAGTCTAGTCCCATCAGGTGTGCCATAATGTGATCTAGGAATTTGACTCAAGAGAGGATGGTTAGTATGGTGTTAGTTCCGAAATGAAAACAAGATGAAATAAACACAGTACTAGTATAACATCTCTAGGCCCAGACACTAGGGAGAGCTTAGTTAACAAAATATAACTATAAACACAAGAAAAAATCAAGGATTCAAATTCAAGAGTTCTTTCACCTTCCTTAGATGCTCCAAATTCCTTTATAGTGGTGGCTTGCTCAGCTTGTGCTCATGAAGCCCTTGGCAATGGAAGCTTGGCTACCTCCATCTCTCCTTAGTACCTTTGGCTTGTGGCTTGACTTGGCTTGGCATCAATTTGGCATGGTAAAAATAGTTTTTTGAAGCTTTTGGAACCAATCCTACATTATAACTTTGCACTAAAAAAGCTTAGAAATGATGTTGTGAGGCCTCATATTTATAAATTTTTGGATTTGATCAGAATCAACCTGAATCATCCATCTAAAGATTGAGATGTGTGGTTGAGGATTAATTTAAATTTTGAAATTAATTTTGTAATTATTCTCATCGTGAAATTGGAAGAAGAGGAAATTAAGAGGCATGGAGGGCATCATGGAAGGCATTGATGAGGCATGGGAGGCATGAATCCTGATATTTGAGGTATTTATGGCCTAGGGATGTCTTCTTAATAAATGAGGTCACTTAGTGATCTAGATATTCAATATTCATGTTTAAAAACAAGTATTCAACAAGTTTCCATGGATTTATTAATTATTCCTTAATTTGGGTTAATTATCTCTTAAACATGATTAAGCACTTTGTGCACAAATTACCCAAATTGATCAGAATGTCTTGTTATTGGTCCAAAATTTGACTGGATTGGAATTAGAAGGTGACATCAGATGCATTAGAACCATTTTACCATTTAGGATGTTTTCCAAAAAAATAACAAAGGCACATGTCTTGTATAGAATATTTGATAGGGAAGAGAAATCCAGAGCACCTAGGTGCAAATTTGGCATTTTGACTCAAAATGAACTGATCAAATTTAGCTAGCCCATAAATTGCATTACACCATTTAGGGATACCCTGGTTAAAATTGGTACTTGAATATGTTATTTTCACATCATTTTGCATGTTTTAGTGTTTTTAGGCCAAATTGTGTATTTTATGTGGAAATTAGTCAAAACCCTAATTGGAGGTTATCAGTGGCTAGTTTTAAGTGTCTACAATTAGTAATCTTCAAACTGTAGATTAGAGTGTATATTAGTTACCTCAACTTTACTTTCCCCTTGGGTAGACTGTGTTTGATGTAGATGATTATCAAGTTCCTCTTATTTATAATCCAACACATCTGAATGAGACTTTGATTTAGATGGAGATTTTGACTATCTTTGAAGCATAATAGTTTATGCCTTGACTCCACTAGGTCCTTTTAAGACTTCAACCTTTTGAAGAATAGTAAGACTCTTATTTTTATGCTTGATGAACCTTTATTTTCCTTTATTAATAAAACACTCAACAACATGCTTGTTAGGATTATTAACAACCACATTAGATATACACTTCTTGGGAGGGGAAGGAGTCTTACTTAACTGATCAAATTCTTGGCATATGGCATTGAACCTTTGCCACAAATCATCCTCCTCTTCCTCATGAGTTTCATCATCAAGGGTAGCTTCATCAAGAGTTGGTATAAAGCCATCATTATTCCCACTATGATGATCAATCATATGTTTTAATCCACCATCATCATATACATGAATCAAGTAGTTACTCTCAACAACTTATGAGAAAGAATGTTTTACACTTACCTTAGCTTCCTAAAATGGTTCTTTATGGATGATATAGGTTCCAAGGTTAGTTTTATCAAAGTATACATAAGGATCATGATCATAAGCATCTAAACCATACTTATCTAGATACAAGTTAGCTATGCCTTCAAGTTTAGAAGAACCGTCATCCACATTAGACTCCTCCTTCTCATTGATTCACAATTCAAATTTAAACTTGCCTCTACATAAGGCTCAATGTGAAATCTAGAAAGAGGTTGAGTTCTTATAGTCACATTGGTTCCATACCTTGTCTTAAAGTCCAAGAAGGACTAATCAGCTAAGAGGTATCCTCCTATCTTGGTTGTAAATTCTCTTAAAATATAGATTACAAAATGAGAAGGAAGGTCAACCACAACAATGTATTGGAGGATGGGAAAACTAGGATAGTGATGGAGGAAGACCTTCAAGTTTTTGATCAACCCTATTATATTAGTAGGTGTAACATCTATCTAAAGAAATATTTTTCTAAGGGTTTCATATTTTAGGCTTAACTTATCAGCAAAAACTTTGGGCATGACTGATGTAGAGGCACCACTATCAACTCTGCAATTATGTACTAGTTTGTCCCCTACTATGAAAGTGAGGTAGAAAGGTGGAGAATTATCAAATTTGATAGATGGTTCCATAATTATTTTATGGTAATTTGTAGGAGAAACATGACCATGACTATTTATTTATTGTGAGGGACTATTAGGAATAGTCGACAGCTATTTTTTCAACATTTATTTTTGTCCAGGCATATAGAGGACATCCCATAAAGAAATAGATGTTTTGGCATTCTTGAATGACTCCACTTTTCTTAGGGTGGAAGTATTTACCTTATATTGAATCCTTTGAGGCAAGGAAGTTGTTTAAACTTGAGGAATCGAATCACCTTAAGCAAACCTTACCACATTCTTATTTAGAGGAGGTGTAAGAGTGTTTGAGACTACCATGCTTGCAACCATGCCTTATTGCCTTGTAGAAGGATTGGATGAACTTTTAGGCAAATTAATATCACCTTTTAAATCCTTCCTCTTGGATCTAGTGTTGTCTACAATATAATTTCCTTGATTGATTACAAAGGTGTCCTCAACTAAGAAATTGGTGAAGATTTCTCCTTGAAGCTACCAACCTTTATTTGCTTGCATCGTGACTTCATCTTTAGTTGATAGGAGAGGAGTGATCCTCCTTGAGTAAATATATCTTGATCTCCACCATCATTGACATCCATGAATTGGATTATTTTTAAAAATCCTCCTTGCACCAAGTTTTTATACACCAGTACTATCTCTCTTGTGTTGGATGTAGAATTGGGATTATACACATTGGCAAGCATGTTAAAGTTAGGTTGTCATTGACCTATTCCTCTCCCATATTGTTGTTGATATAGATATGGATTTTGATGAGAACCTTGTTTGACATTAGATTATGTAAGTTTATCTCTTAGAATTTGAATTTTTGTATATGGATCCATGGCATCATCTGTCTTCTTAGGAACAGACTTTGGCTTGGCATTAAAATTAAGAATTTGAGCAATATTTGGAGAAGCAATAGGAACATTAGGAATTAGAGGCATAGACACTTTAGGAAGCAATTTTCCCACTTGAATGAGGCCATTAATAGCTCTAATGGCAAGTTCATGTGCTTTGGGAAGAGTGAAACCACCCATGGATTGAAGCATGATGGTAATATCAGTACCAATGTATCTCAAGTATGCAGGAAACACAAAGCTAGAAAGTGGTCTCATGGGAGGAGTCAATCTATACCAAGTGATGTGGATCGAAATGGAGGAATTAATTTAGATATTTTAGAGAAAACATATTTAATATTCAATCTTAGTTTATTTTTGTACAAAAAGCAAGCTATAAAGACTTACAAAAGAACAAGTTGGTTATAAAACCAACTAGCAAGTAAAATAACTTGAATAACTAAAAAGAAAACAAATAATTAAATTAAAATAACACTTTGGATCATAAATGATCCAAGAAAATATAATTTGATCCAAAGGGGTATAGAAATACTATAGTAAATAACTATGAGTCATCCAAGTAGACTCTACCACAACTGTAATTGGTACACTGTGCATCTTAAACTGATCACATCCTGATCATCCCTATACTACAATAGAACATGATCACATAGTATATAACTACATCGATCCTCACATAGAATCTATTAAAGAAGTGACTAACCTTTATAATATGTATGGCACATCTCAAATTGATGCCCAATAATCAACAACATTTCCCACAAGCCTTTGGTCAACACTAACAATGCTAGCAACACAATGCTGACTCATACCACACATCATCAATGACTAATTGAAAAACCAATATACAATATATTTTCCCCATATCAGATGAGAAGTGAAAAGCTATGTAATAAATAAATCAAGTAAAAATCACTAAAATTCTCCACATAAAAGATCATATCAATACTACATCTATGAAAGCAAAGTACACAAGCCAAAAATTGCTACTACATCAAATCCCAATCTTGAGCCTAGCAGCTTGCACAAAATGGGTGTGTCACTAGCTCAAAATATATAGTCATCAACTATAGAGAAAGAAACCTTGTAGTCATCCCATCCATCAAAATAATATGCAAAATAATATCTAGAAGAGTGACTAGAGTGATCAATAATGTTTACTTCTATCTTTTATCGATATTGAGAGGATCTCCTTTTGGAATGGTAATTTGTAGAGAGGTGTCCTATCCCACCAGAATTATAACATATTCTCTCATATCCAATAAAACTAGAGGAATAATAGCCACATGAATAAGAATGCTTGTGTTTGTGATTGTGTCTATGTGAATGTTTGTGGTGATGTTCATGCTTCAAAGAACCAAAGTGATGTCTATGCTTAAGAGAGCCTGAATGATCCCTATGTTCAGAATGATGCTTATGTTTCAAATAACCAGAATGATTTTTATGCCTAGAATCATGCCTCTAAGAGTTTATTTGTTTCTCTTTATGTCTTCTATTGGGCTCATACAATGGATTTCTTGTTTTGGAATAGTGTGCCTGTTTAGTAGATTTCTTCTTTACAAACTATAACTCATATTGAGTGAGCAATTCACAAATAGAATCAAAAGTAGATTTGTTAAGCTTATCACTAAGATGTAACATCTCCAAAAAATCCATGTAGCTAAGGCTAAGACCATTTAAAATAATATAAATGAGCATTTCATCATAAATTTTCCTACCAGTAGTGCCATATTTTTATTTCAAATTCTTAATGTATGACACATATTTTGAAACATCTTCATCATCATTGAGTTTAGTGTTAAGCAAATGCATAAGGAGATCAATTTTATTGTAAGTAGTTTATTTATCATACAAGTATTTTAGAGCTTTCCATGCTTTCCATGCTTCTGATTTGATTGCTTCAATGTGAATTATGACTTGTGTATTGAAAGTCAATTTCAATAATGCAAGAGCATGCTTATCACATTTTTGGAATTCAACAAGCTTTGCAGCTTCAGTGGGCAATGTGGGTTGTTTTTCAACTAAATCCCACAAGTCATTGAAAATTAATGTATTTTCCATGTTTATTGACCATTCCTTATATTTTTTAGGAGATAAACATCCATTTTTAGAAATTAGGCTCACAATTTTAGCCATGGTGCAAGAGAAAAAAAAAATGAAGAATATTATTAGGGTTTGGCCTTTACCTCCAAATAGATTCCAATTTACAAATAATTATTGAGACTTGTAAAAATTTACACCTTATAACTCCAATACACACTTATTTCACCGAATTTACCTTTATTACTCTGTTTATACAAAAATAATGTCCAAGAATAATTTTGACAAAATAAAACTAGTTTTGAACCCTTGACCTTATCTATTGTAAGTGACTTACAAAATTTTGTATAACCATCTCTACTAAAAAAAATATGAAAGCTTGATGAGATAATCTGATCTTACAAAAAATGAAAAATAGGTAGAAATATTTTACCTTGTTTACTCAACTTTTCATATGCACTTTGTATTTTTATTGTGGACATTTAGTTCATGGCTAGAAATATGAAAGCAAATTCCTACATAGTATTTCGATGATTCTGGAGTAGATTATTGTTTTCAAATGCATATTGGAATGGCATGACTCTTACAACTTTGAAAAATTTGATAAAAAGTGAAGATTGAATTTGATTCAAGAGTAACTTCAGGATCTAGAGAATTGAAACCCTTATATCATATTTATTCGATTAGTGGGTATATATACATTTATCTACAAATAATTTGGCAGTGAATGGAACACCAAACAATATTCTAATAATCTCTAGGGTTTTGCGACCTCCCACTATGATTTGGAGTGACACATTTTTAATACCACCATCATGTAATGTAATCTCCTACATGAGAATACTAGGTTAAAGAGACAAGGATTCTTTATTATTATAAATTAATGTGTTGCTCGTCGCCCAGCCATATCACTGCCAGTATAATTCTTTGTTTAGATTGTCATATATAGATCATTGCACATACTTTGATATGTGTTGGAAGCCGTACTAAATAAATTTATCTATATCCTTCCTTGATTGGCATCATGCTTATACCTAGATATTCATGAATTCCTCCCTAAAAAAATAAAAAAGTGGCTCCGATACCACTGATGTGGATCAAAATGGAGGAATTAATTCAGAGATTTCAGAGAAAATATATTCAATATTCAATCTTAGTTTATTTTTTTACAAAATGAAAGCTATGAATACTTTTGAAAGAACAAGTTGGTTACAAAACCAAATAGTAGGTAAAATAACCTGAATAACTAAAAAAAATAAACAAACAAATAATTAAATTAACACTTTGGATCATAAATGATCCAACACCAAGTCTTTTGAAACCTCTCATTGAATTCATTTATTATTTCCTTGGGAGATTTTTTTATCACATTGAGATGATGTATTAGAGAATTATGGTCACTTTCATCTTCAAAACTTGAAGTTAGAAACACTCTAAATTCATCCAATGATGTGATGCATCCACCAAGAAAAGTCCTATACCAATCAAAGTGATGTGCCTCTAGGGACATGGCAAGGAGTTTAATGGCAATATTTTCCTTAGTGACATTATGGAAACTACAAAAATTAGAGATGTCCCTGATGTGTTCACTAGGTGTGACATGACCCTCACCATTGAATGTGGGCACACTCTCTTTAGCATTAGGGGGAATGGCATCATATGCATCAAGATGAATTGGATTTTTACTATTAAAATTAGGTAAGGCATGTTTCCTATCCATAATGGATTGGATTTATTCAATCTCTTCACTTTATTGACTAATAAAATCTTCTTGGTCTTTATAGGGTAGATTAAGCTGAGGGTATTGAACTTCAAGAGGAAGTTCAAGTTGAATAAGTAGATTGATATAGTTGAGCACTCTACTAGAAGATGACCTAATAAGGACCAAGACGAATGAGAGAAATTTTATGAAAAAATAATGGTATACAAATATTTTACTTTGAATGGAGTTTCCAAATGTTATAGAACACACCAATTTGTAGCTGATGTTATCAAGACCAACATTCACCTTGACAAGTTATCTTGAGGAAAATGGGTCCCATTGGGCATGCTAGAACTGTTATCACCAAATCTTGAACCCTATAGGAGTTTGTCCAATCCTCCTCTATATTTGGTAAACATGGGAATACTTATAGTTATTTGGGTTTACCTATAGTAGAAGTAGACCTCTAGTTTAAGGGCTAGCTCCCTGAATTTGCCTTGAAGTGCTTATCACTTCACTAATTGTTTAATTATGGGAAAAGAGATAAAAGTATGCATGAAATAAATTTAATATAATGTGGTGATACATAAAAATAATTTACACAAGACCATCATACTTATTTCACTAAGAAACAAGATCTAAAACACTAGCTTCAAATTCATAAGATGATCTGACATTAGTATTTCAATATGAAGGTGAGATGCATGAGGACTATCTAAGGTAAGTGAACGATAGATAATTTTTAGATAATAAGTCTCATTATACACTTTAAAATATATCCATACACTTGAAAACACTTCACATGACCTACTAGAGTGAAACAACTTGCATTGAACATGGAAGGATTGAGAGAAATCAAGGATAGATGAATATCTCTTAACTATTCACTATACATCTCTTCACACACTTTCACAAGATGATGTATGAATTAAAAATAGATTTTATTTATTTTTATAAGGTAAATTACAATGTCAAAACCAATATATCTTCACCATACATGGAATGGAATTTTTCTACTAGAGCAAAAATGGGTACTACTTATAGAATTTGAGAGAGAGGCGAGAAGAATGAACTCTAAGAATCACTAGAACATGTGTCAAGCTGAGATGAGTTGCATCTACATGAGAATAAAATATGTAAAATACAATGCAATGGAAATTAGTAGTTAGTATAGGTCCCTATTTCTCTCCCAAAATGTTTTGCATCTTTTGAAACCCTTCCATAACTTCACATCACATAAAAATATCAAGAAAATCCATTCCTCCCTATCCATACAAGTAGGATACAGCTAAAATTGATGGTAAGGAACTCTATGGATTCTTATAAAAGGTCAAAATCATTTCTTAGTCAAACTATCCCCCTTATATGATTTTCCTTCTTCATATTTTCCTTTGGGTCACTACCAAGGGTTTTGGAGGGTTTAGAGATGTTTTGGCCCTTAAAGATTGTTCATATAATCCTATCATAAAATTTGTGAAAAAAATACACAAAATATTTTTTCAATACCTCCTTAAAAATATCCTAACACCTCATACCCATGTGCTATGCATCCATGTTGTTGTGAGCTTCTCAAGATAACCTCACGAGCTTCTCCTTCCTTTTGTGTAGGCCTGAAGTGACTTGAGCCAAAATATGGCTTCTCTATGGTCTCCTTTGCATTAAAAAAGATATGTCACACCTTATATCTCCCTAAAAAAATTTCCCAATGATTTTAAATTATCATATGGTATTGTAAATGAAGTTTAATCCCTTTTAGGCATTAGGCCTTGTTAGGGGCTAGTAGGTCTGATTGTATTTTTGTGAGTTTAGAAAAACATGTTGGGATTATAACACTTGTGAATTGTTATTTATGGATGATTTCTATCTAAAACATACTTACACATCTCATTTAAATGTCTCATTAAATCATATCTCACCCTCTCATAACTTTCATGACCCACCTACAGGGTTTAGCCTTTTAGGAGTGCCCTCTATCTGAGATAAAATAGAGGGCATCTCATCTATTACCTCAGACCAAATGATGGTCTAATGAGATTAATTAGGTAATAGGGATATTCTTTTTTTAAAAAAAACTTGGTTACCTCAATAGGTCTATCAAACACCATGAAAACCTTAAGTTGGGCTTCTTGAACGTTGATTGTGCAGGGTTTTGCATATAGACTATAGGTTATTGTATGAAACCTCTCTATGTTTTGTTTCCACTATATGATATCCTTATCAATTGGTAATTTTTACTATATATCCCCTCTCATATATGTTTATCATCAAAACTTTTCCAACCTTCCATTTCTCACTTCTCACTTTGACTAGTCTACAATATAGGTTGACTGACTGTGTTTCTCCTTAGAGTGGAACCTGCCTGTAGGTGAACTTTGCATCTTAGACCCTTATGTAAATTTTTTTACATCTAATTTAAGTCTTCAAATTATTTTTAACATTCATATAGACCTATCCAATTCATTCTCATGTTATACCAACTTACAAATCACTATATTTCAACTCACTATCAAACTACAATCAAATGTAGTTGATCAATTTGGAACAAGAAAGGGTCCTGTAGGTGAATATTAACCTTTAAATATATGCCACATGGTCTAGGGTCCCTTTGAGGTATTTGGAGGAAACTCCCATTATCATTTTTTTATGTTTACATGTCTAAGCTCACATCATGGACCTGTGAGAGTCTATAATCAATTGTAGGTAAGTTTTCTCAGGACAAAACACACTTGTAGGTGGCGATGCAAGTTACAACCTCATACCTTCACTCCTCTTGATGATATTTAAAACACTAGTGTGTTTTTCAACTCAATAAGACAACTCAATCATGGATATATACTTTTATGCTACAACTTTGGATTGTAAGCCACCCAAGAGTTCAATATCTTGTAGAAAACACTAAAAAGTTATAATGAACAATTGTGTGACTTTGAAGCTTCCATTACATCACTTGTGGGACTAAACACCCACTCTCATTTTGAAATATAATACCCCTTCATGAATGATATAAGATGGAAACATAAAAAATCATCTAGGCACCATGTTTTCTCATCATATAGTATCATCAATATTGGCTAGGGCCCTACTTGGGGTTTTTAGGGAAACTTGTCCCTAAAGCTTAGTTCTTCAACTTGAAGTGATTCTCAAGTCTATCTACTAATCCAATGCTTCAAACATGGTTCTAATGACTCATATAAACTATTCAAACTTCATACAGGTATTTAATCATGTCAAACTCCTCCATATCACACCTTCAGATCTCTATGTAAGACACATATAGGTGGACATTGTAGTATAAAAGTAATGGAGGTAGATGTGAAATTTATGCATGTTGTATGGACTTGTAACCAATATTATACCTTATATTAACTCTCTAATTTATATTTACAAAATTTAGGGATATTTAAGAAAGTCACATGCCCTATATCAACATGATATTCTCCTATAGGCACCTATAGGTACACATTAATGGACTGTGTATGGAGCTAAACTAGTTATCATAGTTGCATCATCATTTGAGAGCTTGATTTGACTATTCCTACTATAATAAGATTTTCAAAATATTAAAATCCTTATGGAAACTCCATGAACATGCTTCAATGATTCATACACCATGATTCAACTAACTGTGTATGGAATCATGTGGGAAGTTGACTGTGGGTTCTATGTTTCCTTGATTGCAACTCCATGAATGCTAGATTTAGAGAGTGAGCTTGGGAAGAAAGATATTTTTATGAAATTTGATATACATGAAACATCATATCTCATTTATTTAAACCCATTTTAGAGAAACAAGCCTTCTATAATTGATGGACATGTCTGCAACCTCACTAGCATACTCCACCTACAAACTAAGAGGTTTGAACTCATCAAATAACTTAAAAACATGAAACCAAATATTGGAAATATGAGATAAGTAATTCCATATCTTATGGAATAAAATTCACCAACTGATTTATACAAAATAGCTCATATAAAAGTAAAACCTATAGGGTGTGGGGATTAGCATGCAAAATTAGATAATTAACTTCTAAAGGATGGTTCATAAAGAATAGAAATACAATCCTTGAAATCCTATAATTAATGTGAATTAAACCAATTTTAAAATCCACTACCAAGAGCATTTGACCTGGAAGTCCTCCTACTAGTCATACCATCAAAAGCCATATTGACTAGTTTTGTATGCCTAGTGAAGCAATGGAGAAGATAAATGGTTTTGGTCCATATTTGTCACTTCTAGAGAATATCAAGCATGGAAATGGATTTAAGAAAGCTAAATAGTCATTTATTAATCTTTTCCCATGTGTCACTCTCCTCTATGGGTTGTACAACTACCAAAACTCCTTTTCACTTGTTTTCTTGATTTTTAGTTATGAACCTACGATGTTTTAGTTAGTAATGGAATTCATAACAAGTAATATAGACTTTTGACATTGGAAGGGAGTTTAGAACACTTGTATACCTCAAAAAAAAATACCATCTTCATTTATGGGTCTAAAATGACCCCTAGGTGACATAAAATGATACAAGGACTAAATTGGACTATAAAAAAGATATAAAAATAAAATGACACCAAATAAACCATGACACACCATAAAAATTGATAATAGACACCTATATCATATTTTGGACTATAGGGGGTTGACCTAGCTTAACTTGTGGTCAAAATAGCCAACACTTGCCAAAGTCATAATGTCATAATACATAATGCAATGTCATAATAATGATTATGAATTATAACACGTACATGTTCATTTTCATATATACATGGCATATGCATTATAACATGTACACATTTAGGCTTGGTGATTCTAAGAAAATGCATATGCATTAGCATAAATATTCATAGAATTATCCCCCAACTCTGTGAACTTACCCAATTTGACAATTGATGATAGGAAGCTATTGATGACACAAACTAATTTTTTAATAGATATAACCACAAATGAATAATTTGATAATAGTATTCATTTGTTCACCATAAATGATAATGTGCATAACCCTAATAAAAGTAATTTACATTCATTGAAACAACATGTTACACTAGCATTATAACCAAGATAAATAAAGTTAGTTCACTAATAGGCAGTCAAAATGATGAACTTGATGTGGAGTTACTAATTTTTTTAAATTCAAGGGTCATGTTAACATCTAATATTTAGAATTAAGTATTTTAAATGGAGCTCTAGGGTATCTTCGAAGTATAATATACAAACATGGAATTACCCCACCAGAACCATTGACATATGGTATGGTCGAGTTTGAAAGTTACTTGGGAATACCATTTTAAGATTAAATTGCACATATAATTCCAATTACATCAATATAAAGGGGCCACACAAACTAGTTGCCCTTACAGTTGGCTTGGGCATTAACAATACAAAAATCACAAGGTCTAACTCTTTCAAAATCCATAATTGAAATAAGTCAAAAAGAAAGAACAAGGTTAACATTTGTGGTTATATATTGTGTAAAATCATTTGAAATACTAATAATATTTCTGCCATTTACATATGACTGCTATAAAAAAGCTAAAAAATGAAAAATATCTTTCTAAATGAAAAGATAAGAGAGATTAAAATTCTTAAAGGATAAATAATGGCATGTACTCATCACAAATTTATTTTATATGAATATGAAATGATTCATTATTTTACATTTTATGTGATGTGTATAACACATTTTGATGAATATTAAATTATTCTTTAGTTTAAGCATTATATTTGAGTGTGATATAAGCATACACAAATATAGGATATATTCTTATTTCAGATATTGGGTCTTCCCTCTACTCATGTCATGTAGACATTGGGGATATCCACTCATTTTATCTTGAGACACACATTTTATATGGTTTGATGATCTCATTCCATTATCATTTTTGAGCTTACATATGTACTTACACATGCCTTTAACCATGATTATATCTTACACAAGGTATTTGATATGCTCTATAGTTGACATTTTTTCCTAAAAAATTTGATCCATAAGCTACTTTGACATGTTTATGATGATTTATTATTATTTCCTTAATTCACTTCCTTAAGTTTCTTGCCTTTTTATTGTATTCTTTGTATGAGTATTTTAATATGCTCTTTATTGGAAACCCCCATGCATATGTATGCTTTCTTCAAAATTTGCATATGTCATTATTTTTTGTATGGAAATTTGAATATGTCATTATTGATTTTATGAAAATTTTAATAATTTATGTCCCTTTTATTGTACATAATTTGAACATTCCCCTTATTTTCGGTCTCCTTGGACCATTGCCTTTTGACTTACTTTTAAGTTCTCTTATGTGTGTACTTGTTTGCTTATCAAGGTTGTATTATTACTATCTAATGTTCAAAGTAAGATGATTGAGGGCCGGGAGGGGGGAGGGGGGAGTGGGGGGAGGGGCGGGTAGGGGGTGAATTAATTTCCTTTATTAAATTTTAATTTCACTCAATACCATACCTTCTAATCATTCATCAAGCAACGTTGTGATGTGAGAAATATCAACTAGTCTAGCAACATACTACTAAGAATATACACATAACAAGAATGAACACATCATGTAAGTGGGAAAAACTCATGGGGAATAAAACCCAATAAACATAGTTTGGAAAAACAATAATATAAATCAATTAAGCAAACTTAATTTATCACCCACTCAACTTGGATCACCAACTCCAATCTATCAAACACCAACTTGATAGAGTCTTTAACAAGCACCCACTTACAAGGAAACACCAACTCCCTTAGTGACTCAACACCAAATTAGCCACCTTTTGAACAATAACCCACTCATCCAATTATTCATTTGTATTCCATATTTTTTATTTTTAAAATATTCAATAGATGATTGTCCTCTCTTAGATATTCATTCACTTCTATCCCTCTCAAACTAGCCTCCAGTCTTCTTTGCTCAACTAGACCTCTTCTTGACTTGATTAGGTCATATTACATTGATAATCATAATAATAACTTATGTTATATATTAAAAACACCTATATTATGGTCCACATGACCTCATATTTCTCTTATATATTCTAATTTATTTGCTTTCACACTTACTTCTTACTTCTCTTTTTCACACTAATAAGTCTAAAATTGCCTTGTACTTATACTAGTCTCTTGTTCTCATACACCTTGGTCATCCATATACCTTTGCACACTTAGATTAACATTTAAATATTTAATATAATATTTTTTAAACATGAATCAATAAATAAATCATGTCAGCCCTAGATTTATATACCAAACTCTCATTTAGGCCTTAAGGAGACCTAATTCCATTAAGCCTTCATTAGAGCACGTTACACTTTGCCTTTATTTAAACACTTAAAAACTCCACCTAAAATATAAAAACATTATATTAAACTCAAATATACCTTAACCAAATTAAATTTATGACAAAAACTCCTTTTAGGTCTAACCACCACTTGAACTTCTCAAAACATTGTTCACACTAGCCGTGTACATACCCAAAAAATCTGCCTTGAATAACTAAAGGAAAAACACAATTTTGTCAAAAAACCATCAAAAAAATTCATATAAATATAACCTTAAATACATTAAAAACTTCAAAAATTTCATTATACTTAATTATATAGGACAAGAGGACTCAAACCCTTATCTGCAAGTAGCCCACTCAAAACTGCCAATTAGCTTCAAAACACAGTCATGGAAACAATGACCTAAAATACATATATAATCACTTTAAGAGAATAAAAATGCATTTATAATATAATATAAAATACTCATATAAAAATATAATAGATATATCACAATTTATAGTGTCAACTATTGGTCTTGAAGACCAATTTGTTGACCTTCTCTTGCACAATCCTTACACAAGCAGACAAGCCATTTTGGATTCAAAGTTATAACCTATTACATTGACTTAAAATATTATTAAAATCATGTATATTTCATTAAATTACAAAAAATAAACATTATGTTCATTGGATACATCAAATCATGGCATAGAGTCTCAAACTCATCACTCCAACTTGCTTGCCCAGACTTGCCAGTTTACCTTCAAACACAATCATGATGAATTTAAATTAAAAAACCTATGTATACATAGTAAAATTATGCTGATTAATTAATATTATCCTTAGATATATTAATAAAATATCCAAACACAAAAAAACTAAGGTATAATGGTTAATATTATGTGTGTATGTGTGTGTGTGTGTCAATATCTGAACCTCTCTATTCACAAACCTCATTGAGCAAGAAAGTCAATTTGAGAGGAAATTTATACTATTTAAAATTATATAAAAATATTATATCTAATATGGACATGTATTATATGTATTTAAAAATATTCCCATACATTTTTATCCATCCCTAATCCATGATAACACATCCATAATATCATTCTCACTTTTGCCTAGTTTTTCTCACTATTTGCACCATCAGGCCTTTTAGTGATAGGTAACCTTACATGACTAGTTTTTCACCCCTAAATGATATAACCTACTAAAAATCCACCATGTACATGAAATACAAATCTCAACCTTAAACCTTCATCCATTTAATAACTTTGACCTAGTCAACTCTGACTGCTATAACAAATCTTTAAAAAACAAGGCTTTTTTTGTAGGGTCCACTCATTCACCTAAAAAACCAATCACACCTAGAGGTGCTTGGGAGAGATTAATATAACCTAAAATTACTTACATAACCATTCAAAACCATTATAGGTTGTTTTGATCAAGATATTTCTCATCGGGTTAATTTATGGTTTTAGATAGGGTTAACACTATTTTTGATGTTAATGATTATTCATAAAACTTAGCCTCTTATTCCAGAAACCAATGATTTGAAATTTGATATATGACCCTTCCCAATATACCATGAAATTATTATATTACCATGTAGAGGTTACGCATACCAATGAGTACTTGAAAGTTCTTCTTAGGTTGAAAATTCTTCATTCTATGCAAACATGAGATATCAAAAAAAAAAATTATTTATTTAACCTTCAAAATTTGATATGAAAATTAATTTTCATGATTAAAAAACTTTTAATACCTATATTCATGCTAAAAAACTAACCCATTCCTTATAAACTAATCTTGATACCTCATTAGGCCATGCTCTCTCTTTGCTTTCTAAGCATTGACATGTAAGTCACATTAGGCTTTGAAATTGACCTCCAAACCTATTTTCATGCACTCTCCACCTCACTCACGTGCTTAATAAACATCTAAAATTATATAATAATGCTTTTCATCTTTAATGGGTCTTGGAAACACCTCATGATGCCTCATTTTATTAGGTAGGGTCTAGAACTAGTCTAGTTGCATGCTAGGTCTGTAGGTCTTACCCCTCTAATCTCACTTTAATATTATAATGAGTGAATCAACACCTCATATAAATACTCAAGTAAAATCATAAAACCTATTATACCTCTATTAATTTATTTCACCAAGTTAGTATGCTCAAACCTCCTCACTAGGATTTCTCATACCATGACTAGTCTTACATAGCTCAAACACTGACTTTCATGCCCTCAACATCTCACTATCATTATCAACATAATATTAACATGATAAACCACTACCATACACCTGATCACATTCTTTATACCACTCATATTACCAAGCAACCAAGCCCTTGCCTTTATAAAAAGTCTCTTCGTATCATGACTAGGCCATGACAAGACTCCTTAAGCTCTTGATACTTGAAAAAAGTATCTACTTATTAATAAATTATCCTAAAATACCTACCTTTAAACACTTACAAATGATCCTACACCTACTTATCAAATTCATATAATCTCAAAAAACTTCTCATATACTTAGGCTCACTCACTTCACCATGCTACCGCACATACCTTCTCACAAGGTCTAGACCTCAACACAACATCAATAAAATAAATATGAGACACTTAGACATGTAAATTTCTCTCACATTGAAAAAAATACATACCTTTAATGATCATAATATTTTCAAAACGTATACTTCCAACTGGCCTTGCTCATCTAGACACCATGCTTATCTAGACATCAACCTAATTCATCATGATTACCCACCATGCATCTAAACCAGATGCATCTAGACATCAATGCAATTAGATTGAAATAAATGAAAAAATTATGATAAAATTTATATGTTTCCATTATCCCTATCATTCATCCTATCCATTCATGTAATCACATTGGTTCTATGCACTTTAATGTTATATCTACCTAGACATGTTCATTCTATATGTTGCAGGGTTCCATTCATAGATTATGAAATTGTCTTATCATTTTGAGGTGAGGTAAATACCGAATCCTATCTTTAATTCACATTAAAGGGGTAGAATATTATTTTGTTGCATGTCATAGGGGCATGTTCTCCACACTGGGCATAGTTTTCATATCAGTGGGGGCATGCTTTGGAAGCATGTTCCCCATACTTATTTAGAATTCAACATCTTCATATTATAGTTGGGACATGTTTTGGAAACATGGTCTCTACATTGGTACTTTTATAAAATTTTATATTTATCCATATATATTGGGGTTATGCTTTGTAATCATGTTCTTCACACTAACATAATTTTTAAATTGGATAAAGCACATAGTTATATGATTCAGATTCATAGTTGTGGCAAGTTTTTTAACATTGGTATCATTATTATACACAATTATAGCATGAGACATATCTAAGGCACATATGCTATGTAATTTGTGAATAATATTACAGCATAAAAATTAGTTTTATATTCTAAAACTTTTCTATGGACTATTACCACATCATGGAATTTTACATACTGATACCTCAATCGAACTTTTATAGACTTTATTGATTTAATGTATTGTAGTAGTTAGTTCAATTTTTGGTATGTTGAGGTGAATTAATCATTAAAACTTGTCAATTTTTTAGGTTGGACTTGATTATATCATCTAACCTCACTACATTATAAGTATGATTGGGTTGCATGGTTGAGTTAATCTCAACTACTTGATGGAAACTAACCTTTTCTCCAAGGTTGGAGGTATGTGCCTTCCAATATCTCTCTCTCAAACATATGCAATTTTCATACATTTATACATACATACATGTGTGTGTGTGTGTGTGTGTGTGTGTGTGTGTGTGTGTGTGTGTGTGTGTGTGTGTGTGTGTGTGTGTGTGTGTCTTAACCTTTATTTTAGAGCCTTACAATGATACATCTTTTTCAAATCAACTTGTTAATAAGCAATTTAGTTACATAAACACACAAGTGTACTCCTAAGACCTGATCTTTCAATTTTAATCAATTTTAATTACTTTTAATTCCATATTATATGCACTAATTAACTACTATAACATGATTTTAGTTTTAGGTCAGTCACTAGTAAATAACTCAATTTGGGCACATACAAATACAAGGTGTGTTATACATACCCATGTATGAATTCCTTTTATTTAAACTAGTAATTTCATTACTAGATTAAAGGGGGGGGTGGTGGGGATGTATATGATATTTATGGATTATATAAAACTTCAATCTTTTACACTTGGAAAACTCATACCTTTATTATTCATCTCATTTCTATACTTTTTCCCACTTTTTCAAGTATTGCATCTACTCTATCTTGTGCCCTTTGGCCTATCTATTAGTCCGACCAATCCTATGTTCATGACCCATGCCTTCTATCTTGCCCATAATGCTTTAAATGTACTTATCTTCCACCTCTACAATTTTTGATCATATACCTACTTTACTACTCCTTGGACACTAACATTTAATATTGACACATGTGTTGATGCTAGTGTCCTAACCTAATGCAAGTATCCAATGCCCTAAAGTCATCTATTTGACAAATGAAATGTATCTTAATGGTTGACCTAAGTGATTTAATTCTCCAAATGGATTGATATAAATAAAAGATCAACCTTAATTCATTCATCACCTAGCACAACCTAAAATACGTAAAAAAAAATACCTAATTTTAAGGCCCTCTTAAGAGTATTAACTATGTAGGCACTACTCATTAACATAGGGGTCTTTGTGGTTATCTCAACACTATCAGCCCACTAACCCATTTTTCTCAAGGTTACCATGAAGATGAATAACTAGGGTTTTGACATTTCATGAGAAGTGATAGTCCATAGCCTAGATCTAAATACACTAGAGCAAAGGTGACAACAAATCCAAAAACATCTAGTTGGTCACATCCTTTTCAATAAGTATTTCATATATAATACATGCATCAAACTCAGACAATAGCATTGATGTGATCATCCTAGGATGACAAAAATGTCTAGAGCTCTAAAAGCACTTAATAAAAAATCAAGTGACTATTATAGAATTAGATTCTAGTATGTTTTCTAATTTTTATAGATCTAGCACTGTATTATCATCAAAACTAGCTAAGTACATTACTTCTTTGTGATTTCCATACATAGCTTATTTATACTTTTTATATTTAGGTTATTCTTATTTTTATAAATTTGGCATATGTTATATCTAAATTTAGCACATAATTGGCCTACTATTGAGATATTTTATCACCCTTGTGCCCTAAGCTATCTCTATCCCCTTTAACCCTAGATTCCCTAATCTAGATTTTTAGGGTTAAACACTAGCCTACTCATACTTTCTAAAAATAATAATTTTTCTTTTAAAAAGTCCAAGTAAATTTCATACAAGTATATATTTTAGACAAACTTTCTAATAATGAATTGTATGCATGATGTATGCAATCCTTTTATCAATTACAAATAATTTGCATACAAATCTATCTTTTAGATAAAGTTTTTAATAAGGACTTGCATGCATGATGCATGCAATCCTATGTAACTTAATTATAAATATGTGCTTTCCTTTTTTATAGTTTTTAATTATTTCATCTTTTTGTTCTTTGATATAATTTTCATGTTTCCTTTCTTATCTTTTGAGTGGGATTGAAGCTCAAAATTTCCCAACCAATCCACTACTTGATTTTCCTCTCTCAAGTTATGCTTCAGATTCTATCCTTTAAAGTAGTTATGAAGTTCTTATACTTCTTCAATTAGTCATTTAAATCTCCAATTAAATTTTTTTCTATCATCCATGGATAGAATGACCATGAATGAATCCTATTATATCATGATGTTCTTAATATTTTCTTCCAAATCTAGCTTCATCCCTCAAATAAGGCCCTCAGCGTCTACTATATAATTTGTGTTGATTCTAGTATAGATAGATGTATAAACTATTACTTGATCCTTATGATTTATTAAAACCTCCCCTACACCTATATCCCTTAGGTTTTGTTTTTATGCCACATCAAAATTAACTTTATAATACAACTATTCCAAAGGTTCCCATTTGATATTTTTTATTGATATTTCTTTTACCTACTTTTTACTTGGTTTCATAGCTTCATAGACCTTTCTGATCATTCCCCAATTTTGAAGGATTTTAATTTCCTCTATATTGGTCTTATTATTATTCAAATAATTTTAAGAGAGGGAAATCTAACCAATACAAAATTCTAGTTCCATTTAAACTTTATCTGGGGATCATGCTTGCCATTATTCTCAAAGAATTTGGCATTCTGTTTAATCAAGATAGATAATTAAATAATTTAGATTTACAATATTATGATACATATATTGAATTTAAGAATATTATAAATATAAAAAAGTATAATTCCAAATAATATTTTGAAATTAACATTGTGAAGTATAAATAACACTTAGATTATGTAATGATGTGTAATAATATCTGGTAAGCACAAGTGTGGAAGAAGATAGTCTAATGATTCATCAAATTCTAGAAATTAACTTTCAGTCAGTTAAGAGAAAATGATGTTGATACTTTTATATTCATTTTTATGCTTTTGTCTATCTCAGACTATAGATCATTTTCTATAATAGAAAATTACACCTATTAGGGTTCATTATTGCCTTGTAGGTTATCAATTTGTGTATCCCCAAAATTAACATTTTATTTAAAACCCTAGTTCATCCAATTTTGACATGTCATATTGTAAATTAGGGATTAATGGTATTAATTGAATTTTATTTGACATAAAATAAACCTATGTTAATGAGTGTTTCCTACATAGCCATATATTCCAAAGAGGGCCTCAGAGTGATGCAATTATCCCCTTTATGTGGGCTTGTGTGTGAATAATTATGTAATATACTTTATGTGAGTGCATCTAGTGATTTATCTTATAACTTGAAAAATATTTCTCATGACTTGATATTTTAACACTTAAAACCTATAATAATATGCTCTTGTGATTTATTTATAAATAAAGCAATATAACTCAGTTGCTCAAATGATTTTTAGTAGTGTAGTATGATCTTGAGAGGTGTTTGTTAGATAAATGATGAATGACATTTGATTTATATTTACACCAAAAATTTCAAAATAATATTATTAGAGGATTAAATAAGATAAATATTCTAACCTGTATATATCATAAAATTTAAAATTTTAACCATTTAGAAGGCAGGGACACTAGCATCATATTTGGGAAACTGACATCAATGCTAATGTCTTAATTTGAACACTAGTGTCATGAAGGGTAAAAATATGTTAAGGATATATAACTATATAGAAGATAAAAATCATTTTTTATATATACTATAGGCTAAATGTGGTTAAGATAATTAACCATGCATAATGAGATGGTGAATGTGAGCCTTTCATTAGCAATAAGGTCATTAACTAAAGGATTAAACCATGATTATTATTTATCGAGTGTACTATTAGCCAAAATTTGGCTACCATGAATGAGGAGTATTTGAAACTTTTATTAAATTTATCTTAACTTGGTTGATAGCCATTATTAAGGATTTCTATTGGTCATTAATGATCTAATTTGATAGGTAATATGTCTTCCTTGGTAGCTTATAAGGTCATTTAGGGTGGCCTAGTTGGTAGCTGAGTTAAGTCATTTTGTCTTGTCATCAATTGGTCACTATGTATGGTCTTCATTATGTGTTTAACATTGTTTAATGTAAGTTTTATAAAGTTAAGGTAAGTGAGAATTCAAGTCAATGTGGAGGCATGCCCAAGGAGACTAGGTGGTAACCCTAAAAGTAATAAACATGGTCTAAAGTTGATCAAATTGGTCAAATAAGCAAACTAGTAAGCCAATTAAATTATTTTAAAAAATAATTTGGATATTTTAAGGTATTTTTGACAAGAATAAGGTATTCTAATACTGTAGTCTCATTTAGTCCTGAGCAAATATGAAGCTCTTATATTTAAATCGAGGTTTTTAAAATTCATCTAACATGAAGTGATGAAATTATGTTCTACTTGAGGATACACATCCTCAAAATATCTTATGTAACTAATTTATAACATTGGACACCATTTTATATTACTTTTTTCACACATCTGAGAATCAAAAAGAATGAAACCTTCATTTGAGTAAATTACAGTCTTAGAAGAGAACTTACAGACAAGATTTTGTTAGTTTGAACATTTATTAAATTAAAGTGACCTATATAAAATTATTTTAACATATAAATACTCATATAATCCTCTTATACTATTTCCAATCATCAAAAGATCTATAATAGTGAAGTAGGAGAAAAGATCATGTATTTAAAAGAGTTGTGCAAGTTACAGTCTAACATAGACCCTATTGAAGTCATGAAGAGATAAACAAAGGTATTTCAATGCACAAAGAGATTTATTATGGTTTTCCCAAGATTATCACTTTCTTATCCATCCTTCTTAAACCTTCATTCATCACACAAAATAGTCTTCTTGAGCCATGACATGTTCCTAATAAGAGGGTACAATCACCTACATATATGCCTATAGGGTAGGATAATATAATCTCAAATTTTCAAATGAGAACATTTTGATGAGCCTTATGGGTTGTGTAATACCTAATAAAAAGTTATGAATAATTTGGAATGTCATTTAAGTCATATAAAACACTATAATGATCAAGAAAGGCCTCAATAGGCCTATTGAGGATTGGGAAGATAATGTTGACCTTGTTTCCAACTTGAAGAGACCAATATGGGATTAGTTTATCATCCCAATAATTGCATAGAAATATTTATTGAATTCAATTGAGATCATGTATTCACTGGGAGTTTGATTGAAGAATAAAATGGTGAAATTCATAGGTAATCAGTCATAGGGAAGAATATATCCTATCAAATAGATCGTGTAGAACCTATTGAGGACTATAAGTTCTTCAAGTTAATTTCATAAGTGAGTTTAAGGGATATAAATTGATATAAAAGCATAGGTTATTTTTACTATATTTATACCATTGACCAATCAATTATTCCCAAAAGAGAAAAATACAATAAAAATAAGGTTTGGGCCTAAAGGACTATCTACAGGACTGTCAAGCAAAAAAATGGGAAGGATGCCTACTTGTGATAGAGGGAATAAGAATATATAAGGTATATGTAGGTTTAATATAAGTATTATAAATATTCTATAATCATTAAAAAACACCAAATAACCAATTTTAGTAGGTTTCCATCTCAGACTTGCAGTCAAGAACCTAAAACACCACCTATAGGTCTGTTTAAGAGAACTTAGGAGAAAGTGGGTTGTTGTTTAAAACCATGAAGTTGATGAAGTCAATAAAACATTTACACATAATGATTAGTTTTTAAAATGTCTTAATATGGTTTTTAAGGTGATTTAATGCTGTCAAAAGGATCAAGAGACCAAAACATAGACATATAGGGCTAATATGCACATACAAGCCTATGGGTGAAAAAGGGGTGAATAATCTTATAATATTGATGTGTTTTAAATATTTGAGAGAATTTGGATATTTTTAATTAATTTTATTATATAAAACATAATATTAAACTCATTTCAAGTGTTGAATATGCCAAAATATAACAATTAGGGTCAAAAACACTAATTTGCCTATAAACCCTAGGTACAAGTAAGTCTAGTTCAAGACCAATTGGAGAGCAATCACATTTGGGAGAATAATTAGAGACATGTAATATGTCATTAAATATCTATTATAAGTAATTATAACTAGTAACACTCATTTATAAGGCTTCTAAGCCTAAAACTCTTTTTCATCCCTTACACACTTACCTATCATACCTAAGAGGCTATTATTTTGAGCTTAGAACTTCATGGAGTATTAAATGGGACTTAAATATATTATCCATAGGAGGGGACCCATGTGTAATAAAAAATTATGGAATTATTTCATATTTTAGGACCCTCACCATTATGAATCATCGTTAAGATGATAGGCTTGCTTAAACCCTTCCAAAGAAGCGATGGAGGAGATCAACTTCATAAGTACTCCAAATGGATTGAAATGGCCTAAAAACTCCTTAGATGATACATAAACACATATATACACCTTAATTAACCATTAATTGTCATGTGTGATGTACTTTTATATAAAATTTGGCCTAAAGATGATTGTTATAGGCCTAAAAAGGCAGTTTTGAGGGCTTTTCATGGAATTTGACCGAGTAAAGCCTAATGGAGTCCATTGGAATCATATATGACATAGAGAAGGTAGGGGTAGATGATTATATAATATTTTTAAGGATTTTTATAGTGATTTTAACAACACTTTAAGGCTTCAAATCACCTAGTGTTAAGCAAACATGCTATTAGGAGTTCCTATCAAACCTAATGCACCTATACCATACAATGTGGTGTAGAGGTCTTGGAGATGGTTTTAAGCCTGAGTAAGGGTGAATTGATTCCATACAGTGTGGTGTAGAGGTATTCAAGTTGTGATATTAGTCTCAAATAAAGAACTAGGCCTAAGATGGTAAGATGGACTTCTTTTGTGGTCTTCATTTCAACCAAACAAGTTTCTCAATTAAATTACAGGGCTTTATCAGTTTGAAGAAGCTTAAAACTTGATCCTCAGCTTCGCAAAATTGATATTAATCATTGAGATTCCTATCATGGTGTATAGGTTTCCAATGAGGCTAGGATGCCATGTGTCAAGATTCAAAGTTGTAACTACTCTTTCAAGAAGTGTATTGTCACTCTTCAAACAAGAGATCCTACACCACTTAGTGAAGTTAATCATCAAGATGAGTAACACATTATAAAGAGGATGATAATACTATTTTTATAATCTTATATTTGGCCTTGTAACTAAATTGAATTAGATGACACTTTTCATTCAATTTACTCCTACACATCTCTTCCTTCTTTCCTTCATTTATCCTATAAATGCTACTTTGAATGGTTTGTTATAGATATTTTGGCTAAGTATGGATAAAACACTTGTAATATGCCTTTTAATATTGAATAAATTTATTTATTTGATTCTCAAATGCTTACAATTAGTATACTCATGTGATTATTGATGAATGCTAGTAGTAGTGCCTTCACTCTCTCTCATTTATCCTCTCATACCTCTTTACATATAGATCATCTTCTTGCAATTCACATGGTGAGTTTGGATATATTTGCATAGTTTAGAGGTGGATTTCATTCATTAGTGTCTTTCCTAGGCTTCTTTATTAGCCCTTATATCTAACACATTATCTATGATCTCCATGTTGAAATACTCATTCTTGAAGGTCCTTATTGAGTGGTGTGATTAGATTCATGCCTAATTCATGTCCATAGTGTAATATGATCAAGTGGAGGGTGTTAATTTGGTACCTCACCTCCCTTGTTTGGTTTACTTTCAGCCTTTTCTATCCCTTTTCCCTTGAAAGTAATAGGTATAGTAGTAGTTAAGGGTGATAGCATCAAGGGAGGTATCCCTATGAATAGATTCACCTCATTGATTAGACCACACACAACCTAGATGTGTCTCCATGATATCACTTAAGTGAGGAGGCTTGAACAACCTCCTCAAGGGTGAAAATTTTGATGATAACATGTACAAAACTAATATGTCATATAAAATCAGATTTTAGTATATACATATGCCCCCTTAATCTAGTAATACATAAATATGAATTTATTAGGTTAAAAGAAATAAATGTGTAGCATGGTGAGTATAACATACCTTGCCTTTAATTTATCCCTATTTGAGTTTATTATTTTTGTAGTTCCTACAACCAAGAGCATGTTTCAGTGTAATTAGTCCATATAATCTGAAAATGAAAAATTAAGATGCTTGAAATTAAAGAGAGAAAAGAAGGAATACAGACGTGTGTTGATGCAACCATATTGTCCCTTGGTATTTTACTTTGGTGATGATTTTTCATTGCTAAATCATTGGAGAGAGAGAGGTTCCAACACTAAATCTTGAATAAGTGAAGAGGGAAATTTGAGGGTGATCATGCCCCCAATCTAGTATGAGGGTGAGATATGCCAAGGTCATTGATATAACTAAATCTCAATCACAAAACTCAAGTGTAACCATAATTTATCCAATATATACAAAATAAAGTGGCGTAACCATCTCAACCTAAAAATTGGAGTAGTTCCAAGGCCATTGAGGGCATTGACTCTCGATCATGCTACTCAAGGGAGCCAAATATTGTAGACATATAAAGGCTCAAATAGCGTGTCCTAGAAAATTTAGTGCATCAATGTGTGGTGAGAAAGGAATGAATAATGTTCATGTCCTCTCATCATATTTGTTTTAAGTGATGTATAAATTGAATATTTATCTATGATTTGGTGCATTTTTACGTCATATTCACCTTGAATGTGTCTCAAGTTGAAGTATCTATCAAAATGTAACCTATGCTCTATAAAATTGTATATGATATATGTCTTAAATTTTAAAAACTCAAAAAATTTTAAAAAATATGTCCCAAAATATGAAAATCACTCTCAAATTCATAATATTATGTCCCAAGTGTATATTTGAATCATGTAAATTGTATCAAATTCTACCAATTCTATCAATTGTGTGTGTGGACTCATGTTTTTATGGCATGCCCCCACTAATATTACCCTCTTTTTAGGTGAGGGGAGTGTAATATATTAGTCACCTTATCTTAAAAGGATAAGATAAACATGTCATTTATTTTTTAATCATTTAGTAATGAAGCATATAGTGGTATCATGTCTGAGTAGATGTATCAATGAATTTTGCAGTGTCTAATCATAATAAGTGCTAATATGCATAATATGGATCATGGAAACATCTAAGAGTAACAAACACAAGATAAAAAAACAATCAAGCACACACAAAATATCACTCAATGTCACATAAAAGGGGTCCAATGAAACCATAAACAAGTGGCATGTTCAAATGTCCACACACCAAACAATCAACACTCAAGGGCACTGTGGCCAATAAATAAAGAACATGTTCAAATGTTCCATAGTCAAAAAAGGTAACAATAAATAAGTACACTCAAGTAATCCATGTGATAATATGAATAGGTGAAATATTTAAGCAACCAACATAAACATATCATACTAATTCATACATGCATGTGTTATCAAAATGTCTTGTAGCATAACATATCTAGCCCACTATGTAAGATATAAACATGAGTATAGACATGTATAAGCATTAGTTATAAGTTCAAAATGATAATGTAAAGTGATTATAAAATAACTTAACATGTATCAATCATGATCAATGAAGTATATGTTGTAATACCCCTTTAGATGAGCTAGTAATCTTTTTAGACATTGGCATAATTATCCTTTGTGATGTGTTGATCGTGGTACATGTGAAATAATTTTGAGTGAGATGACTTATTGATTGTATGAAACTTGGTCTTCATTTTTCCTTACAAGGATAGCAATGTGAAACAAGGATCATCAGCAAATTGGGTTACTTGTGAATTATGAGAAAGTGTTAGTTTACAATAAGGTGATGTTTAATAAGGAGATAATGACCAAAGTTTGTATTGGATCTTATTAATTTTATAGTTATAGAAATGTCATCATGTATAGGAAGAAGTTTACTATTTTTTTATTAGAAATTTGAGCAAGGAGATAGCTGATAGTTTTGATATCATGATACAAAAAGTAGTCTGATGACTGAAGAGTTATCATTCCCATCTAGGGCAGCATGGAATTGTGATTGATGTCAAAGGTTGGTGTCCTTGATGTCATTGAGATTGAATTTGATCATGCATTAATTCCAAAGGTTGAGTTGAGAAAGCTTATGGAGTAAATCACATTTTTGAAATGCTCTTACTTAGAAGAGGTAATTAGGATAAGTCAAGAAGTATTGAAAACCCATAATAGTCTTGAAGAATTCCTTCAGAGGAATTATTTTAGAAAAAATGGCACGGACAATTCTTTCAAAAATATTTTCAAGTCCTTCTTGAGTAAGTTGACCCTTTCAAAAATTCTAAAGGGTATCTTTTGAATGTTCTAAAGGGCAAGTGGACCTTTCTAAAAATTTTGAATGGTATCTTTTGAACATTCTAAAGGGCAAGTGGACCTTTTCAAAAAAATTGAAGGGTATCTTTTAAAAATTTCAAAGGGAAAGTGGACCTTTCCAAAAATTTTGAAGGGTATCTTTTGAATAGTCTGAAGGGCAAGTTGACCTTTTCAAAAACTCTGAAGGGTGTCTTTTGAATGTTGCAAAGGGTATGTGGACACTTGCATAAAATATGAAGGGTAGATTGAAAAAAGTTTGAAGGGTATCTTTTGAGCATTGCAAAAGGTATGTGGAAACTTGTAAAAAGTTTGAATAAATGATGTGGATAAAAAGTTCAAAGAAATAATGCAAACAAAAAGTCTAAATAAATAGCAGATAAAAAGTCTGAAGAAATGATGTGGACAAAAAGTTTAAAGAAATAATGTGGATAAAAAGTTTGAATAAATGTCTCAAAAAAAATCCTAAATAAAATATTTTTGAAGGACATCTCTGAATGGAAGCCAATGATGAATTCTTTCAAAGAAATTAGAGGACACTTATGAAATAAATAGGCCCGAATAAAAATTCTATAGAAATTGTCCTAAAGACACAAGGGCCCACAATAATTTGTATAAAGCAGCCTTTCAAATGAATTAAAGAAAGGTTAAAAGATGAGAAAGTCTTAAAGGATTGACATTGTAAGGAACATTACAATATTGTCAAAGAAAATGAGATCATGCCAACATGCCAAAGTTTAACACTCAATACAAAGGGTAAAGATCGATCATATTGAGGACAATTGAAAGGAGTAGAAGTGAACCCTTGGTATAGAAAGTAGTGAGATATGAAAAGGGAAAAAAAGAAGCTTGATGGTTAAAGGCAAAGAAAGAATTAAAACTCATGTTTCTTTAAAATATCAATGGCTCATGTCTGATTAGTGTATTAGATCTAATGGTGCAAATCAAACTTAGATGATCCTCTGAGTGTATAGGCATTTGACAAGTGTCAAAAATCCATAAGGAAATATTTAAAAAATAAAAGAACGTGAACTTGGCACGATGATAGAAATAAAAAGCCCACATTCAATGTCTTCTAAATGTCTATAAAATAATAATTAGAACTAGTGATGAACTTGATATTTCTTCATTGAGATCAAGATTATTTAATCAAAGTGATCAAGGAAGTGGCATAGTTAAGTGCAGTGGAAGTGTATATGCCAAAGATAGTAAAGGCATTTGAACATTGTCATTTGAAGCATGAATCGATACACAAAGATAGAGTCACATTGAATGTAGATCATAAGTGATCAAAGAAGTGGTATAGTTAAGTGTAGTAGAATTACAAATGCCAAAGATAGAAAAGGTATTTGACCATTATCATTTGAAGCTTGAATTAAGACATGAAGTTAGAATCATATTTAATGAAGATTAGAAGTGATCGAGGAAGTGGTGCTATTAATAATAGTAGAAGTGTAGATGTCAAAGATAGTAAATAAATTTGAACATTGTCATGTGAAACATGAATCGAGACACGAAGTCAAAGTCACATTGAATGCAGATCAGAAGTTTGAATTGGTTAAGAGGAGTTGAAGTGTGAAAACTTTACAGATAGAAAACCCTAAGATGTATTTGTCTATATATGCTACGAACAAAAATTTTGAAAGTGTCTTTTGTTGTTGCTATGATAATAATTAGAGTGTTAACTCAAAATTGTCAAGTGAGGACATATGTAGATAGCATAAAAAGGAAAAGAAAATAAGGTATGTCAATATAAAAGAGATATAGACACAAAGAGATAAAGGTAGATAAGCTAAGAAGGCACACAGTGTAGGTACAGTTACAGACTAGACTTATAACAAAAAAGTGAATAAGTTTCATTTTGAATCTCTTCTATATTTTAAAGTTGTAGATTCATTTATCTGATAGGTTGGTGCCATCAAAAAAATTGAGTCGATGCTCAGTTAGGAATTTGATGCTTCCTTTGAGTGGGTGCTCTTGAATGTAACCAGTGAGGTTCGTCTGTGAGACTAGATTAGAATAGTAGCTTCTAGCAGCATTTCTCACCATGGTTTTTCCCTTTAGGTTTCCACATAAAAATATGGTGTTGAGAATTCTTATGTGTGTTTATGATCTCTATTTTTTTCTTTACTTTTCATGTACTTTAAGTATCTTGTTTAAAAGTTTTAAGAACCAGGTTTTAGCTCATCTACTAATTCACCCCCCCTCTTAGTAGATAGTGTGTTCAATAATTGGTATTAGAGTATAGGTTCCTAAGGAGAAGCTTAATCAGCTTAAGTAAATCATGGGTGGTGAACACAATGGCCTAACAAGAAGGATCTTCATCAAACAAGGCTCCTTTGTTTGATGGATCTAACTATGTTTTTTGGAATATAAGAATGGAAGCATATTTGTCTTTCCTAGGGTTTAATGTATGGATGTCAGTGGTAAATGGTTACACAGCTCCTATTGTAACTCCTATTGATTAGGTTTCCAAAAAGGCTTATGAGAACAACACCAAAGCTAAGAATGGTATTCTTTGTGGGTTTTCAAACTCTGAGTTTGTTAAATTTATGCACTGCCAAAGTGCAAAAGACATTTAGAATAAGTTAAAAAGTATCTATGAAGGAGATGTTAAATTGAAATAGGCTAAGCTACAAATGCACAAAGGATAGTTTGAAAGCTTGAAGATGAATGAAGAAGAAAAGATTGTTGACTACCTCCTCAGGGTAGATGAGATAGTCAAAGCCATAAGAGGACTTGGAGAAACAATACAAGAATCGACTATTGTCAAGAAGGTTTTGAGATCCCTTCCATCAAGATATGACTCCAAAATTTTAGATATTAAATAATCAAGAGATTTAGACAAGCTTACCATGGATGAACTACATGGAACATTTACAACCTACAAAATGAAGATGGGAGAGACAGACACGATCAAGAGAGAAGTAGCCTTCAAAGTAGTAAATTTTTCAAAAGAAGAAGCCTTTGTGCTCGATTCTAAGGAGACTAATGGTGAAGAAGAAAATTTTGACAAAAAATTGAAGAGAGGATTAGGTAATATAAAGGAAAACTTATGTTCAAGTGTTTTAATTATGGCAAGGTAGGATAATTTGTTGAAAAATGTCCATTCAATAAGAAGGAAAATACCGATCAAGTTGAAAATATCAAAAAGGTAAAAGTGCATTATGATAAGAAGAAAAACTTATTCAAGAACAAAAATGGGTTATATATAAAATAAAAAAGTGACTCACTAGGAGAAAGTAACAATGACAACTTAGATGATGAGAATGATTGTGTGTTTCTAGCTAAGGGAAATGAGTTCCTATTTATGGAAGAGGAATTCACCTCATTGAATCAAGAATGAAATGAAGATGAAGATTTTGATGAAGGAGAAGAAGGTTAGATTGATCTTGAAGGTGAACTTGTGTATGCTCTTGAAGAAATTGAAAATCTAAGAAAAGAAAACTCAATGCAGAAGAGGCATGAGAAAGAGCTTTAAAAGGCCAATCAAATGATTGTGATGCTAAAAACTCAATTAGAGGAAGCCAACAGAATATTATAAGTCATCAAAATGGATCTCTAGTCAAAATCTAATAAATGCATGAGACTTGAATCAGAAGTAGTATCCTTGAGGAAAGAGCTTGAGAAGGCAAGAGACCAACTAAACAAAAGCTTAAATATAACAAAAGGATCATAAGATCTTAGTGAACTGATCACTATGAAAAAGCCTTCAAATGAAAAGTGAGGTCTTGGATATGATTAAAGAAAAAGGATCCTCAACTTGTACATCAATGAACTTGTATGATAATTTCAAGAAAAGAAGAGAAACAAAAGCCATGAACAAAAATATCAACAAAGAAGCTACGAAGGAAAAGATCAAAAAGGACATAAATACTAATCCAAGGAAATATTTAGAAGGAAACATCAAAGTGGTAGACCTAAAAAATCATAAAGGTAAAATTTCTTGGTATACTGCACCAAATAATGTTATGACCAGGTACGCTCCTTCCTTTTATGGTTATTGTTTTAGCTGTAATAAATTTGGTCATAGGGCTATTGATTGTAGACTCTTTCTTACTAAAATATTTAATTTTTATAGTAGAAATTAATTTTCTCCTTTGATATATTTAAAATTAATATGTTACAATTGCAATAATTATGGACATATAACTAAGTATTGTAGAGCTAACATTGCAATGACAAGAAACTATAGCATATGCATAAGTAGGTCTTTAAATGAGAATAGAGTTTCCAAGGCCACTCTTAAATAAAATAAAAAGGTAGATGAGAGACCCAAAAAGAAGCAGAAGGTGAAAGATCAATCCTTGATCTCTCAAATGGCACTCCATGCCAAAGAGCAAAACTTGTAGGTCATAGATAGTGGTTGCTCAAAGCATATGACTGGGAATAAGAGAAAATTCACTAGTTTAAGTAGATGTAAGGAAGGGACTGTCAGTCTGGGTGATAATAATGCAGTCAAAATCAGAGGTAAAGGAACCTTGCACATAGATGGAAAGCTTCCTACACATGATGTCCAGTATGTTAAGGGACTTAAACATAATATTTTAAGTGTAAGTCAGATGTGTGATAATGGTTATAAAGTCATATTTAATGTTGGAGGTTTTAAACTAAGAAAAGTGGGAAAAACTATTGCATAAGGTAGAAGAAATGAAAGTAACATATATAACTTGATTGAAGAAAATGATGCAAATTACCTCATAAAAAAATTTAATGAGAGATAGTTATGGCATAAAAGAATGGGTCAAATCAACTTTGACAATCTAGTCAAAGTAAGCTATAATAAGTGTGTTAGACATATGCCTAAAATATTCAAACCTATAGATATTACATGTAGAGTGTGCCAATTAGGAAAGCAGACAAGGGTCAAATTTGAAATGGAAGAATATGTGACCTCAAAACCTCTACAAGTAGTTCATACAAATTTATTTGCTCCTACTAGGATAAAAGGATCCAAAGGTATATACTACTTTATGCTATTTATAAATTACTTCTTAAGGATGACATGGGTAACCTTCTTGAAATATAAATCATATGCCTTTGAGAAATTTAAGATCTTTAGGGCCATGGTAGAGAATGAAATGGGAAGGAAAATCAAATTTCTAAGATCAGACAAAGATGGAGAATTCACCTCCAATGATTTTATAGAATATTTTGAGAAGCATGAGATTAAGAGATAGTACTCTGCTACATGAACTCCACAGCAAAATGGGGTTGTAGAAAGGAAAAATAGAATAGTAAAGGAGAAGGCCAGAATAATGTTGAAAGAGGCAAAACTTCGTGATGAATATTGGAAAGAGGCAGTTCAAACAATAGTATATATCCTAAATAGAGTTCAACTTAGGGTAAAGAGTGATAAAACTCCATATGAAATATGGTATGGAAAACTTGCATTTGTAAATTATTTCAGAGTGTTTGGAAGCAAGTGCTACATCAAAAGAAAAGAGGCCAAACTAGGAAGTTTCTAGTCAAGATGTGATGAAGGAATTTATCTTGGATACTTCACTCACATCAAAGCCTATGTGTGTTACAATATAATTATACATAAAATAGTTTAAAGCATCAATGTCAAGGTATAAAATGGATTCAAACAAGTTGAGCCTAATGAAGAGATCAGAATTGAAGAATTAGAAAGAGCAAAAAATGAAGTAGAAGATAGTGAAAAGGAGGAAGAAAAGAGTAAAAGGGCAAGGTTTGTTCAAAAAGAACATCCCAAGGAAAAAATAATTGGAAAAAAATATGAGGGTTTTTAGACTAGGAGAAGAATTGTAATAAATAAGGAGCAAGTAAACTTTGCTTTACTTTTAGAAATTGAGCCTAAGACCTTCAATGAAGCTAGCAAAGATGAAAACTATCTAATAGCTATGGAAGAATGACTCAGCTAAATTGAAAAGAATAAAACTTGGGAATTAGTTCCTATACCCTTGCACAAGAATATAATAAGAACTAAGTGAGTTTACAGAAAAAAAACTATTGAAGATGGTGCAGTCATAATAAATAAAGCTAGACTAGTTTGAAAAGGATATACACAAGTAGAAGGCATAGGTTTTGAAGAAACATGCGCTCCTGTGGCAAGACTGGAAGCTATAAGAATGGTCTTGGCATTCTCTATTCATAAAAAATTCGAGGTATATCAAATGGATTTATCATTCCTAAATAGAAACTTAGAAGAGGAAGTGTACATTGAACAACCAGAAGGATTTTAGTTAGCAAAGGAAGAAAATTATGTGTACAAACTAAAGAAAGATTTGTATGGTCTAAATCAGTCACTTAGAGCATGGTATTCATGATTGGATCAATACCTACAATGACAAGGTTTCATAAAAGGGTGTGCAGATAGCTATCTATATTTTAAATTAGAAGGTGAGCATATGTTAATTATTGTTGTCTATGTGGATGATATTATCTTTAGAGGTGGTGATAGTAAAATGTGCAAAGTATTTTCCATGTAAATTCAAAATGAGTTTGAAATGTCAATACTGGGAGGACGCTCCTTTTTCCTTGGTTTAAAAATTACACAAAATAATGAAGGGATATTCATATCTCAATCAAAGTACGTGAAGGAGATGCTCAAGAATTTTAGAATGGAGGATAACAAACTCGTTGGTACTCCCATGATGACTGGCTACAAGATAAGCAAAGAAGATGAGTATCCTAATGTAAATAATGTGTTGTATAGATCAATAATAGGTAGCCTACTATATCTAACAACATCAAGACTAGACATCATGCAAGTAGTATGCATGGTTTCATGGTTTCAAGTAGCCCCCAAAGAATTAGATGTTAATGCTATAAAAAGAATTTTTAGGTACATCAAGAGCACAATTGACTATGGGTTATGGTACCCAACTAGAGAGGATCTTAATTTGGTTGCATATACTGATGCTAATTAGGGAGGAAGTGTGGATGATAGAAAAATCACAAGTGGTGGTGCACTCTTTTTAGGTAACATACTTATGTCTTGGATAAGAAAGAAGTAAGAATCGATTACACTCTCTACAGCTGAAGCAGAGTATGTCACAATAGCTACTTGTTGCACTCAAGTCTTGTGGATGAAGAAAACTCTCAAGGACATAAAGGTAGAATATCAATCACCTATCTCTATTTACTATGATATTTCAAGTGCCATAAATATATCTAAGAATCTAGAGATGCATTCCAAAACTAAGCATATCTCCATAAAATATCATTTTTTGAGAGAAAAGATAGCAAGTCAGGAGGTCACAATGGAATATGTTCCAGCCAAGGATTAGATTGTAGATATATTTACCAAGCCTCTTCCCAAGGATCAATTTGAGTATCTAAGAGAGAATTTGGGAGTTGTAGCTCCCACCCCATATCACTAGATTCTGGTGATAGGTTAGAAGTCTAAGGGGAGCAATGCAGGATTTTTATTAAACTCCTAGATTAAGATTTAAGGAAATATGTTATGTACTTTACACATCATTTTCCATTTGATGTTGAGGAGCATACTAAGGTATGTTGGATCTAGATTTCTATGCTCATTTATGAAAGAAATATATCTATTGTTGATTGGTCTTTTAGACCAATGCTATATCCAGGATCAGTTGAAGCATATGAAAGCCTAGAGAGTCATAGGAATAGTTCAAGTCAATGTACATTATCCAAGGGGGAGTCTTTATTCATAATGCTCTATCCAAATAGGTCCAAGAATCAAAACATCTCAATAGTAGTGTGTCTTATTAGTTTAACAAACACTCTTTGTCATTAATGTCAAAGGGGGAGAAATTAGAATAAGAGCAAGAAAATAGAATGAGAAGGGACTTTTGAGGATGGTTTTTCTCTTGAGATTGTTTTTCCATCAATGATAAAGGGGGATATTGTTGTAAATATGAGCAAGGAGATAGTTGATAGTTTTGATATCATGATATAGAAAGCAATCTGAGGACTGAATAGTTATCATTCCCATCTAGGGTAGCATGGAATTGTCATTGATGTCAAGGTTGATGTCCTTGATGTCATTGAGATTGAATCTGATCATGCGATAATTCCAAAGGTTGAGTTGAGAATACTTTTGGAGTAAATCATGTTTTTCAAATGCTCTTACTTAGAAGAGGCAATTGAGATAAGTCAAGAAGTATTGAAAACCTAGAATAGTCTTGAAGAATTCTTTTGAAGGAATTCTTTCAAAAAAAATGGTAAGGACAATTCTTTTGAAAAGATTTTCAAGTCCTTCTCAGATAAGTGGACCCTTTCAAAAAGTCTAAAGGGTCTCTTTTGAACGTTTCAAAGGGTAAGTGGACCTTTCCAAAAAGTCTGAAGGGTATCTTTTGATTGTTCTAAAGATCAAGTGGACCTTTTCAAAAAAATTGAAGGGTATCTTTTGAATGTTTCAAAGGGCAAGTGGACCTTTTTAAAAAGTCTAAAGGGTATCTTTTGAACATTTTGAAGGGCAAGTGGACCTTTTCAAAAATTCCAAAAGGTATCTTTTGAGTGTTGCAAAGGGTATGTGGACACTTGCAAAAAATCCAAAGGGTAGATTATAGAAAATTTGAAGGGTATCTTTTGAGAGTTACAAAAGGTATGTGGACACTTGCAAAAAGTCCAAAGAAATGACATGGACAAAAATTCTAAAGAAATAATTTATAAAAAAAGTCTGAAGAAATGTCTCAGATAAAAAATCCAAAGAAAATATTTCTAAAGGACATCTCCGAATAGAAGCCTATGATGAATTCTTTCAGAGAAATTAGAGGACAATTAAGGAAGAAATGGACCCAGATAAAAAGTCCATAAAAATTATCCTGAAGACACAAAGGCCCACAATAATTTGTATAAAGGAACCTTTTGAAGGAATTAAATCAAGGTTAAAAGATGATCAAGTCTTTAAGGATCAATTTTGTAAGGAACATTACAAGATTACCAAAGAAAATAAGATTATGCCAACATGTTGAAGTTTAACACTCAATACAAAGGGTAAAGATTGATCATATCAAGGAAAATAAAAAGGAAAGGAAGTGAGCCCTTGATATAGAAAGAAATGAGATGTGATAAGGGAAAAAAAGAAGCTCGATGGTTAATGGTAAAGAAATATTTAAAACTCATGATGCTTTAAAATATCAATAGCTCATGCCTAATCGGTGCATTAGATCCAATGGTGAAAAGCAAACACAGATGATCCCCTAAGTGTATGCACATTTGACAAGTGTCAAAAGGTCATAAGGAAAGATTCAACAAAGAAAATAATTTACACTTGGCATGATGATAAAAATAAAAAGCTCACATTTAATGTCTTCTAATTGTTTGTAAAAGAACAACTAGAACTGGTGATGAACTTGATATATCTTCATAGAGCTTGAGATTATTCAATTGAAGTGATTGAGGAAGTGTCACAGTTAAGTGCAATAGAAGTGTAAATTCCAAAGATAGTAAAGGCATTTAAATGTTTCCATTTGAAGTATGAATCAAGACACAAAATTAGAGTCCATTGAATGTAAATCATAAGTGATCAAGGAAGTGGCATAATTAAGTGCAGTAGAAGTGGAGATGCCAAAGATAGAAAAGGTATTTGACCATTATCATTTGAAGCATAAATCAATACATGAAGTCAGAGTCATGTTGAATTTATATCGTAAGTGATCAAGGAAGTGGTGCAATTAAGAATAATATAAGTGCATATGCCAAAGATAGTAAAGAAATTTAAACAGTATCATGTAAAGCATGAATCAAGACATGAAGTCAAAGTCACATTGAATGTAAATTAGAAGCTTGAACCCATTAAGAGGAGTTGAAGTGTGAACACTTTATAGATTAAAAACCCTAAGATGCATTTGTCTATATATGCTATGAATAGAACATTTGAAAGTGTCTTTTGCTACTACTGTAATAATAATTAGAGTGTTAACTCAAAATTGTCAAGTGAGGACATATGCAGATAGCGTATAAAGGTAAAGAAAATAAGGTGTGTCAATTACAATATATCTAGACACAAAAAGATAAAGGCAGATAAGCCAAGAAGGCACACAAGATAGGTGTAGTTATAGACTAGACTTGTAACATAAAAGTGAATAAGATTCATTCTAAATCTCTTCTATATTTTGAAGTTATAGCTTCATTTCTCTGATAGGTTTGTGCCATTAGAAAAACTGAGTTGGTGCTCAGTTAGGAATTTGGTTCTTCCTTAGAATGGGTGATATTAAATGTAACTAATGAGGTTTGTCTGTGAGACTTCTTTTCTATGAGGCTAGATTAAAATAGTAGCTTTTAGCAGCTTTTCTCACCATGGTTTTTCCCTTTGGGTTTCTATGTAAAAATTTGGTGTTGAGCATTCTTATGTGTGCGTATGACCTCTATTTTTGTTCTTTACTTTGCATGTACTTTAAGTATCTTGTTTAAAAGTTTTAAGAACCAAGTTTTAGCTCAATTTTTGATTCACCCCCCCCCCCCCTCTCAGTAGATAGTGTGTTCAACATTTTTAAATTATAAATAATTATTTTGATAGGTTAGTTTAAAATTCATGTTGAAACCTTATAATTCAAAGATTGATTTATATCATTTTTAACCTTTGTTTATAAAAAGGTGAGATAAATGAATTTTTCATTACTTGGAAGGGGGGATAAAAGATTTGAGAGGTCATTTTGAATCTATTAAAATTTATTACCTCACCTAAAAGCTTTTACTCCTCACCCAATACATCCACCCTTACATGGAAAAGTCAAGAGTGAATTAAATTGTTGAAGTGGAGGTGAAAAGAAAAATATGTATTCAATAAATATTGCTATCAATGACTTAGGCATTCCAACGCACTCATAGATCCTATGAAGAAATTTTTCCACATTATAAAAACGGAGTATACATAGAGTTTTTGGTTGGATCTAGTTTTTAAGGAGGTTGTGGAACAACAGTTGAATCATCCTTTAGCAAGGAGAATTAATTTATATCCTACAAAGTCCCTTTTATATGTTTGTCCAAATGGTTAATCATGTAATAAATCAGTTTATTATGGAGTTTCTTATTTTTATTTCCTACTGTGATTAGTGGAAAAATAATTTAAGTAGTAGATGTTTCAAATTATAATGTTTTCCTTATAATTTTTGTGTGTAATTTCATTGTTGAAACTACTATAACAATAGCCAAGATGTTAGAGTGTGAATTTAATTGACCTGATAAGGGTGTATGGATGCAAAAAATCAATATATATTAGATGTAATTTTAGTACCATACTTATTTATTCAAGTTTTTATATGCTGTAAAAAATCAGAATATATGAACTTTTCAATATACTACGAATAAATATATAACTTCTATTTTTTATATTTTGTTTGTTTTAAAAAATTAGAATGCCAAAGAATGGAAAAGAGGTTATTTCCCTGAGTTTACAAGTCTGTATGTTTGTTTTGCCTGAAAAGACTAGTCTTGTGGCATGTAGTTTTTTTAGACAAACATTCTTTAGCCAATGAAAAATAAATGAATTTCTACCAAATGAGACCATTAGCCAATATGGTGCTTAGATGAATGAAAAAATTGGCTTGTGTAGAGATAATAAGATCTGATGTGCCTCATGTAAATTATTAAAAAAATTATTTCATTTATTTTCTCTTTTCTTCAGAATGGAACTTCATTTAATTATGAGCATCTGAAGGTGTTACCATCCAAGCTCATAGTTGTGCAATGGTGTTTCAAAGTGTGGGTAGGATGATTGTTGTCTTGAATTGAAATTTCAATTAAGTTGAGTGTAGAGGCATCATTTCTACTTACTTCTCTCAATTTGATTCATTATTTTATTTTATTTTTACATATGTGAGAAGAAATTATGGCATATGGATTTGAGTTGTGGAAGAGCTCAAGATAGAGTACATGTAGTATTAGAATATAGATGTATCCATTGGTTTGTTAGATGAAGTAATCATTAACTAGACTTGGAGGAGTAATAAATTTTGTGTGCTTCTTTCATTACCATAGAAAATATTTACTTAGAAGTGGCAAAGTCAAGGTATCTCTTATGGTTTATAGGTTTAATTATAATGTGATTATTTCATATTATTCTCCAAATAGAGTTTGTATTATTATTAGAACAAGTTGTGGGTTTTGATGCACCAGATAGTGGTGTTAACTATATATTTGTTTCATTAAACTTCAAGAAGTAATTAAGTTATTCTTGATTGTGAAGGAAAGTTATGTTGATTTCCATTTTGGATGGGTGTGTATCTTGGTATAATTGAATAGATATATATCAAATAAGTGGTGTGTACCATTTTAATATTTTAATAACTTATTGTATAAACTTGTTTGTTATTGGTTTAGTGAGGTGATCTTATAATAATAATATTTAGGATAGTCTTATCTTGTCTTCATTTTGTTCTATTTAAGGCAAGTTAGTCTAGACAAGGAACAAGATGTTGTTAGAAGGAAATAATGGTCTTAATTTTTAACATTACTTAATGAATAGGCAAAAAAAGTCTTTTGTTTTATTATATGATCAAATATGTTATGTATTCTTGTTTCTATGTAAATAGTGACAACAAAATTATTAGTTTGTTGCTTCATAGTAAAAACTTATTTATTGCATGTATTAACATGAAGGATAATCATAGGATTATACTTGTTAGCTTTAAGCTAAAAATCGGTGCTATGTAGGTAAAACTTGAAGTATGGTTGATTAAATATGAAAAGTAACTTCTTGTATGTAATTAAATTTGTAATTAGAATGGAAAATGTTTATATCATTTACTATCCATATGAGAATTGTAAAATCAAGTTTCAAGTTAGCTCACTATTAAAAATAATTATTGAAGTTGATGTATCAGATAGAAATGATGATAATTGTATTAATTTATTTTATTTTGATTAAGGAAGAATTATGCATTAGAATATGAATTATGATTGAATTCACTTTCTAGTTGGGTAATGGTGAAAGTATTACCTTATATAAATGTATTCCTTATTGTTTATAATGGAATTAATCAAACTAAGTCCTTGTGGGAAGATTATGAAACTCCCATTTTTTATTTCCAATATGACTTAATTGTAGTTTCTTCAAAAATATAGCAAGTTTTGTTAAGCCAAGATCAAGATCTATAATTTAGGGTGATAAATCTCTACCTTTTCTATGCAATAGGAAGACTCTAATTTATTTCTAGGCAATGTATTAAGGTTGTAAATCTCATTAAGAGTGCTTTGATAAATCTTATATAGTTAACTCTTACTTTAATAAATCATACATCAAATTAAATGAAATTATAGAAGCAATTTAAAATCTAAATAGAAACATTCTTGTTGATCACAACTAAAGTAGAACCTAGTCAAATAATTTTTGGGTTTCATTCCCCTCTCCTTTATCTTTGAAATGCATATAGGAAGTCTTTGTTTCATTAAGTGATGAAAAAAAATCAAATTTATGAGTTAATGAAGGATGTGAATTTTATTTATTGAGACACATATGATTTTTGAGGTTGCCAATTATGTTTTTGGCATATAATAATACTTTATAACACCCTCTCTAGATGATTAGATACACAAGTAAGTGATTAGTTTTTGCTTTCAAAGTTTATGTACTAGAAGAGTGTCGTTTTGCTTTATAGAAAAATATTAATCATTCTTTTTGAAACTAGAATCAAATAAATATCCAATTTAAAGTTTTCCTAAAAATATATTTTAGAATATGTACCCCTACCATTTGATATGTGAAAGCAATAACTAGTATGTATGTATTTGATCATACATTGAGTTTCTTGATTGAATTCGAGATGGAGTTACACAAATTTTTACACCTTATTCAGGCCTTCTAATTTAGCGATCCATTTTGGAATCAAATTTTAATATAGTGAAATTAATATTCTCTATAAATGAAAAAATCAATACCTTTATCCTAACATATGATAATTAATAACAACAACTAGTTTTCTTATATCTTGACTAGGTGTCGATCAATGGCCCTATTTTTAGAGGCATTCACTAATATTTTACACCTATTGTTTGTTTCCATCTCAAAGAGTCAATTCAGAATCATCTTGGAAAAATTATCTAGACACGATGTATAAAAATAAATAAAAGGTTGATAGTGTTTCATTTAACCTTTAAATTATCCATGGAACTTTGTTTTAACTCTTTCAAGTAGGGTTTCTATTTTTAGCAAGCCCATTCTAAAAGACTATCACAGGATTTTTGTACAGTGTTTTTTTTTCTAATTCACAAATTCATTGGAAAAGTGACTTTATTTTTATGGTTGGAGATTTAATTTATCTAAACTGAAAGTTGGTTATGTATTCCATGAGGTTTATGTTGAACCTAAAATTTTGAAACATCTGAAACTATATCATTTGATATTTTTAACAATACAATTTTAAATCCTTTTTTTATTCAAAACTTTCTAGGCAGATCAATTTTTTTGCATTGAAAATCATTTAGAATGCCAGTTAATTTAGGATTTTAATTATTTGAAGAATCATTCTATGGATTATTATAAGTACTTGGGAGCTGAGAGAATCAATATTACCTAATAATTTGACATTTCACTTGTTAGTGATATTTTATCCAATGCCATATGTAAGTTTTTTATCGACATTGAGTGGACCATGTTAGGTACTCTCAGTAATTTAGTTTTTTCTCAATGCTTGTCAATTTGACAAAGTGTGTTAATATGAGTTGGCTTATCTCACCTTGAGAATGCAATGAGATAGTGTGAAGTCATATTCTATTCTGACTCTTTAATTGGATTGTCTTCCTAGTGACACACCCAGTTATTGGGTGGTAGAATTTTAGATATGTATAAGATTAATGATTTGTTACTAGATTGACCTTAATGTGAAAATATAGTGTGCTTACTTTGACCTTATAGTATAAGATTATGTTCACAACTTTAGATTTTCAAATGTTATTAGCAGTCTTCTTTTTATGTTGATTTTTATTATTTGTGCACCAATCTAGTAGCATGTCCATACGTTAAAAAAACATTGGTGTGTTTTTTATGTGAATTTTAGTCATGAAATTTTGGGCATGACATTTTGGTATCAGATCACATTTTATACATTGGGATCTATGGGTATGATTATTCAGTATTGTTTATTCCATAGCAAACTGATGTGTCTATGTGTTAAGTATTTCAACTCGTTGAGGAGGTAAGGACAATACACTAGAAGATGAACTTGTATTATTGGACTCCTTAACCTGGCAATGGATGTTTTAATATTTGGATTGGTATTGGTACTTAAGAGACCCATTTTAGACTTATTTAACTTTCATCCATCTAGTTGAGTAGATGAGGTTTGATGAAAGGATTAGAACAAAGTTCCAACTATGTATAAAAATACTTGACCACAAGAGTACTCTAATGTAGTGCATTTGAGAGGGGATCTTGAGGGCCTTTGATGCATTTAGGGAATTAGGTTGGATTGGGAATCATACTGTTTGTAGTTATGACTGTGTTAGAGTGTGAGTCTAACAACCTGTGTATGTTCCTTATTACAAGGTATTAAGATCTATTTGGATGTAAGATCCAATGAGTGTGGTCAATAGCCTAGAAGGTTGGGACTCTAGTTTGGATATATTTATTAATATTTTATCTTGTTTTCCATTAGATTTTTTTGGAGGTAATTTGGTTGATGCTTAACCTTTTGAGGAATGTGGTTGTTGTCCTCATTGATTTGAAGGTATTATGTACACCCCTATTGCATAGCATTTGAAGTTTACTATTAGACCTTGTTGTTATGATTTATTTGATAATAAGGATCTTAAACCTTTTAGACAAAATTTGAATCTTACAATGGTGACACCATGTTTAGTGTTTTAATTGTGATAGTGATGTCTTTAAAGTATGATTGGTATGCTTCATAATTTTGTTAATGATTAATTTAAGTGAATGTATCTCCTCATTATTGTGCATGTCGTTATAGAGTGTATATGTTTTTCGTGGCATGCTTATTTGTGAACCTCTACATAGTGGAAGAGGTGGTAGAACTAAGTCCTCATGTCCTCCTACTAGATTTAAACTGTGATCAATTTAAATTATATATTTGTATCTCCAATTATGGATTATGTATATGATAGTTGTTAGAACATATGTTTAGCTATTTTTTTGCTATATGAGATACTTTGGTGTTGATTTTGAAGGTGACCCACTTGTTTTACATGTCTTAGACATGGTTTTTACCGATGTGATCATATGGTGCCATACATGCTAAATTAGGTAGCATGTGGTAATGGGTTATGTAATGCAAAAATTTTGAGCAATGGAATTTAGATATGCAATTATATCCAAAATACCCAAATTATCAATCTACAAGTAAAATATAGAGATAGTAGGATAAAAAATACAAATATAAAGGAACATTCGAAACCAAAATTTCAATCCTAAAGATAAGTGTTCTAAATCAAGATCAAAATAAAAGAGAAGCTAAATGATTATGGGTTATCTTTGTAGACTCATATTTTTTTAAAATACATGTGATTAGCTTGACAATATTTTTATTAGTATACTAGTGATTGATTCATAGATTAGTTGATAATATTGACATGGAGGTTTATGGATATCATAGTTTGTTTTGTCAATGTTTTTAATGTATGTTGTTATGGATTTAAATAGGAAAAAGGAGGGATATTTTTAAATAAATTAAAAATTCATTGGAAACCTCTAGAGAGTAAGGATGGAATTCTATGTAATTTTAAATTCCTTAGAATTATATAGAGATAGAATTCTTTAGAGAAAGAGAAGGGTGGTGGAGAGTTATAGATTATATTAGGTATTCTAATTATGATTGGGGGAAGATTAAACTAGACTAGAAGAAGTCTTAGGCCTCTAATAAAGCCTATCAGTAGGTAGGTAGATGGGGTATGGGAATTTTAAATTCTTATATAATGAAAAAATGGGGACAGTTAAAAAATAAGACATGATTAGAAGAATTAATTAATTTATGGAATGATATAAGGTTGGTGTAGGATAAGAAATATATCTAAAGAGGACTAGATTATTGACTAGGGGAAATAGGCAATGTTAGATGAAATAATGATGAAAGGGATTAAATAGTGAATCATTAGGTGGAATTAATGACATAATTATCAATTCAGAATAGGTGAGTAAATTATGATGCAGACATTTTCCCCTCTTTGAAATGGCATTAGAAAGAGCAATGGTATTTCAAAGTAGAAAGACACATATGGATGAATATTATTAAATGATGTTAGTTGATATGATGCCCCATCGAGGGGACATGAAGATAAAAATGAGATGAATGGTCACTCAAAAAGAATAAACAAGGGGTAGGAGGTGATAATATATAAGAGGTTGGGATGCTATATGTGAGATCGATAATGAAGAAAATGAGATCAAAATAAGTGGTGAGATATAAATAGATTATGCCCCTAGAAAATACCTATTCATAGGGAGTGGTAATGACTATGTCATGATTATCAAAACATCCCAAGGGGAATCAACCATAACATGATGATGCTAAGATAAAAGTTCACAAGCTTTTACATATCCCAGGCAAGGACACATGCAAGGGAGTTACAGACTAATATGATAAAGGCCATGAGATTTCAACATATCTTAGGCTAGCATGCATGTTGGGAGAGCATCAAGCTAAAATAAGCTAATGAATTGATAAGATTAATGATGACTATAGCTCAAATTTAAAGTCAAATTATATGATGAAGGAGATGAGAGAGAAGAAATAATATGATTGACTAAAATATGAAAGGGAAGAATTAAATTTCAATACATCAAATCAATGAGCCATAATGTGATTAATATAGTGATGGCCCAAGTGATGATACATGTAATTGAGAAAGATATGATAATAAAGTTATAGTCCTGATCATGCCCCAATCAAGGGAGGAATCTATAAAATATAAATGGTTAATTGACTAATCAGTGATAATGGATGACTAATGGAAGAAAAGATGGATGTTGTGATTTTTTGGGCCCAATCAATAGGTACATGTGATTGATGAAAAGATTATGGAGATGATTGTGGGAATGGTGGTTGATCAATAGACCAATTGATGAATGATTGAGATTATAGATCAAGTATTTGATTGATGCAATACTTGAGGATGTTAAGGGACAAGAGATATGTGATGATCAATGATGGGGAAAGTAGAGAGAGTGGTCGAGCTAACCTTAGGTACACCATATGACTAAGTGATACCTACATAGTCTAAAAAGACCTCAGGACAAATTAGTTTAGGATAGATGATGGATGAAAATATAAACTAGATGAGGAGGATGAAAATGACTATTAGAAATGTTAGTTATTATATTGGGGATGATTTGACTTAGATGTTAGACATAAAGATATAATACTATGAGAAGTGATTGGATATGAGATGTTAGATTTTGATGACTAAAGATGATAGATGAGTAACTAAAGGATATATATGGGATGATAAATGGCTTGGAAGAATGATTGGATATTAGATGAGTGGACTGGGATGATCAATTTGATGATGGGATTATGGTGATTGGATATTTAGACACATTAGAGAGGATATGATAAATGATGAGTTTAGTCCATTATCAAGCCATCATTATTGTAACAGGTCTCATCATAGTCTAAGCAATCCAATGCAAATATAAAACTTAACATTATTCCCCATGATATAAATATGACCAAGAGGATGTTGTGATAAAGTGAATGAGGATAAAAGTGGAAAATGATTAACTTTGCATAAGGCACCCAAAAACATTATTATGGATTTTTTGGTTCCATCATAACATCATCCTTGTTCATTTTTCTCTTGATGAAAGAGAAATGGTGAAATACTAATTAAAAGAAGAGTAAAATAAAATAAAATAAACATAGAAAATAAAAGACACAAGAAAATATATACATGATAAAATACATGCAAACAAGTCAAACAACATAGATTATATAAATAACTACATAGAGATGTGTCTTATCTATTATCCTAATGAGAGTGGATGGGATGATTGATCAGGTGATGGGTTGGACTAAGTTGGTCATGATGATGTGAATCTAGATTAATGTTATAGACTTGGATAAGTGTATATAATTGGATTAGACTAAGGACTTGGATTAGGATAACGTTGTGGATAAGGACTTATATGCCAAAATTAGGACATAGGATAAGATAAGATGAAAAATTGATATGATCTCTATGACATAAGACAAGGTAGGATGAAAATGAGATGGTCAACATAGGACATGGGATAAGATGATTTGAATACTCAAGATATAAGACAAGACAATTTAGAGGCTTTTGGGATTTTATGGATTTTATAAATTTTAGGGTTTTTTAGAATATTTCAATTTTTAGGTATTTTGGATATATGTGTACACTATACAAAGGGGGTTACTAGTAAAGGGAATACCAAGCCTAAAAAATAGGATAAATATGGTTGGAATAATAAATGGGATGAGAAAAGCATGAGGGTGATGCTGAAAGAAGTTGAGGATTAAGGAATAATGGACCATATCGTAGAGAAACCAAATATCTAGTTGTTTGAGTGTCCATTAGATGATATGCCAAGATAATTCTGGAACATGTCTTAGGGAATCTTCCACATCCTTACAAAGGTCAAGACTATAAGAAATGATGGACATAATAAGATGCAATATATGATGTAAGATGATGGGTAAGATCAATGGATCGAGGGATAAGATAGACAAGGATGACATAGATGGGATTGATAAAGGATGAATTTAAACCATATTAAGGTATAAAGGATAATACATAGATAATATCATAGGTAATAAGACATAAATAATATCAAGGTATAGATAATATATTGAAACCATATTTCATAGATAATGTATCTATCTATTACATTTAAATTGTATTATTTATATTTGATTATTTTATTTAGTTTGGGGTTTTTTTTTATGATTTTATATTCCATAATGGTCAAATTCAATATGATTTTATATAATATGTTTTAACCATGTTTTTAAAATAGAACTCACATATTTTTTAGATAAATATGGGGTTATTTAATCCCCCATCCAAAATAAAAGTTTATGTGACAATGTCAGCTAAGGATATAACTAAAAACACACAAAGTCTATACCAAGGCACAATAGAGCCAAATAGGAAAAATCACAAAACAATTAGGGGATTGCAACAACCATGTTGATAAGAATAACACCCACCAAACTACTAACAACCAAGATACACCAAAACAAAAAACCAAAAAAAATAGACAAGCATATCATTAAAGATTAGCATAGGCTTGCATCTCATCATTAACATCCTCAATGAAGATGAGTTCCCTACCCCTAAATTCATTATCGATGACTTCCCAAAAAACCTCATATTTGTGTTTATTCAGTGAAACTTTACAACCTTATATAGGAGCTGTTATTTTGAGGGTGATAAATTTTCCATGAGAAGCCTTCAATTGTTGTGGAGTACTAAACCATTGGGGGAATACTACCAACTACAATCCACCATTTTCAAAATCTTCTTGACCGATTCTACCCTCACCTTATTATGGCATCTATATTACCACTAAAAAATCTCAAGAATCAAAATTTTTAACTATGACATGGATGGTAAAGTTAAGAATTTCCCTTCTAAGGGATCAAAAGAGCTTACCTTTTTTTTAGGTCCTCTACAAAGTCCACGAGGATCCTGAAGCATGTTTCCAAGGCATGAAAGGTAGAGACTAGAACTAAGCCCAAGCCATTTGAGCCCATGAATGGTAAATTGAGGAGGGGGTCTAGATCATGCTTGGAAATATTTTCAACCATACCAATGTGGTACTCTGACTTCATCTAGAATGACATGATATTGGCAACCACCTAAAATTTAGAAACCAAAGCCATGATATTTGACATAAACATTATCACCACTTCAAATTTTACCTAGTAATGAACCCCATATTCTAAAAATTTAGGCCCCAAAACTAGTGATATAAGCTCAATAAATTCCTTCGATGGTATCCAAAAGATGTTTTTTAGATGTTCCTAATAAATTTTCCCCTCAAAATCCATTTTAAGTACAATGTTCCCACCATAAACATAGTAGTGGTGAGAGAAATTTTAATTTCCCATTCCATGCTGAGACCAATAGCTCCCATCGATGACCCAGAATAAACTATGGGAATTCTAAATGGATCGCTAATAGAAAACTAGCAATCACCATTCGATGTGTGTTGAATATGCTAGAACAAGAAGAATTAGGGTGATCATAAACCAAAATTAAAAACTTTAGACACACTCATGTCATGATAAATCCACATATTATCAATTGGATTTGCACCCTTTGAGGATATGTATCAGCTCTCCTCATCCAAGTGGCACAATTGAAACAAGTCTAGGTTATGGGCAAGCCTATGAATGAGGTGAATATCTAAATAGGGCTATCTCCCTTGATGTACCACTTTGGATCACTAATAAACCTAAACTTTATGAGGGAACAGGAAGAGAGAAAACTAAAATAAAACTATCCTAAGGGAGGTGATACACCAAAATATTTGATGACTACCAACCAGCTACATGTTACACATGAGAACAAGGGACTAACCAAACATACACTTCTCCAATCTACATCTTCTCACATTAGTGTTTCATTGTGAAGGTTGTGATGAATGTTTAAGATAGGAGGACTAGACAAGAGGCATAAAATGACATAGTTTGTGTAAGATAACTCATTAAACCTTGACACTTCATAAGAAACTTCACATGACCTGCAAGAAGAAGCTTTCAAACTGCAAATAGGTGAGAGAATGAAACAACCATGATAAGGAAATAAGAGTAATCACGTATGTAAGATCAAACATTCCAAATAAAATAGAATATAAATAGTCATGGAAGAGGTAAAAATAAGTATTCTTATTTATCAAATGGTATGCAAATGAGCAAGGCTTCACCATAATCATGTGGATCATAGATTCTAAAGGCCAAAATGTCTAGTTCTTATAGAACTTAAGAGAGAGAGGAGAAAAAATAAGTCCAAAGGTCATAAGGACACTTGTAAAGCTGAGAAAATTAGTTACATATACATGATAATAATATGTGAAACAAAATATGCAAGGTTAGGAAGCACAAGTGTCACCCTAAGTCATGAAACTCTTGAAATGTGTCGTAGAAGTTCTCATTTTACCTCAAAAAACTAACTTCATGATTTAGCCCTGTTTGAATGTCCCAAAAATAAATAGGGATTAAGTATAATGATTTTAATTAAGGGTAAGCATTTTATACATGCTTTACATGCATTTTTTATAGTTTTTATCATCTAAAATCTTCCCAAAATGAGCTATCACCATCTGCAGTCTAAGAAACTCCTCTTTCCCACACCTTGCACACTTGGCCTCAAATTTGGCTTTAGTTTTCCATTAAAATACATAAAATGGAGTGGATTACATTTTCAAAGACCTTATATTGACTTAGAGTCATTATTAACACCTTAAAAATAATCCCACTTGAAATGTTCACCCTTCTCACCATTATGTTCACTATGCCAATTTTGACTAGTTGAGATGAGAGTTATTATTTTAACACTTATAATTTTTTCCAAGTCATTAAATGGATATATTGGTTATAATAAATCCTAATATTCCTTTTAAAGTTTATTTAATCTTTTTGTAAACCTCCTAGAACTTGCATAGTGCACAAAATAGTCATAAATACCCTATTTTGTACTCCATCCGTACAATTATCTACAAGACAAAAGCATGGGGATTATCCTAAGAGATTATTATAAAAAATTAAATAATCATCATAGTAAAAATATTCCATTATAGTAGCTTATCTCTTTCATTTCCTCAAGCTGATCACTAGCAAGGGTTTTGGTGAGTCTAGGCCTATTTTACCCTCTTAAGCTTCATTCATGAAGATGGGACATTGAATTTGAAAAAAAAATCCACAATATAAATTTATATGACCCTTTTAAAATTATAAAATCTTCTTAATTCTCCATAAAAATAACCAAGAGAGACATGAGTACTCAAAGTTACCCACTCAAGCCCTTTCTTCCATTCACACAAGGCTAATGTTTCTGTTGAGCCAAATGTTGACTCCCTATGACCTCTTCTACATCCTAATATCTTATACACATCCAAATTCATCCTATAAAAATTATCCATCTTGTTATAGATCTTATCTCATGCTATAATTAGAAGTGACTTCTCATTTGGGCCTTAGGCCTAATCATGCTTACTAGCCTATCTGAACCTCTTAAGGGTTTAGACCTCCCTATAAAGTTTATCCCTTATTTGATATGTCTTTAATGTTTCCATATATTTTTTTAAACTTTATACACCTTCATTTAGTTTCTAATCAAATTTTAGTCTACCCTTTTGTCCCTACTCTCTAAATATGTAGGGTTTGTGTATGAGGGGAGTGCCCTCTGTCTAAGACAAAATAGAGGGAACTCACCTATTTCCTTAGAAAAAGGTGAATATTTTATGGTATTTTACAAGTTATTAATACATCCTAAAAAAAAATTCATCCCAATATTAGGTCAATTGACCCTCTAAATTCTCCAAAACCCAAAATATACTACTAGGCAAAAGACTGTGTGTAGGGTTTGCATTTTATGGACAATGTTATGCATCATTTGAGCCATTTTATTTGTTAAATTTCTATCATGATGGTTTAATGAGTTTTATTTATTTTTATTAAGGTTTTATAACCTTTATTCATACCTTCAAGCTCTCACAAGTCCCTCATACTATTGCTTAGTCAAGACTGTGTATTATGTGTTTCCTTTTCCAAAAGTGACTCCTTTAAATGCACATTTACCTGATTAGAATTTGATCACAATGTGTAATGACCTTACATATATTTTTAATGTCACTTATGATCTATTTATACATATTAATTCATGTTTGGACTAATTCCACATCAATAATCTTGTCTCTCTTACTCTTTGGCCCTCACAGTCAACTACAGTTGACTATGTGGGGTCCTGTAGGTGTAATTATATGCTCTAGGAATTATTTCATGGATTAAACCCTCATTTAATCTCTACATGGTCATATATATATGATTTTAACTCATTAATTTCATACTTTAGATATACCATCACTTAGGAATTCAAACTTGCTCATTGCCTATAACAGTCAATAGTTAGTTGTAGGTGCATATTATTAAATGAGAGGACTCCTGTAGATGTATATGGGTGTCTAAAACATAGAATATGAAACTCATTGATGATATATTGGGTAAAAATTTGTCCTTTAATAATTTTTAAACATTAAACTATGGTATCAAGGCCTATTTTTAAACTTTAGGTGAAAAAAGGGCTCTTTTGTACTCAGGCCTATAGATGTCAATGAAGGATTTTAGTGTCTTTATAGGCAACTTTAAGCCTCTCAAAAACTATCTTCCCCTAGTCATTATCCCTTAAAAATTTATATATTACTTTTAATATATTTTTAATTCAATATAAACACATTAGGATGAATCAAAATTCCTTATACCCTTGTTGTAAAATATCAACAAAACTCCAAGGAACTCTATTTTGCATTTTTGGAGATAAGAGCCTTGAACGTAGTTATTTGATCTAGATGGTAATATATATCTCCATTTTACCATTTAAATTTTCAAAAAGGTTTTTTATGGTTAATTCCACCTACCAAGATTCCAAAGAAATATTTTTTCATGTTTTATCCTCCCAAACAAGGACTGTAGGTGGTTATTCAGTGTATACAGGCAGTAAAGGAGAATGTGGACAATGTACATGTTTTTAACCTATCATGAGTTTTAAACCAATATCAAAACTCCCAAATTCACTCTTAATTATTCAAAAGTTTTTAAACCACCACTAATATTCTCATCCTAGTATGATGTCATCATGATAGGTTGTATGTGTACCTTGAATGGTATGGAGGTAGTATGTGAAATGGTATGAGCAGTGGTATCATAAATTTGAACTTAGATCAAATCCATGCTCTTATAAAGGTCTCAAACAATGGATGATGATGTAAAAATCATGGGGAAATATTCTACACCTTGTTTCAACATTTGAAAACCTCTATGAGAGCACCTGTAGGTGTATTTTCTCTGGTAGACTGACTGTACATGTGATTGAGTATGACTACCATAGCAATTTATTTACCATTTTAAATATAAATTAAATATTTCATGTTCAAATATTATATACCATAGATATTAAACCTTCATCACACTTCTATGGATGTTCTCAGAACCTTTATAAGTCATGACTAAGAGTGAGGAGGAGTTAGGAGTTGACTGTGTATCCAATGAATTGCAACTTCATGGAATGTTGATTTGGATAATGAGTTTGAAATTTAAAGATAATAAATATCACATTAAAAACATTAAAAATTACCTATCACAACCCTATGAATCCATGATCAAGTATGAAGATCTTGAAAATGGTGGAAAACTGTATGTCATCTTGAATGAGACTAATCTAACAATCTGAGATGGTTTGCTCTCTAAAACACCATGAAACATAAAAAAAAGAATGTATGGAATATTATAAGAGATACAAAATCATATATAGTCAACATCACCAATTGGTTTATCCCCACTTGTTCAAAATGGAGCAAAACCTATAGGGTGCATAGATTAGCAAGTAGAAAAACATAGTCAACTTGTAAAGGATGGTTCATAAAGCATTGTTTACCAATATTTAAAATATTATTATGTAAATGGATATATTTTAGTTTAATACCACCTCTAAAAATAATTTGACCTAAAACCTCTTCTACTGATCGTACTAATGATGAACCTATTGACCACTTCTACATGTCTAAAAGGGCAAGAAAGGAGCATAATTATTTTGGGACCCTTTTATCACTTTTAAAGAATTTTAATAATTTTTATGAATTTGATGAATATTAAGAGACATTCCATGACCTTCTCCCAGATGTCACCTTCCCCCATGGGCCGTACTAGTGTCAAACACCCCCTTTTTCCTTTGATTTCTTGATCTTCAATTAGATAACCTATAATATTTAGATGGTACTAACATTGATAATAGGTAATATAACATATTATACATTTTTAAGGAAAATAAAACACTTTTACACCTTTAAAACTATACCACTTGCATTTATGACCCCTAAATGCCTATTAAATGTCTCAAAATGATAAATTGACTAATATGACTAAGACCAAGGCTAAGATGACATTAAATGACATAAAATAACTTATAATTCAGTCCATGAAAAAATATTATACCCCCTAAAACATATAAAAAGTTAATTTTTTACCTATAGAGGTCCCAATTTGACCTACAAGGTCAAATTTGGTCAATAAATTGGTGACTCATAGGGGTAGGATGCTTGCTATGCTAACTAGATTAGTAGCATTATTAGTCCATTGAGATTAGGGATTCATCTAAAGTTTGAAACACAAAAAACATACTTGACACTTGACAAAAATATTTTATCAAGACAAGACTAATGACTACCTCAACCACATAAAATAAAATACACACAAAGTAAAAGCAAACACACATGTGCTTCATGAGCACTTATGGAACAAACACACCAAAATTTTTAAAAAAAAAATCAAACACTAACTACCCTAAGATGAAAACTCCCTCCTAGATCAAAGGGTAAGTTTAAAACCCTTCTTTCTTCATGACATGAAGGAATGAATGAGACATATAGTCTTTTGATCCTTGACATTGATGCCTCTAAATTGTTCATGATATTTACCAACTTCATTAGCATGATGTTTATTGAGAACTGAGAAGCTAAAAATAGGTTGGTTATGTAAATGAACTCTTCTTTCATCCAAACATCCTCAACCTTCTCATATGAATCCTCAATTATAACCTCCGATGGTGGTTCAATAAGGCATACCTTCTTGATTTCCATAGCACTCTCAATAAAATTGGGTTTTTTCTCATGGAAGACTCTTTCTCCACCTTGTCATGTACTTGACCCTCAACTTGGAAAAGATCTCTAATATTTTTAAATAACTTCATTTACATATGCCAATCATCTTTGTCCTCTTTATCATCGAGAACCACTACCTCTTTAATCTTCTCTTCTTAATGTATGAGGTCATCAAGATGGTTTTCTTCAATCTCTAATTAATTTGAGGGTGATTGAAAATAAGGCTGAGGTATTAGGTTATCTTCAAGAACAACTTCTACCTTGGTCTCAAGAGATTTTCCTAGGATTGTAACCTCTTTAGGGATGACTTGAGATTATTCTCTATCCTTAATAGCACATTCATATTCATGCTTGAGATGATTATATAATTTTTTTTATCAGATGTATATTATTCTTTAATTAATTCCCTCTTTAAGTGTTTGTCACATTCCTCATAGGCAATTTTAAAAGAGTCTTCATCATGTTCCTTTTCATACAAGAAGGTAGAATTACACTTGTGATCACCAAAGGGTGTCCATATAATGATTTACTATTATTCAAAATTTAAGACCTCTTGAGGGATTTCAAGTTGAATATCAACTATCATAACCTAAATTTTATTATCAAGGGTTGCAAGATATTCCATCTATTTCTCTTTCATAGTGATGCCAAGACTAGGCATCTTGAAATCATGTGACTTAGCCCAATGAGGTTTCCAAAGAGGTATGTTTTTTAAAGAAAGAGTCCTAAATTATTATCAACGAACTTCTCCTCTTTAGGTTCCCATACTATAGGTCCATCAAGGAAAAGGGTGATGGGTTAAGTACAAGATGAACTAGTTGGTGGAGGTGGAACATAGAACTTAAAATCAAATTAAGAATAAATTGTAGGGGATTATTTTGGGAACTCTTGAGGAAGGGGAGACAAACCTTGGGCTAAAATAACTTGGTTTTGTTCATTCCATTTGACAATCACTTCATTATAATCTGATTGGGCTTGAGCATTATCTTGAGGAAGGTTATATGGGGTGTGTTTAGTCATAAGATATTCTTTTGGGTCTAAACCTTCCATCACACCTTGACTTAGAAATTTCATCCTTAACTCTAACTCTTCAATTTTCTTCACTAGGTTCTCTTGAAAAAGTATCTCTTAAGTTGATTTGACTCATCATGAGGATAAAGAGTACAAGAGGGCTCATATGTATGACAAGAGGTCTCTTTAGGATTGGGGGAGGCACTTGCATAGGATCAAACTCTTTCTTAACCTCAAACTCTTTGTCTAGGATTTTATCCTCTTTCTTTCCCCATTATTACACTATCTTATTCCAGCTTAGGATTTTAAGATTAAGATTATTTTCTTAAGGTGGTGATGTAATTTTTGAAGTGGATGAAGTGTTCAATGAAATTAGAATCTCCTTAGGCTTGGATTATCCACCTTATCTCCAACTTGGGATTTCATATCTAGAATTCTTCTCTTTAGTTGGGGGTGTAATGGGAGAGGGAAATGAGATCTTATATTCCACTTATTTTTTTAATGATATGGATTGATTCACCTACATGTTGGCTAGCTTAATCTGCCTATCAAGATTTGTTTCAAACATAAGTCTTGTCTCTTCAACTCTCTTTTCCAATTAATTGGTAAAAGGATGAATTTGGTAAGCTTGATTGAGTTCATGATTAAGAATCATATAGGATTGATAACAATGTTAGGGAAGTAGATATGAAGATTGATAGACTTGGTGAGGTTGCTTCTCATAAACTCTTAGCTTATCTTCCAAGGATGCAATAAATCCACTCACATCTAGCATCTCACTTATGAGCCTTTGCCAATTGTCTCTCTCAATAGGTTCCCACTCTCTTTTAACCAACTCTAATGCATCTCTCACATTATGAATGAAATTACTAGGAACATATTGATTGTATCCCCTTATGTATCAAGATTTATCATGTACTTATCATAACCCAAGAAGGTTTGCTTGTAAGTGTAAATGGATTGAGTTGAGAAGTGGATAGGTTAACTAGGAGAACTAACATATTGAGGAGGTTGGATATAGGACTAATAAGGGTCATGTTGAAGTTGATAGGGATCATAACAAGATTGGTAAGAATCACACCAAGGTTGATAAGGAGTGCCATAATCTTGATATGTCTCACCAACTTTTCTAAAATACTCAATACTAAAATTAGCCATGGAACTTCATTAGGAATCAAGAACACAAAGAGAATATTACCAAAAAACTTCAAAAGTAAAAATTGGGTTGCTTGACCAGCTGATGTAACTTTGGAGTCACCATTGATGCTTGGATAGATGTCTCCAAAGGTTGATGTGTTGAAAGATAGCACCAAAAATATTTTAACTTCTTGGACTAAGAGTCCCATTAGGTGTGTCAAAAACTATTGTCACATTTAAATTCACCCTTTGAGGATATGTCTTATCTCTCCTCATCCAAGTGGCACAATTGAAATACCTCTAGGTTGTGGCTGAGACTAAGAATGAGGTTAATCTCTAGATAGGGATAGCCCCATTGATGTACCACTTTGGATCACTACTACACCTAAACAATATGAGGGAAAGGGGAGAGATAAAAATAAAAGTAAACTATCCTAAGGGAGGTGATATACCAAAATAGTTGATGAATACCAACCAGTTACATGTTAAACATGAGAATAAGGGACTAACCAAACATACACTTCTCCAATCTACATCTTCTCACATCAATGTTTCATTGTGAAGGTTTTGATTAATGTTTAGGATAGGAGGACTAGATAAAATGCATAAATGGAACTATTTTACTAGGATAACTCACTAAACCTTGACACCTCATAAAACACTTCACATGACCTACAAGAAGAAGATTTCAAATTGTAAATAGGTGAGAGAATGAAATAACCATGTTGAAGAAATAAGAGTAATCACTAATGCAAGATCAAACATTATAAGTAAAACACACTATGAATAGTCATGGAATAAGTAAAAATTAGTATTCTTATTGATCAAATGGTATTTAAATGAGTAGGTCTTTGCCATACTCAGGTGGAACATAGATTACAAAGGCTAAAATGGTTAGTTCTTATACAACTTAAAGAGATAGAGGAAAAGAAATAAGTCCAAAGGTCATAAGGAAAATTTTAAAACTAATAAAATGAGTAAAATATGCATGAGAACAAGATGTGAAATGAAA